>OZ004708.1:23445710-23975710 GCA_963924515.1 Vespertilio murinus | reverse complement strand
ATATACTTTTTTTAAGGTTTCTCCATGTTGCTCATGGAGCTCATGCACTTTTAATCATGGAAACTCTACTGCTTCCCTTGCTCTCACCTCATTCCTTAGGGATAGGCTACTTTGAAAGAAAACTGCTCCTGCTAAAGTCAGTAGGCGTGTAGCTATATTTGAGGAAGAAATAGATTATCTGTTCTGTTGAGGGCCACGGTGTGAGGAATATGAGCTGGAGTTAAGGGGAGGATGTGTCTGTGAAAATTACTCACCACTTAAGAATTGGATGTAGAAAAACAGACCAGGAATTGAAGCACCATGTTATGGAGGTGCCTTAGAAATCACAACATTGGACCTTTTCTTCCTGTGTAAAGGCCATCACACCTGATTTGACCTTCTTATTTCTTTAAAGATAAGCTTTCAGTTGTGTTTATTTGCCCAAGTAGTTTCTCATCAGTCTTTATGACCATCCAAGATAAGTGGGTGGCACGGAGGAGTCTCTCATGTTAAAGAAGTAGCCAACTTTACCTGTCTTAATTACTGCTTTCTAGTATTATTGAAAGCCAACAGTACATGTTTAACTGTTTATTTCTCTTGCCTCATAACTCTGTCTATTTGAGGGGACTGATGGTTGTCAGGCAAGCCTCTGATTTTAAAGACATTCCTGTTTCAGCTGTTGAAAATGATCTTTGATCTTATGCAGAACTCAGCAGCTGTACGTGCAGTTCTTTCCTATCTTCTCATGTAAATTTTTCTTTCATCTCTGAATTGGCTTGGGGATTGTGCTTGCGGTTTTTTTTCCAGATGAAATAGTTTTCAGTGACAGCATGGAAGAGAAGTGAGGGAATGTTCTTGTTATTGTCCTGGGGATGTACCTACAAGGAGGAGAATTGAGCCATCTGTGCAGGTAATTCAGGCTCTTGAACCCTTTCTGTTTTGCAGGGGTGTGGCCTCAATAGTTGGGATCCCCTTCTGAATGTGATGAGAGCTGTACTCGGAGACTCTTCTGACCCCATCGGAGTGTCTCTTTACAAACCTATTCAGGAACTTCTGTACCTAAGGGAAGGAAGGGCACCCAACGAGGGCAGAAGCCAATAGCAAGCTAACCCAACGCCCAGTGATTCATAGTTTGTGCTTCTGGATTTATAATGCATACTCTTTACTACAATGATCTCTCCAAAACTACAAAATCTAATCTTGCCCCTCTCAGCTGAAAGATCGTCCATGGCTCCCACTTGCATGTGGAAGAAAATACAAATTCTTACTTTTGGGCAAAAAATGATAAGGTAACCATGGAATCATGTCTATGCCAGGATATTTTAAGATTAAAAGGAATGTTATGAATAATTTTAATGGGCAACAGGCTCAAACACATATTGCACTGAGCAAATAGTAACAAATTGTCACCCTAACTAGAAAGCTGTGTTTAAATTCACTCTCCATCCCCTCATCGCTCTGCTTCAATCACCCTGGCCTTTTGCAGTCCCTTAAAAGTGCTAAGTTTTCATACCTCATGGCCTTTGCACATGCTTTGTGCTTAAATTAAAATATTTTCACCTAGCTCCTGGCATGGCTGGCTCCTTACTCATTAGGTCTCAGTTTTTTATGACCATATATGACCATGCCCTGGCCATCTGCTCTTATGAGGATGCTCACTCCCTTGTGCTCTGCCACAGGATATTATTTATTTCTCTTACTACATTTATTACAATCACTAGAGGCCTGGTGCACTAAATTCATGTAATGGGGTACCCTCATCTCAGCCTGCACCTTCTCTAATCCAGGATCCCTCAGGGGATGTCGACTGCCGGTTTAGGCCCAATCCAGTTTAGGCCCCACTGTCGGGTTTAGGCCTGCCTGATTGTCCCAAACTATCCCCACTGCCAGCCTCATCACCCCTAACTGCCTTTGCCTGTCAGCATGATTGCCCCTAACTACCCACTTTGCTGGCCTGGTTACCCTCAACTGCCCCACCCCCCTGCCAGCCTGGTTGCCCCCATCTCACCACCCCTCCTCAATCTGGTTGCCCCTAACTGGCCCCCTGCTGGCATGGTCATCCCCAACTGCTGCCCCTGCTGACCTGGTCGTCCCTCACTCCTCCCCCCTTGCTGGCCTTGTCCCCCTATGTAGCCTGATGTTCAGTCACTACTGTTACTATGACAGCATTCCAGACAATTTGCATATTCCTCTATTATTAGTATAGATTATTAGTATAGATGAGCTGCTTTTTGAGCACCTGTGAATTCCCAAGCCAACCAGCTTTCCTTGCTGCTTTGTATCTTCTGTTCTTACCTGTTAGGATTTCAGTCACCCAATGAGACTGACTCTTCTTGTCCTAATTCCAAACCCCTGGAGGACGGCACTACTGATTTTCCAGGGCTGGTTTAGTGACCTGATCTGGTACAGGTAACAATGGCTAGTGGGGGTGTCTCAAGTTATATAAACATTCATTCCAAGAGCCAAATCCATGCCACATTTTCAAATGAAGACACTTAAGGGACATGTGCAAAGGATTGCCTCTAAAGGGTGTCTGGGCACACCAGCAGCTGGTTTCCTTCTATCCTTGTGCTGTACTTTCCCCGGGTAGGATTCTGATGCTATGTTCCCCTTTCTCCTGTGCTCTCCTATTTTCTGACAACATCTGGTTACATATCACATTCAATTCTTTCAAATAGACCAATTTGGAAGTGCTTCCTCACTGATTTATTCAGGTTTACTGGATTGTTTTTTGGTATCATGTAAATAGCCAACTCTGATTGATTTTAAAGCGTCATTTATTTGATCAAAACATGTATACCATACCAGTATTCTGAACCTGACCCGGGCCACTATGCTGAGGGGTTTATTCTGACACTCACTGTTTTTCTTTGGAAATTGGAGGGTTTATTCTTTATTTCGTTGTATGTGTTTATTTTGTCTGCACTGGCAGATTAAAACAGATGCATATTATGATTGTACAGATTTGTTAATTCAACAAAACAATTTTCTCCTCATTGACACAAAAAAGCTAAGTAAAGTCCTGGCCAGTGTGGCTTGGTGGGTTGGAACATTGTCCCATGCACAGGAAGGGTGCAGGTTCTATTCCACATTGGGACACATACCCAGGTTGCAGGTTCAATCTCCCATTGGGGTGCATATGGGAGGAATCTGACCATAACTCTTTCTCTCTTCTTCTCCCACTCTCCCTCTCCCTTCTACTTTCTCTAAAAAAAATCAATAAAATCATATCCTTTGGTGAAGATTATATAAAAAAATAAAACTAATAAAATATACAGCCCCTGTTCAGAGTTAAGAGGTTCAAGTTCTAGACCGAGCCCTGTCACTAACAGATGGAGGTGGTAGCGCGTAAGTCCTTCAGCCTGTCCAATAGGATCTCCCCTTCACCTTTGAAATGGAAGAATTGATTAAGGTTATGTCTAAGTTGCCTTCCAGGCCTACAGTTCTGAGACGCTGTGACTGCCTGAGAAAGGATCATTACTATCTTTTATTAGCAATTATTTTCAGGAAAATCCTCTGGGTAAAACACTTCTGAGATAAACTCTTTAGGGGAATTTAGTGAGGATCTTTACAATATTGTTTTTATTCTGAATTAAACATCAGAAGAGGAGTGACTAGGGCCCTGAAGTTGATGAGTATTTCAGAATCCACTTTCTTTGCAAATCAAGGCCTTCTTGCTGCATTTTATCCAAGTTTAAGACAAAGAGGCAACGTAGCCAAAATGGCTGATGACCTGATTCTTGTTCAGAAAACTCAATGAGAGGACGGGGCCGAGATGCAGGCCAAAGTAAGCGTCGTTATTATTTTCACGGCAGATTAAGGACAATGAAGTAGGAAAAGCTTTCTGGTCTGCAAATGTGCCACTTACACTCATCTAGCATAAGCCTCCCGCAGCAGAAGGGGAATTAAAACGGTCATTGAATGACTAAGGTCAAAAACGGCCAGTGATGTCATCCCAAGGAGCGCGAGGAACATCTGACCCACTTCCCTCCCAGCTTGGCATTTCCAGTAATGAGAGCGTGGGCTCTGTCCCGGTTGCACAGCGCCTGTTCTGTGAACCTCTCACAGAGGTTCGCAGCATCTGCTCACCGCACACTAATGACATGAGCAATATTGCCGCTGGCATAGCTCTTCCCACCAGGGATGTGACCGCACAGCGCTTTCTGAAAGACTTTTGACAGCACTTAGCAATTCTGAGACCTCTCATAAATGCATCTTGCTGAAATTATAGTTATTAGGACACCCACTGGCAGCCCAGTTCATGTGTTTCTATGATTCCAGATCTTCTGGGCGTACTTCATGTGTTGTTTCTGTTAGCTTCGGTTTTTTAATGATTTCTGTTAATGGGAGGGAGTGATTAATTTACAACAGCAGATATTTTAAGTGTTATTTTGACATGATGTGAATTTTGAGAGAGATTTTAACAAGGGGATGCCTAATGTTCTGTTGGGTCAGACCAAGACTCACCACGCACACAAAAAGAGAAACTGGAAAATAGGATGTTTACTGTTTCTCCTGAGAGTCTCCCAACTATTTCTATTTCATCTTTTAAATTCATTGCTGAGAATATGGACAGTCACATCAAAGTACTGGTCTGAAACATGTGTAGCTTATCTCTATCAAAGTCTATATTTTTCTACTCCCATTTGATTCAAAACATTTGTTGAGCACTTGCTATATATGAGACATGGCATGTAAAGAGACACAACACCTTGTTCTCAAATTTCTGACAGTCTACTGGAGGACACATGCAACCAAAGAAGTAATTATAAAACTTTGTGACAGAGGTAACACAGTACTTCATAGCAGAGAGGAGGGTGCAAGGTAAGAAAGTCCAGGAGAGTTACAGCGAAGATGCAACGTTTGAGTTGAGCTTAAAGGCTCATTAAAAATCTTTGAGAACACTTATCCATAAAGATATATTTATCCCTATCTTCACTGCAGCATTGGAAATTACCTAAATATCCTTTGGCCATGGATTAGATAAAGAAAATATGGTACATATACACTCCTCTATAAAAAGATGAAATATTGCCATTTGTGACAACATAGGTGGATCTTGAGAGTATACATCCTAAGTGAAATAAGTAAGACTGAAAAGGACAAGAGTCATATGATTTCACTCATCTTTGGGATATAAAACAAAAGCAATGGATTAACAACCAAAATAACTCATAAATACAGACAACAGAATGGTGGTTACCAGTGAGGATGTGGGAGATGATGGAGTGGGTGTACAAAGGGGGCTAAAGGAGGCCAAAGATATAGTGATGGAAGGAGACAAGACTTTGGGTGATGAGCACAGAACGGAGTGTAAAGATGTTGTATTATAAAGTTGTCCACCTGAAACTTAAATAATGTTATATTAACCAGTGTTACCTCAATAAATTTAATTTTTAAAAAATCTTTCAGGAAGACAGGAGGAAAAGGAGTTTCTAGGGTGAAGGGATCATCTTGCACATAGCTACCGAGGTGTGCAAGTCAGAGACCTGCTAATGAACAGAGAGTAATTGCATGTGAATTAAAAAACCAGTGCGGTGTGAGTGGAGCAATAATATTGGAAGTCCCCAAGTCATTGAGTAAGCCTCCTTGAAATCCTGTCTTGCCCCCTAGTTTTCAGCTTTATCTCTCACTCAGCATTGCCTCCTTAGATGTTCTTGCTCTCTACGGAGCTTGAATCTCTGGGGTCTTAAATCTCTAAGCTTTCAGAATATTTTTAGCATTTATTGTTTGCATGCTCATATGCACTAGCCATCTATTACCATCTGTTGCCTTGAGTTATTAGTTCTCCTTTATATGTTTCTTCAATCCATGTGTCTATCTTTATGCAAATAACAGTTTTTGTTATTGTAGTTTAGTAATATGCTTTAAAGTCGGGAAGTGTAATGCCACCAGCTCTGTTCTTTGTCTAGATTGTTTTGGCTATTCAAGGCTCTTTGTGGTTTCATATGAATTTGGAGATTTTTTTTTCTATTCCTGCAAAACTTCCATTGGAATTTTGAAAGGGATTATATTGAATCGGATAACTTTGGGTATATGAACATTTTAACATTACATCATCATTTTGTGAATGTGAAGTGTCTTTTCATTTATTTGTGTCTCCCTTAATATGTTTTACTCTTGAGGATGATATTATCTGTGGGTTTTTCATATATAGCCTTCATTATGTTGAGAGACATTTCTTCTGTAATGAGTTTGTTGAGCATTTTTATCATGAAAGGATTTTGAATTTCCTTGGCTTTTCCTGTGCCTATTGAGATGATCATGTGATTTTGTGGAGTATCACATTTACTGATTTGTATATGTTGAACCATCCTTGCATGGCAGGAGTAAGTTTCACTTGGGCATGGTATATTATTTTTTTAATGTGCTGTTGAATTCAGGTTGCTAGTATTTTCTTGAAGATTTTAACATCTGTATTCATCAGGAATATTGGCCTGTAACTTTCTCTTGCAGTATCTTTGTTTGACTTTGGTACCAGGGTAATACTAGCCTCAAACAATGAGTTTAAAAATGCTCTTTTCTAAATCTTATGGAAAATTTGACTAGGATTGGCAGTGATTCTGCTTTTAATATTTGGTGGTATTCATTAGTGAATTCATTTGATCTTGACTTTTCCATGCTGGGATGGTTTTGATTACTGATTCATCTTTATTACTGGTCTGTTGCCGTTTTGTTTCCTAATGATTCAGTCCTAATAGATTGTGGTACTGTAGCTTCCTTCAAGCTGCCACTCAGCTCTTGTTTGTTCTCAGTGGCCCCCATGATTCTTGGTTATGTCAAAACTCATCAGTGCTAACAGACCAGATAGAAACCAGCTTGGTAGACAGCCACCTGAGATTCTAGAACCTTGGGTACATGCTCCACGCTTCTCTTTCCCCCATGGATAGGGCAGTGAACTGTGTCAGCCTCCATCTGCTGCACCACAAGTCTTTAGGAGCAGCAAGCTGCCCTGGCATCTTTTGTTCTTAGCATTTTCTAGGCAGATAGAGGAATGCCTGTCCAGTCAGTACAGCAGAGGAGGTGGGGCAGAAACCAGTTCTTTGGGCATTCCTCTCAAAAGCATGAGTGCATGCTCCAACTCTGTCCCTCCCCATGGAAAAGCTGTGAGTTGGAGGGTTTCCCAAACTTGTTTCATATTGGATCAGGGTCAGAACTATAGAGGATGAGGGTGTGCTAGTCCAAAATTTGCCTTTCTTCTCTGCGGCCTATCCTGTGGCACCTTTTCCTGCTGGTGTGTAGATTCGTGCAAGACACAAACTAGTCCTCTAGGAAGCTCCCTGAAAAGAAAGAGCATCTTCTCTTTTCCTCCCCAGCGAGAACCTCGGAGCTGGGAGTGTTCTTGGATTTGTTGTGCTGAATTGGCAGGCAAGTCTATGGTGATTGTGTACCATGAATTTTTCGACTCAGTGTGGCTGATTTTACACTCACCTGGGGTTCAGGAGCCTCTTGCCTGCTTCCTAAATTTCTAACAAAGGGAATTGGTCCCTATATTGTTGTTGAATTGATGTCTCTTTAGGGGAAGGTGATGAGGCTTTCTATTCCATTATTTTACTGTTGCCAATCAGAGAGTCTTATTGTAAAATCCCTGGTATTGTGGGTTCTTAAGGGTTGGGACTATGTGAGATTTAGTTTTATGTCCTGTGGTTGCTACATAATGAGCTCTCATCAAATGCTTAATGGAGAGAGAGATATACTAGTATGTGAGTCAAGCTAGAAATAAACTAAGTAGATTTATACCCTGGGCATCCTTTTCTTACTTACATTACGTGGGGCTTTATACTTAACAGTAATATTTGGGCCCTAGCCAGTTTTGCTCAGTGGATAGAGCTGTAGCCCACGGACTGAAGGGTCCTGGGGTTGATTCTTGTCAAGGGCAAGTACCTTGGTTTCAGGCTAGATCCCAGGCTCTGGTCAGGGCTTGTGTAGAAGGCAACCAATTGATGTGTCACTCTCATATTGATGTTTCTGTCTTTCCCCCTCCCTTCCAGTCTTGCTAAAAATCAATGGGGAAATATCCCTGGGTGAGGATTAACAACAACAAAAATCATTCGTTGGAGCCAGGATAACCATTAAAGAAAAAAAAAAAAAGAGTAACATTTGGCATTGTTATGCTATTTCCAACCATGAATGGGAAAAAAAAGTGTTGAACTTTCCATGGCGATTTAGCAGGAACAACTCAATCAGATTTATCTTTTTAAAAACTCAGGTAATTAATTTCCCTATGGAGCTAGAATCACAGCATTCTAGCCAACTCCTCATGCACTTAATTTTATAAATGAGGAAGCCAAGACCTGGAGACTTTAAGGGTTGTTCAGAAATCTCGCTACTAATTAGATGGGGAACAGTGACGACAAGTGAGACCACCTTGAGTCTGGCTCTTTCTAATATCCTGAAACCATGTCTCAAGTCTGGAACAATTAAGACATGTGAAAAACGTCTCAAATCGGGTGCATACAAAATGAACTTTACAGGTGAATTAGTATTCAAAGATCATTATTTCAGATCTCCAGCTGTTACAGGACAAGGCTGCCTAAAACTCCAGCATTAACAGATGTCTGATAAAACCTTACTACTAATAATTGAAATAGTAACAAGAGCTCTGCAATTAGTCTACAAGAACAAAAGAAAAACCACACACACTTCCTTAAATCCTCACTTTCTTTTATAATATTAAATATTAATGCATCTGTGTAGCATTTTGAATGAACATTCTGAATGAGTAAATGAGGAAGAAAGGTTCAAAATAGGTTATGTGCCGGGCATATTAGTTTAAGCTATTTAAAAGTCATTACCTAGCATACATTCAAATTAGTGATTTGGGGCAATTATATTTGTGAGTGTAAAGAAATAAAACAGTTGAATCCAAGCAAGCTTTTTGTTTATATTGTAAGATTGGACAACAGTTCTGGTACTAGGAAGAAAAAAAAAGGCAAAGAAAAAGAAAAACATGAGCATTTTTCAGTGTTTTCCTCTTAATACTCCTTCACTATTTAACACAATTTGTGACAAAGGCTTTTATATCTGATTTTGATTCAGGATATTTACTGACTTACTCAAAAGCCTTAGTTTGTTCATGTATTCATTAATTCATTTCTCAAATATCCATTGAAACCTATTTTCTATTTACATATAAGAAAAATAAATATATAATCAAGTGTATATGACTATTTTAAAACATAAATAACAATAGCAACAAGTGTTTCCTATGTGCCAAGAGTTTTGCTTACAGAATATCACTTAAGCTTTAAAGGGAACTTTGTTTTATTATTACTTTTAGAGGGAAGACTAGAGGCCCGGTGCATGAAATTCATGCACAGTAGAATGTGTGTGTGTGTGTGTGGGGGGGGGTTGTCCATGACTCCAGCCTGCACCCTCTCCAATCTGGGACACCTTAAGGGATGTCCAACTGCCCATTTATACCTGATCCCAGTGGGCAGTCGGACATCCCTCTCACAATCCAGGACTGCTGGCTACCAACTTCTCACCTGTCTGCCTGCCTGCTTGCCTGCTTCATTTCCCTTAATAGCTTCTGCCTGCCAGACTGATCATCCCCTAACCTCTCCCTGCCAGCCTGATCAAAGCCTAACTGCTCCTTTGCCAGCCCAAATGCCCCTAACTGCCCTCCCCTGCTGACCTGGTCACCCCCAACTGTTATCCTGTTATCCTGGTCATCCCAACTGTCCTTCCCTCTGTAGGCCTGGTTGCCCCTAACTGTTTTCCCCTGCAGGCCTATTTGCCCCAAAGTGCCCTCCCCTGCCAGCCTAGTTTCCCCCAACTGCCCTCCCCTGCTGGCCTGATTGCCCACAACTGACATCTCCTGCCAGCCATCTTGTAGTGGCCATCTTGTTACCACATGGGGGAAGCCATCTGTGTGTTGGAGTGATGGTCAATTTGTATATTACTCTTTTATTACATAGGATAATTAATATGCAATAAATGATGTAACTTGTGCAGGGCCAAAAATGAGTATTTTTAAGAGTAGGAATAAAACCAAAATGTTTGAATCCAGAGTATGTCCTTTCATCTACTATAAGACATAGCCTCTCCCATGGTCGATGTGGCTCAGTTGGTTGAGCATCATCCCATGCACTGCTGGTTTATTCTTAGTCAGGGCACATGCCCAGGTTGTGGACTTGATGTTCTCTCTCACATCGATGTTTCTCTTTCTTCCTTTCTCTCTAAAATCAATAAAAACATTTTTTTAAAAAGATACAACCTCTCATAGGTAGAGTTGGAGGGTAGACTGACTCAGAAAACATGAGCAGGGGCATAGTCATAAACTCTTTTTATTCAAAAACTATTGTCTCTTAATCTATAATAAAAATAGGATAATGCATATATACATGTATAAGAAATATTTCAATATTTTTATAACCTTTGAATTCAAGGACCTTGCATGGGATGAGAGGTAAAGAGGTTCTTAAGTTCAAGGTTAAGCACACCTGAGGGAGAAATCCATCCATGAGTTTATCATTTCAACTCTGTCTTCTGACACATAGAAAACTGAGGTACCACAAACTCTAACACTTCATCCAAGGTCACCAGAAAGATTAACTATTGCCCTTCTCTCTTGACCACAGCCATGTCCTTCCTATATATAATAATATGTGAAACTCTATTCTTAATAGGTTAGAGCTAGTTTTTAATGGATTTGGGTAAATGAACGATTAAAAAGAAACAATAAATTAATTATTTTCTAAGGAAAAATAAAAAAAAAAAACATGGGAAAAGAAAAAAATATTCAGTTCTTTTTAAGAACAACAAAAAAAATTAGATTGGGTTTAAGGATGCTGTGATTATTAGGCTCTTTGGAAGAGGGAGCCAGACATGAAACTTATTTTGATATTCATGGTTTCTATTATTCCTTTTAAATTCTGTGAAAATTCCAGCAAAGTTTGAAGTCAGTGTCAATACAAGTATTTATAAGTATCCCAAGTGCTCTCATTTAATTACACATAACACAGGACTCGATGGTTTCCCACTTCAGTGCTGGGAGGAAGACAATTTCTATTCCTTAAATATGTGCAATCCTAAAAATAATCAAGCAAGAACTTACAGACAGCCTCATCTCTCTGAGTTAAATAATCTGTTTAAGCCTATTATTTATTGTGCCATTTAGACCCTTGCGAGGACCTTGAAAGGAAATCTGTAAATTCTGACAGTCACACTCAGAAAAGTCAATATGAAGAATGCAGGATTTGGGTTCATTTTATTTTAAGGTGAAAAATGCATGTAAAATATGGGCCTGTGGATTTTATTAATCTTGATATCCTTGGGGCCCAAACGCTGGCACTTCTCCATTAGGCACTGGAGAAGTTACGGTGATGGATGACCTATCAGCCATCCTGAGGCCACAGAGCTTTCCAGTGATCAATACGATGCAACTTAGTGAAAGCTCCTGCCGCTGTTCTCTTCACATGGAAACTTGTGAGGAATACAAACCTCATCAGTCCGATTGGCTGTGACATTACTTGTCCTGAGGTTTGTTTTTCTTGTAGGGTGCTTTTTTTCTTCTTCAGTGTTCAATAAAATATCTTGTAAGGTTTTCACAACATAATGTCACAAAATAATTAAGTATCTGTGTTTGGAATCATTAAAAAAGCCCAGTGACTTTTGAAAGGAATATATTTACCTCCTGTAGGTAATGTCAAATTGTGACTGTGGGCATGTTATTTAGATCAGTCTGGGTCTCTTTCTGTTCGTCTATCTAAACGTAAGAATAGAATTTACTGTCCCAAAGTTATCGCACACATTAAATGTGTTAAAGCATATAAAACGGTGCAATGCTTGGCACCTAATTGATGTCCAGTAAATGTTACCTGTCATCTTCTTATTGCTACTATCTATAAATTTTCAACAAATATTTAAATGCCTTGAGGAGGATCCTTTCAGATGTGATTGATCAGGATAGGAAGTGCTCTTGACTTGCAGTGAAAAAAATTGGGGGTCCCTGCCACAAAATTATCATTATCATTGGTTAGTGGGCCACAGGCTCCCGGTGGGGGATGTGCAAGAGGCAGCTGGTCGATGTTTCTCTCTCATTGACATTTCTAGCTCTCCATCTCTCTCCCTTCCTCTCAGTAAAATATCAATAAAACATTAAAAAAATAAAAATAAAAACATCTGTGGAGCCCTACTCTGCACGAGGTATCTAACTAACCACTGTGGGCACAACTGTGAACAAGACAAAGTCCCTACTTCCCTGGAGTTCCTGTTCCAGGGGGAGATATGGGGAAATACGTTGAAAATACACAAAGAAGATACTTTCCCAGTAGACAGACGGGTTAGCTACAGTGGATAGTAGATATATAACAGGGAAATGGATGGAAAGTAAAGGCAGGATCACGTTGACAGTCAGGAAATGCCTTTGGGAAGGTGACTTAAAGCTGATGTCTTAACGATAAAAATAGTCTAACCATGGAGAGATCTGAGGAAAGTTGATGCCAGGCAGAAGGAACAGTTCCTTCGGGGGCCCCCAGTCAGGAATGACCTTGCCATGCTCAATAAACAAAGAAGGTCAGTGTAACCAATACAGTGAGGGCAGGAGATAAGGTGGAAGAAGTTAGAATCATAGCAAGCATCTTTCAGTGGTCCCTGAGCTCTCTTCCTGATTTAATTTATGAAGTTTTCTAAGACTGGGCAGTAATTTTGATTTTTTTCTTCCTAGTTTAGAAGGGAAAAAGATGGCATGTTCATTTATTGATTAGAATTCTGAGCTTATTCACAGAGGTTTAATTTTTTTTATGTTCCACAAAGAACAGAGATGGAAAACATGCACAATTTTTGAAACTTATTTATGTTTGATGTTGTTATATTGTGCTAAATTATAGTTATTAAATGGCTCATATATTTTCATTACCATAAAGAGCACGAAGGGGGAGTATATTTTAAAATTGATAGAGCTGAAAGGAGGGATAGAATCAGAGTAATTTGACCTTTCCTACAGGATGAAAATACATTCCTTTCAAATAAATTAACACTAAAAACAGCTCAGGAATATAATTCTGGTTTCTGCTCTTTGAAAAGGTGCTTCTTTTACACTAGGAGGTTAATCTAGTGATTCCTATATATACAGCAATAACTTGTCAATGAGATAATGATTTCTAAAATCAAAACCTTACTGTTATATACTCAATCAAAATTAGTGCTTCATTGAACTAATTAATAGCATAACAATAACTAGAACTTTTAGAGATTGTAATTAATCATAATCACATAGTATTCCTATATCAATCCATAGGTATAATGTGATCTTTTAAAAATCTGGGAATGTTTACTTACAATTAAAGTAAGCTAAAATGCCATTTTATTTTATGGAGTGCAAATTATCCTATATAATAAAGAGCTAATATGCAAATGACCAGTCACTGTGATGTGCACTGACTACCAGGGGTCAGATGCTCAATGCAGGGGCTGCCCCTGGTGGTCAATGCGCTCCCACAAGGGGAGTGCTGCTCAGCCAGAAGCTGGGCTCATGGCTGGAAAACACAGGATCAATGGTGGGAGCCTCTCTCATCTTCCTGGCAGTGCTAAGGCTATCCAACTGCCAGCTTAGGCCTGTCCCAAAGGGCACCCGGACTGTGAGAAGGCACAGGCCAGGCTGAGGGACCCTCCGCTAAGTGCACAAATTTTGTGCACTGGGCTTCTAGTACAGTATAATTAGTGCAATATGAAATGCTGGATTGCATTTGGAAGAGATAAATTTTGACTCTCCCTGCCACTAACTGCTTATAAATGGTCCATAACAAATTACTTGCTCTCTCTGGATAGCTGATTCATTTGAGAAATAGGAGAATTGCACTAAATAACCTCTAAGATCTCTTGTATTTCTAAAAATGGTTTCTGGGGAAGATGGCATTTCTTAGGAAGAAGTGACCTCAGATATTCCCACTGTTTCTTTTAACAACTCTATGCCTATAACACTAAACCTATATCTCTCATTCATTCCTGACATTCAGTCTTTGCATCTTACAATTAACTGGATATTTCAACTGAGATATTGCTGGTGACTAAAGAGCAGATTGACTAAAACTGAGCTATTAATCCTTCCCATAAAATCTACTCCTTTTCAGATTCTCAATTATAGCAAATGTTAGCAATAGCCACACACTCATTCAAGTCAAAATATCTGGTCATTAGCTGATCAGTCAATCAATCTTATATATTACAACTCCCAAACATCTAAGTCACCTCTTGTCTTCTATCTCACTGCCTTAGCATGAGGCTATGACATTATTTTATTTTTTTATCAGGGCTGTCTGTTGGCCACCTGACTGCTCTTGCTGCCCTCCATTATTGCTCTTCTATATTTCTTCTCATCATCTCCAAAGAAATCTCTTTGAAAGGCAAAAAAACAATGATGTTACTCCTTAGCTTAAGTTCCTTCTCTAGCTTCTTGCTATGACAAGGTCCCAAATATTACATGTCCTCCTAGATGCCCACAAGATGGTCCCTGGCTATGGATTAAGTTTCATGTTTTTCCATGTTCTTCTTTGCTACTGTGATCCACCCATCCTCCCTCTTATCTGGGGCTAGGCATGTCATGGCTATTCTTTTGAGAAAGTTATTCCTCTCAACAATTCCTCATTTTGCCTATACTTTCTACAACTCAACTTTAAAGTCAGATAAATCATAGCAGACATGAAGCGGTATCTCATTGTAGTTTTGACTTAGACATATATGTGATACAATGAGGAGATGCTGTGTTCTACTAGGAGTTTTGGAAGAAAACAATGAAAATAATTGGGAATATCAAGATTAAGGAGAGGATGTTGGTTAGTAGAGGGAAATGTAACAAATATATAGAGTATGAGACCCAGCCCTGACTTCCTTTGCTCCCTGTCAGTTTTGTGATTTTTGTAATGTTTTATTGGATGATGGTGCTTGTATAATGGTGTGTGCAGGAGGTCTTATAACTTATAATGTGCCTCTTTTCATAGAGCATCTGAGTAAGCCTTTGTTCTTTGCAATGAATGAGACTTTAGAAAAATGAGAGGTTTGGTTTGCTTAGATGGTTCTGGATGATAAGAAGGAAAAACAGAACCTAAATTCATTAATGTGCTAATTAATACCCTACTTTGGAAGTTAATGCTTATTAGCTGACAAATGATTTTCTTTTTAACATCTGTAGAGGACATTTGGGGATATCTTTGCTATTTCAATGCCATGCCGCCAGACGAACTAGCTTTAGAAATCACAGTGACTTTTATGAGTGTGCAGTCCTCCCAGCTGAGTGGGATTAGTCCAGCTTCCTCCAGCTTGGCACCATGGTTGCCGTCACTCAGAAAGCACCGGCTGTGCCAACCCCTGCTCTGGCTCCTTCCACTTTGAACTTGTGAGTGTTTCCCAGTGAGTTTTTGTTTATGACATGTGAAGAGCTTTTTGCTGCTAACTGCAATCCATGCCTCCTGCAGCAACAGGTTATTAATGCTCAAGCTATTATTATTTTAATGTCCCTTAAAAATATAGAGCAGGCTTTCTATTTTAGGAATCCCAAACGCCTTGCTGGTGCAGGTTATTTATTTACTTTGGTCATTTCTCTGAGCATGGGCAAAAATGATATCTCAGTATTAGATAGGAAAAACTAGGAGAGAGACAAAGTGAATCATTCAGAAGAACAAAAAGAATTGTTTAAAAAGGAAAAAGAAAAGGGAATCACTCGGCATTCAGTAGAACTAGATTTAGAAATTTACTTTCAATCTGGTAGCCTTCAACTATGTCCCCAAATCCATACTTGCTCTGTCTCCTGGTTAAATGTTGAGCCTCTGATGTCAGAAAGTCTCAAGCAACCCACACTCTGTCACTTACAGGGTAAGTTGACTTGGGAGAAATGGTGTAGCCTTTCGGCCTCGCTCCCCTTGTTTGTGGAATAGAGATAATGAACATCCTGTCTCACAGAGTTTTTGTGAGGATTAAATGAGATAATGTATGTACATAACTTGGCATGATGCCTAGTACATAGCAAGTGCTGAAAAATATTTTCTATTTGGTATCAGTGCATAGATGATGAATGTCTTACCGAAGTTAGGTCAAATCAATTTGCGAATGCTCAAGAAAAAGCCTATTCTATGTGCTTTGCTGTATGTCCCTGGAGAATGAACAAGAAATAGAACACAGCCCATCAGTTTGGGCTGTTAATAAAGCCGTTAGATAGGAGAGTTTTCATGTGAAGAGTTTATTCATTTTAACAAATACTCATTGAGTGTCTACTAGGCTTCTGCAATAAAGCAAAGGTTCCTACTCTAGTAGAAATGTACTTTCTAGCAGGGGTAACAGTCATTAATCTTAATAAAGAAGTTATTCATAGAGGCGAAGGAATTTTATTTTAAAATGAGCAGATTAGATTAATGCAATCTACAATAGGGAAGTCAGGTGGACCTCCATGAAGATGGTATTTAACAAAACTTGAATATGGTGAAGTAGTTCATCAGGTAGTCACAGAAGGAGAGAATCCTACGTGATACCCAGTCTACTAACTGTGGAAGCTGAATAAGTAAAGACTCAAAATAAAGCATTTCATGTGGGAGAGAATAACAAGATAAGATCCTTGGTTCATTTACACATTCATTAAGCAACTATTTATTGAGTGATAATTAGCATGAGCTAATAAGGAAAGCACTAAGGAGAGGAAAGAATTTAGTACAGAAATTGATAAAGTGACTCAGGTCCACTATGCCTCCTCCCCTTTCTCACATCTGTAACAGAAATTAATAGATGACATCAGGCCTATTAATAGCCTCAGAGTCCCTCTCAATCTCACACCCCAAGAGAGTTAAATCAGCATATCATCATTGACTTGTGAGAGGAAGTCTATTTTCTTTTTGTAAAAATATATCTTTATTGATTTCAGAGAGGAAGGAGAGGGCAAGAGGGATAGAAACGTCAGTGATGAGAGAGGATCATTGATTGGCTCCCCCATTGGGGATCAAACCTGCATCCTGGGCATGTGCCCTGATAGGGAATCAAATCATGACAAACTGGTTTACAGATCGATACTCAACCACTGAGGCACACTGGCCGGGCTGAAGTCTATTTTCATATTACTAGACTCCAGTCACATTTAGGACAGATCTGCTCTCAAGAGTCTACTAGCATTATGGTCCACTTCTAGGTATTTTGATCCTTCTTTTCTTAGTATTTTTCATGTTGTATTTCTAGCACTCTCTCCCATCAGCCACCCACCACAGCAACTTTGGAGAACAAGATCGTTTTGTTTACTGCAGATTAGAGCCTTGTGCAGACATGTAGCAAGTAACTGCCTCCATAATGTGATGAAGAATACCCATATCAAATTATCCATATCATAGATTTTTTTTGATAACCAACAATTTTACAATTCTGTTTATTTGTGTTGGTACATTTTAACATGTTTCAGTACATGTATGGTTTGATAGTTTCTTCATCCATATACCTCATGATGTAATATTTTTGTTTTCTCTCCAAATACGCCAAACCTAGACGTTTCTTCTTATTCCTAAAGCAATGATGTTTAGACTACTGGTAGCTTATGAGCTGATTTTTTTTTCTTGGTCACAATGACTTCTTTCATCCCCATCCTATCAAGTTAAAAGGCAAGCAACTCAACTACTATACTGCCTACATGGCATCTTAAATTACAAGTGTTCCCATACTCTGTAAATAATTGTTGAGGACAGAAAATTCAGTTCTGCGTTATTGATTCAGGAGTTGGGCTTTTTAAGTACAATATAAAAAATCAAAAGTGAATCAAAGCCAATTACTTTGGAAAGAAAAAAAATAGAAGAGTGAGTTGCCTTATTATTACAGAACATTTTTAAGGAATTGAAAAGGGCTTTTTCCAGTCTGAGAGAAGGTATTCAATTTATGAGAAAAAAAAGTATTTACCACCAAAAAGCAAATTTAATTTAATGTACATCAAATTTGTGGGGGGAAGTGAGCCTTTTATTGAAAGTATTATTTCCCCACTTCCTGCAAGTTGGATAATGGTTCTCTAAACCTGAAAGCAGATGCTTATGGCCTATATATCCAGTGTCCCGATGGCCTCTGTATGTGGCCACACATGAGGAATTACACTTAGTGAGGAATGGGATGTGGTGGGGCAGCAGTGAATTGAAAGCATGTTGGAAATACTGCACAGTCCAACATGAATCAAGCTTATTCAGAGAGGCCACCAGAGACCAAATCATATTCTTGAGGTAGTTGTGGTGGTTCTGTGTTCAGTGTATGCGTAACTAGAAACATGAATCCAACTAAAGTGATGTATACAAATATGCATGCGGATTGAAAGAAAGAGCGGGGGGAAGAGGGAAAGATTTAACAGGCACAACACTAAACAGAGGAATAATGATTATATTTCAGAGAAATCTGAAAAGTGGAGGAAACATATAATGGCAAAGCAGAATAATTAGTCTTAGAATATGAAAATGTGAGTGTGTATGAATACGTGAGGATGTGCTTTGCCAGATAAGCTCCAGCCTATCGTTGATACATCGGATGATGTGTGGTTTCTGTCCACGCTCCGGAGGAAAGCCTCTGTTCAGTGGAGAGCTCACTGGGCTGGGAATTAGGAGACTTTGGACCAAGCTCTGCATCTGCCGGCCTCAGGTAGTACTGTCTTGGGCCATGGTCTTTTGCACTCTGAGCCTTAGATTCATCATTAGTAAATTGAAAGCATATGGTTATCACTATCTTTCCTGCTGGCATATTAGGTCCTAATTAAAAATCATGTGCACACATACACATATTTATATATTCAGGCATTTAGGGAGAACTTAGTGTCCTTGAAAAAGAACTTCCTAGGATTTGCTCATGTAATTCTTACAACAGTCCTTTGGGTAAGGTGCTATGATCATTAATATCCTACAGGTTAGGAGTCAAACTTGGGCTCTATTGCCTTGTTCGTGGCTAACTTGTCACCAGAATGTAGAGGAATCTTATACCTGAACTCCTAACATAGGGGCAGTGCATTGAAATCATTTTGGAAAAGCCTGCACAGTTCACCTATTTCGGCCCCTAAAATGTTTTATGCGGCTATGAAGATGATTATTTTTGCATTGTCCAAAATAAATACTTTCTGCGGTATATTGGGTCTATGATTTGGTGTAGAATTTGCCTATGGAGTTGTGGTGAGATACCATACATATTGAGTCCTCCTGGTTTGAGTTTCTTAATTAGTGGGAACACTCAGCAAGCAATGACCTTGCCATTGTGTGAGGCAAAAGTTGGTGGTGGGGAGAGCTTTACTAATGAGGGAAGACTGATTTTCAAACATTACACCACACCACACCACATCACACCACACCACACCACAAGCAATGGATTCTATTAGATATACTTCCCATGTCTCCCAACAATGGTTAAAAGAAAATATCTTTATGTATATGAAAAAACATTTTCCCCCCACAATTACATTGGCAACACAAGAAAATTGCGAATAAGGGCTTAGAGAGAGAGCTGTGTGTTTTGAAGTCAAACTCCTCCAACATTGCTAATGAATTTTTCATCCTCAAAAACTTTTATGTCCCTTACATCCCCTCAACAAGTCCTTCATCACTGTCATCCTCATCCTCACTGTTGGCTCTTTCTACATTGTGTGTAGTATGTGGTTCTGACTTAGAAAGCTATTATAGGTTACATTCAGCAAGTGGCTATTAAATACCATTCAAGTGCAGTTTAATATGAAACATTAAAAGATAAGAAAAAGCAAGTGTCAAAAGGATAGGTCATAAGTATTTTTGTGGTGACACAAACCCAAGTGTGACTGTTTTAAGCAATAAAGGCATAAAATTGGCTCATACACTTAGGGGATCTGGAAGTATAGTGGCCTTTAATTCCTGATGAATATAGGAGCTTAGAAACTATGCTCTTGACTATTTCTCTTTTTTTTCTATAACTCAGCTCTGCTCCTCTATAAATTAGCTTTACTCAGCTTCATTCTCTGGTCATATCTTTCTGTGTGGTGGAAAGGAGACCACCAGGAACCTATACAATTACAGTCAATGTTTAAAAGGAGAATGTCCACCAGATTTTTGCACGTCAGCTCACCTTGGGCTGATCTCTTTGCCTGTAGCATGGGGTACTGTCATGTGTTCCTTTATGTGGCTGGGATTGACAACATTACTGAGCGTGTGGAAGAGGGAAATTCCATTCTCCAAATAAAGGTTGGTTGGCCAGACAAGCAGCATATGTCCACTGCGCATATATGGTATTTTATAAATTATTTATTCCCTCAAAGTGTTTGAAGCAACTGAGAATAGTGGGGAGGACCCATAAATTGAGGTAAAGAAATCTCCATACACCAAAGCACAAGGAAAGAATAATCTTATTTGCAGAAAACCAAGGCAATAACAATGAATAGGGGAAAGTCAAAATATTTAGAGTTTACCCACTTAGTCCACTAGATGTAAACTGTTAACTATTTAGGGAGATATATTATCAAGTTAATTTGAATTAAACAATTAGGAAAAGGTTAGTTTCCACTAAGTCAACTTACTCCCTTTAACTCTTGCTCTTTCCCCTTCTTGTTTCAATTATAACTTTTTCAAATATATGTGAATATTTGCATAGAAATACCTGTTAAGAAACTAGTCTGTAACTTGTATAAAAAATAAGGTAATACAAAACCCCAATAATTGTGTATTTATATCAAAGTTATGATTGCAATATTTTCACAACACTGCTGTTGTCATAGTATACAACCAATTACTCCAGAACTCATTTCCCCTCTTGGTGACAAGAATGGTAGCTATAGTTGGAGGTGATGAAGATGTGGATGCTTGTGAGATTTGGGAAACCAAGTGAATGAAAGTAGTTCTGGATCCAGTCAGTTTCATTTACACTCAGCCTTAAAAGCCCTGTTACTTTAACAAGTTGCCATTGTGAGTGCTATTATGTCCTTTTCAGAAATGCTGTTGCTCCTAATTTGAAACAAGTGCTTCCTTTAGGGCTAAATAAGCAGATGAATGACATTTCCAAGGACCATGCTGTTAACAAGTTCAGTTGACAGCCAGGCCAGGGATGCTGGATATGATAATTTAGAATTTGCACTTCCAGAAATAACTTCTCTCTTTATTCTGAGAGACATTGATTGGATGAGAGAAGAAAACTACTTCATTCACATTTTTTTAAAATTTTGTTTGAGCTTATATACTTCTTTCCTACCAAGAACAATGAAGTTAGGTTTGTAGAGGACGTTTGTTTGTTGCATCACTGGTATTCATTCTTTTTTCCCCCTGCCAAATAGTATTTTGTTTATCTCTTAAGAAATTAACTGTTAGCAGAATGTTTGGTGTGAAATGGGCCCCACTCTAACCATCAGAAATGGATCTTGATTGGCTTAAGTGACCCAGGGCCATTGTGATTAGATCAGGGATGGACGAAGACCTAACAAACCCATACCAGTGAGCTAATACGAAACCAAGGCTCCTGGTTAAATGAAACCCTACTTCTTTAGAAGGAGCTATGACACCATTCTACCTGCCCCCCATGCACAATGTCAAACAGCCATCTTGTCATGACTACCTGAGATTATATTTGTGAATGAAGCAGAAGAAGCAGAGCAACTGAATTCAAAGTTGGGGGAGGGGGGTAGGAGTCTGGGGCACAAATCTGGTCCCAAAAACCTGTAGAGGGCCTATTCCTGAACTGACCAGATCCATGAGGCATTAAAATCTCTTTCTTGATGTAGACACCTTAAGTGGATTTAAGGGAATAAGAAGAGTCCTGACATACGTAAACCACAAAGATCTGAAGAAGAAAGTGGAATGTTGCTCATTACCCACCTACTCAGACATATTAATCATTTCCATATTGTTAGGAGTTTATGTTGTTTTGGATATTTCCAAATGGATGAGAAAAATGATAGGTAATGATTCCTATACTCTTGAGACAAAGTAGGACTTTTAAAGTGTTTTACCATAGCTACAAAATGTAATGAAAAAGATCAATCTCACCTCAAAAGTTTAAACATTTTACATACAAAGTTAAAAGATATGACAAACTAAAACAATATATGAAACTGTGTTGGATAAATAATGCTACCAGTGAATAAACAGCTTTTACAAGTTAGTAGTTAAAAGTTGAATACCCGCTGAAACCAGTTTGGCTCAGTGGATAGAGTGTCGGCCTGCATACTGAAAGGTCCCAGGTTCGATTCCTGCAAGGGCATGTACCTTGATTGTGGACAAATCCCCAGTAGGGGGTGTGCAAGAGGCAGCTGATCCATAATTCTCTCTCATCACTGTTTCTAACTCTCTAACCCTCTCTCTTCCTCTCTGTAAAAAATCAATAAAATATATATTTTTTAAAAAAGTTGAATACCCACTAAAAAAAGTAGGAATGGATAATGAATAGGTGTCCCAAAAAATGTACCGTATTTGCCGGTGTATAAGACGATTTTTTGGCCCTGAAAAATACGTATTTGCCGGCGTATAAGACGACCCCCTAACATTTCCACTAAAAATACAGAGTTTGTTATATACTCGCCGTATAAGACTACCCCCCACTTGGAGGCATATTTTTCAGGGCCAAAAAATTGTCTTATACGCCGGCAAATACGGTATACACACTTTTGTTTTGTTTTTTTCTGAAAGCTCAACTGATGTTTCTTTTCAGATTTAACCCATTGGAAGTAATAATTATTCAAAGTGTATATACATTTTTCTGGGACACCCTATATATATAACCAAATAATCAGTTCTCCTTCTGGCTGGCTTTGGGATTTTTAGTAATTGACTTTCCACCTCTACTCTGCAGTCTCATCATTGTTTAACACAGGTGTACTAGACCTGCTTCACAGCATTTTTATAAACTCTGAGGAAAGCTCATGTAAAGTATTTTTTGAAGATATGGAATTAAATTTAGGAAATGACCTCCGAAACTCCTCATATGGTTGTCTCACTTCTTTCATGTTGCTTGTGGAGGAAGGATAATAACAGGGAAGCCCAGGTGGTTCAGAAAGTTCAATCGCAAAGTTTGATAGCTAAGTCCATGGTAAGGCAAACTTCGGCTCTCGAGCCACATGCGGCTCATTGGCCCCTTGAGTGTGGCTCTTCCACAAAATGCCACGGGCCTGAGTGAGTCTATTTTGAAGTGGCATTAGAAGAAGTTTAAGTTTAAAAAGTTTGGCTCTCAAAAGAAATTTCAATTATTGTACTGTTGATATTTAGCTCTGTTGACTAATGAGTTTGCTGATATCTGAGCTTAGTTATATTGATCAGAGCACCCCATTTTGGTCAATGGATGATTCAAAAACCAAAATAATTGAACTGCAACTAAAACAATAAGTTAAGTGTGGAAGTTCATGATACTTTGCATTTCTGAAAGTTCTCTTATTGCAACTTCAGTTTTCCCAATGATTTAGGACAGAAGATGAAATTACATAATTTCCAGTGAGCAAATTCACTTTCTGTCTCCATTTCCTCATTTGTGAAATTTGAATAAAATATTTATCTCTAAGTATCGTAAAGACAAATACATATGACATATAAAAAGTACTAACCTGGTACCTACACCATCAATTAAAGTTGGACAAAATTGACTTCAGTATGAGCCAAAAAGAATTTTCATCTTAGCATATGTCACTTAGATTTCACTCAGAGGGGACTTGTTCAGTACAGAAAAACAGCCAATTGCAATAGCATGAAATAAAGATGGGATTGGCTTAATCATTAAGAAGACCATTTGTAAAAGTCTCGCCATACTTTTCATCTGCCCTCTGACCCAGAACCACACTAAAATGTTTAGCCATGATTCTTCTCTGCACACCAGTTTGGTACCCAGGCTGGGGTGACAGTGACACATTGAACATGGGGAGAAAACAATTGTCAGTGTTCTGTCTCCTGTCCGAAGCTAAGTGTTCCAGGCATATGAGATGCCACCCTGATTAAAGTGTCAAAAGGCCCCTAATCACATTAAAATGAAATGTGACCAGAGCACACCAAGAAATGGGACAACCCTGTCACCTTTTCTCTTTTCCCCATAATAGCAACATCTATCTGCTGTATTCCAGATAATATGAATGTCTGTTCATATTGTGGGCACAATGAGATGACTTGCATTTGACAGATCTCATTATGCTAGAAAGCAACTGCTCTAAAATTAACATAGTCTTTAAAAAGATTAACATGTCTGGCCAGTTTGGTTCAGTGGCTAGAGCATCAACTTTCGGACTGGAGGGACTGGGGCTAGAGGGTGTCCCAGGTTTGATTCCAGCCAAGGGCACATGCCCAGGTTGCAGGAAGCAGCCAATCAATGATTCTCATCATTGATGTTTCTATCTCTTTATCCCTCTCCCTTCCTCTCTGAAATCAATAAAGAAATATTTAAAACAAAGATTAACATAGGCTCTTATTAGAAACAATTATACAAAACTTGTCTGGTGCCTAAAGTTTCAACAAGCAAATACCTTCTTCATAGTCTTCCTAGCATCCTTTCCTCTTTATGTATTTTTAAGTGGAGGCATAATAAGGACTCTGGTATAAATGTTAGCGATGCCAGGCAGCTTTCATATTTATATAATACAGATATTTGCCAGCATGCATTGGGTACCCATGATACTCGGCACTGAAACTATAGCATAGGGTCTGTGGTTCTGTAGGAAAAGAGCATTTATTTTTCTTATTTTTGAGGCTATAAAGTCAACACTATGAGAGTAAAGAATTTACAGTGCTCAATGGTTCTTTTTCAATCACCCAAAATAGTATCTGGTAGATAATAACTACCCAATAAATTTCTGTTGGATAATAAATGTTAATTAATAGTTCTCTGGTGAAAGTAAGCCTGTCATTACAGATTATTTATTAAGAATCACAGGAATCAAACAGCTCCTTACATGGTTTTTTCACAACCCATCTCCAATGAGCATCCCCCAAATTAATATAAATGGTCCAGACTCTATAAAGAAATATCTAGTTCTCCCTCTTGAATTATCTCTCTCACTCTCTCTTTAGTGAAGACAGGGGTGGAAGAAGATTAAAAGTATAACTTAGAAATAGCTTCCCCTCACGTTTAAACTGATTTAACTGTGAAGAAGGTAATTGGGAAAAGGGTAAAATGTGTCTAAGACACACCTGACATCTTGGGTGCATTTTAAGTGTTTATGGCAGTCAATTGTGTATTATGAACCTTGAATTTTTTACTGTGGAAAATGAGGTTTGTTCCAAGTAGGAATAAAGGGTAAATTTGAAATAGTCAAAGTGAAATAAGGAAACAAAATATTACCTATGACTTCAATTTTAACACTTACAATTGCTAGTTCTCAGCTTATGTCAAGTAAGACTCTCAGATGATTGCCAAAAGGGAAATCAGGTGTATGATTTTGACTGGAGATCATAAAGTATAATATCTACAGAGGATATAGACATGTACATGAGTCTCTGAGGATAGGAAAATGGTTTGAGTTGAAAAAGCAATGAACTGGTGCACACCTTTTCTAAAAGCATTTAAGTCAGTGGTACACTAAGTACATGCACAGTTAAAGCTCGCTTCTTTATTATTGACATTATTGTGTCATGAGAAGTGAGTAAGCCAGAAATAACCCAAGCCAGACTATGAAAGAAAGAGAATTATTTGCTAGAAATATAAGAAAAAATTCACACTCTTGTCCTCTCAGTTGTATTATGTGGAAGTTAAAATTTCACTGTGTCAAATGGAGAGACTTTAAATAAAAATCTCTTGAGCAGAGTGCTTCATTTGTTTTTCTTTAATAGGATGCCATATCCTAAGAATGAAGTTTCATATTAGGCTGAATTCATGAGTTTTTAAAGACAAGAAGTTTTGGGGGAATAAAAACTTATTATTAGTAAGGTACTGTTTAGTATGTGTGAACTTGACAGTAAGAAATTAAAGTTCAGAAATTGAAATATGCACAGCAGAGGTTCTCTAAGATTTAACTATTTATGAAGAGAATGTGGCAAGAAAGGCATGAATCTTCAAAGGACAGCGGGGCTGACCTTACTGTGTGTCAGAATCACATGGCAGATTTTCAGAACTACAACTCCCTATCATCCTCCCCTCCCACACAATTCAACAGTCTCCTCCTTACACGTTGGGCAGCTAGGTCTGTAGTGGGAGCCATGTTTGTATAGTATTCCAAGGAAATCCAATGCAGGTGACTTATGGTCTGTGATTTAGAAGACTTTTTGAAGGCATATAGTACATTTAAATGCTTAAAATTAATCTTCAACAAAAGAGTTTGGAAGTAAACAACAAATAAATCCCAAGGTGGGTCGAAGGAAAACTCCAATAGCAGTGACAGTTCATTTGGTAAAGCCAGGGGTGGAAGAAGACTGAGACTTTCTTTTAAAGTTTTTTATTCCATTTATTGGGGAGACTTTGGGAATACAATTTGATAGGTTTCAGTTATACAGTTCTATAAATTCACTGAAATTTTAATAACTAATGACACTTTAGGAGTAACTACAGTATATAAACATTTGAAGAGGGCAAGGTGTTGAATATTCATTACACAAACATATATTTAACATTTAATTAGATTGACTATTTAATAGTTTAGGCCAGTGATCAGCAAACTCATTATTTAACAGAGTCAAATATCAACAGTACAATGATTAAAATTTCTTTTGAGAGCTGAAAACTTACTTCTGTGCATGGGCCACAAAGTTTCAATCGCACTGTACGTGTGCACTGCATGCGGTATTTTGTGGAAGAGCCATATTCAAGGGGCCAAAGAGCCACATGTAGCTCACGAGCTGCAGTTTGCCAACCACTGGTTTAGACCAAGTATGTCAAACTCACGGCCCCAGGGCCATATGCCTTATTTATTTGGCCCGTGTAGTTTAGACAGTCTAAACCAAGCATGTCAAACTCAAAGGCTAACAGGGGCCAAATAAACAAGGCATATGGCCCTCGGGCCCTGAGTTTGACATGCTTGGTTTAGACTGTCTAAACTACATGGCATTTGGAAATATTACTCTCTATGTAAGAGTGGGAAGTAGGTGTCATCCTGCGTGCCAACACTGTTCAATTGGCAGTAGTTCCCTAGAGCAGCAGAAATGAAGTAGAATTTACCTGACTCAGAAGTAAAGTGTGCAGTAGTCAACTAGTGATGTCTGACCTGGAAATACAGATAATTGTGGCTGTGCCCATGACATTAAGTTTTCTTTTCCCAAGAAAGTCTTGCTGTTGTATTTGGAAAATATATGAAAAAGACGTTTTAGTGTCTCCACTCTACTTCTCAAGTGGGAACAATGTAAATGGCACTGGCACCCGGAACAACTCCAGGTATTGTTGATGTTGAACAACTCATGTGCACTTGAATTGATGTCTTCCATTTAGTTCTTAATTGCAACCTGACAGATTCTACAAACTCACACATCTCCTTGGAGGGAGCCACAGTGCTTTATATCTCTCTGTCTTAGCAAATATATGGTTGAGAGTGCTTGTTAAAGCAATAAATATTTATAAGTTGGGGAAGTTAGACTTGTTAAATGGCTAGTTGAACATATTAAACAACATGATAATTGGGGGACGGATGGCTGAGGCAGGTGTCCCTGTTAGAGCCCTGTCTTTTAAAACACCCACAAAATGATGACTGAGCATTGCCAACTCAGTGCAGGGGGTGGAAGAGAGCAAATTTGCGCTGTAATCAGGCCGATTCTCTTGAGAGTGAGAGATTCAAGATAGACCAAGACCGAGGAGGGATTGGCTCAGAACCAACCTAGGAAAGGAAGCAAAGCAAAAGGTCCTTTCTGACTTGCATTCTTTATCTGCTCCCTGCCTGCTCAACAAGTCTTGGAGCTTAGGGTAGCTGACGTTTTCTCAGGCATTTTTGGCCTCCTATTTTCTTCACCGATGCACATGCTAACACTTTGGGTAATTCAGAGTTAAGAGTATGTCTGATTTTAAAATACCAATTTTGCCGCTCGGGGAAATCCTTAGAAATATGCCAATGTAAGATGATATTTCACCCGTGACTAGGTTTTAGTGCTGTATTTTCAGCCCTGGGGAGATGCGCATGCCATTTATCCACATGTACCGTCTCATATGCCTATTGACTCGTACTTGGCAATGTATGATAATTACGCGTATATGTTTATATACCTGATTAAAGTGTGTCTTACTGAATAACGTGTTAAATAAGACTGGATAATTTTCTCCAGGCTGCAGAAAGCTGTTAGCTGCTTAAAACTCAATTGCCTGCCCATCTCCCACCATCCCTATCTCTTTCTTTCATGCTTACAATGTGTGGGTTGTGTGTGTGTGTGTGTGTGTGTGTGTGTGTGTGTTTCCGGTGAGCAATAAAGTTGAATTGCTGAAAAACACCTTGATCACATTTTTCCAAAGGACAGGAAAACAAAACATGATAAAGATACAAGTTTTTCAAGCAGGAAATGCTTAGTGCAACTCTATTCAGAGCAGCCTCTGTGATGGATGGGCTCAGCTAGTCCAGCCCAGGGTGGGCTCCTTCTAGAATCAATTGAGGTAATGCAAGATCAGGCTGCTCACTCTGGTTTTTCTAGCTAAGGGAGCTTCAGGGATAGGTGTAGGAATGACAGACTGAAAGATCAGCTAGGAGAACTGAGCTTGTTGGGGGGAGGGGAGGGCGGGGCAACCATTTATAATGGTTATAGTCTATTTTGGCCAGATGGTGGCTAAGTTCTGAAAGCCCTTCTTGAACTTGAGACTCAGTAGTTGAAGACAGGCCAGGCCACTTCCTGCCCATTAGGAAATGTGTGGTATGTCTTATTGATTAGGGAGGGACATGTGGTGCAAAGACAAAGTCCAGGAACTAGAGGGATTAGGGAATTCATAAAAAAAAATATCACATTAGAAACAGAGAAATACAAAGACCAAGGGATCATATTCTGGTCTGTAACAGATGCCAAAGAAACCAAATAGCAATCTAGATTACCAAAGGATATGGAACATTCAGTCAAAATAGGAGTAGACTAGGAAGGAGCAAACCATAAAAATCTAGAGGCAAAAATTATAGGTGGATCAGTGATTTGGCATCTGGAACATTATGTCTGATCACTTGCTGCCAAATACCAAATACAACAGGATTTGGTATTATTTCCAGGCTGGGCCTTGTAGCACCAAAGAGACCACCTATATCTGTTTCTTGGGAAGTTGGTAAAAGCAAGTATCTGTCTGACTGAGAGCTTCCAAAGAAGCTGAAGAACAGCGTGAATACTATTTAAGTAAGTTAACAGACCTGGATTCTATAACACTGGGAAATGCAGTTAATCTCTGCGGATATCATCTATTGACTGGAAATTAGGGGTTATGAGAATCAAATTGAAAAAGATAAGTATGCGATAAAATGCTATTCAAATGTAGTTTTATCTTTTGCCTTATTGCAGGTTGATTTGTAATTTGTATCTAGATGCTACTGCAGCATTCTTTTGCTTATTATCTCCTTAAAATACTTGGGAGATACAATGGGCTTCAGATTTAAGTGACAAGGTATGTCCTACCTTCTTGAATGCTTGTAAGGTGGCCTTTGCTCTCCTCCTACAGTTTTCATCAAATGTCTGAACAGCATTAAGATTGGAACAGTCTTCTAGCAATTGGGTTTAATTGCTGAATAAGTTTAAATCAGAAAATAATATACAGGGGTGGGGAAAATAGGTTTACAGTTCTTATGGAAAATAATACAGTCCTATCTAATAAAGAGGGAATATGCCAATTGGCCATCATGCCCTCACAAAGATGACACCACCTACAGCCAATAAGGAGAGAATATGCTAATTGACTGTCTTGCCCTCAAAGATGGCAGCACCTACAGCCACAAGATGGCAGCACCCAGTCCCCTCAGCCCCGCCAGGGCAGCAGGCATGTGGCATGGCTGGGTCCATCCCCAGGTAGGTCTGGCTGCTCCATGCACCTGCCTCTGGAGTCACCTAGTCTTCTCAGTCACCCAGCCCCCCAGGGCTGGCCTGAGGCACAGGCAAGCCTCTGATGGCAACTGCCCAGATGCCCAGGGCCGCCCCGAGGGATGACCGAACTACTGAACAGCAGGCTACATGGGGCGACCAGGATGGTAAGGGGGTTAGTGAGGGATGACCAAATGACTGAACAGCAGGCTACATGGGGCAACGAGGCTGGTGGGAGGGCTATGAGGAGTACCAGGTTGGCAGTAGGGGCAGTTGGGGGTGACCAGGCCAGCAGGGGAAGCTGTTAGGGGTGACCAGGCCAGCAGGGGGGCAGTAAGAGGTGACAAGGCTGTCAGGGGGGAAACCAGGCCAGTGGCAGGGGGTGCAGGTGGGAGCAACCCGGCCAGCAGGTGAGGGGTATGCAGTTGAGTTGATTAGGCTGGAAGAGGGGGCAGGGAGGGGTGACTAGGCCAGTGGGAGGGGGCAGTTGCGGGCGACCAGACTGGCAAAGGGGGGCAGTTAGGGGCAACCAGGCCAGCAGAGGGGGGTAGTTAAGGGTGACCAGGCCAGTGGTGGGGCAGTTAGGAGAGACCAGGCTGGCAGGGAGGGGACTATTGGGGGTGACCTGGCCAGGAGTGGGGGGCATTTAGGAGTGACCAGAACAGTAGGAGGGGCAGTAAGAGGTGATCAGGCTGGCAGGGGGACAGTTATGGGTGACCAAGCAGGCAAGTAGGTGAGCGATTAGGAGCTAGCAGTCTCCCCTCCGTACATAAATTTCGTGCACTGAGCCTCTAGCAATTAATACAAGAATAAACTGTGTTTTGTCCATTCACAACTGTAAAACTACTTTTGCTCCCTCCATCCCCTGGTCCCCATATATTGCTAGGGAAACAGGAAGTAAATAAGCCCCTCTTTTGGATTTCAGGGCCCATCACAATCTTGCCCCGTTTTTAACTTGTCTGCTTTCCCATTGCTCCCACAGCTGACCTCTCTGACACCCACTGGGTGCTCCTATTCAGGAGGTCAGTCCTCAACCTGGCTCATGGTTTCCAACTTTTACCTATGATTTCTCAGTCATTCCCTTACCTCACAATGTTGTTGTGAAGTTCAAATGAAGAGTGTATGTGGGCATGATTTATAAGCCATAACATATGATAGAAAGATAAAATGAAGTTAATTTTAAAGTTAGCAGGTATGGGTGTAAGATCCAGTTCTGCCACATGTTATCTGTGCGACTTTAGGGAGGTCTCTGAACATCTGTGGATCTTAATCTCTTTGTTGGGAAGATGGAGCTCCTAATTTCAGTCCTTCCAACCCCACAAATATAAAAGGTAAATTTTGTTATTATTGTATGCATTTTTCTTATTGTTAGGAAATACCTACTGACTGGGAATTTTGTTCATGCACTTACTCTGATTGCATTCATTTATTCCTTTGAGAAACATTTAATACTTGAAAATACTTATATAAATAAATAAATGACAGGGATTTATTCAAAATCACCTGTTAAAATACTTAATATTATGTTATATAAAATGAATTTTTAGCTAAATAAATTTTACAGTATGTTCTTAAAAACATTTAGTTGATAGTCTAAAGCAAAGTTCCTACATTTTAATCCTGTCAGGTAACTGTGTGGGATATGACACTAGACGATACAAATTTTAGATTTTATTTGAACAGAATCACTCTTATTCAATTTTCCCCAGGGGATCTTCATTCTTAAGGACATTTACATAAACCTTTCTGGCATTTTATATTTTACCATGGAATTTACTTCACATATAGTTACTATTATGAGAATTCTACTATTAATAAATAGACCTTTTCCCCAAAAAAGCATTTTAAGTTATTTCATTTTGTTTTTCTCCTTCTAAAATAATGTCTTCTTACCCATGATTGGCAGGTATCACCTACAATGGTCAAATATAACATCTTATTAATTAATTTGTGATATATTCTTTCTATGAGGTTCTAACAGGATACCTCTGATAGAGCTTATTTATTACCTTTTCTGTCAATAACAACTATAGCCATTTATGATTTTGTGATATATGTAAATTAAGTAAAATGATATGTTAATTTTAAAAATAAGCCTAATTCATTGCATAATTGTATTAGTGTTTTAATTCATAGGCTCTTATTTTTTCAAAGGTAGATATACTAAGACCTTTCCAAAATAATTATCACTGAAATTATTTAGATTAGTTAACATTAAAAAATTTAATATTTCCTTTACCTATATATAAATGTGATAACCTTCCATGCATTTTTAATATAATATCTCAAATAGCTATGATCCTACTTGATTTTCTTACTTGATGACTCACAGGATTTATCATTTATACTCTGACTATTGAGAAAAGTGGTAGTCCCATCTGCTAAAGGATAGTGTCTATTGCTCAAACAAGTACTATAGATAACACATGGTAATAGACAGCATGCTGATATTGTCTTCTATGTTTCCAGTTACTAAGTAGTGATAAATGACCCCAAACCCTATCCTATCTGTTTGTTTACATTTAATATATGACATAAAGATTTATTTGACTTATAGAATGGCAGTCTAACACACAAGTACAACTGGTTCTTTATTGTTATGAAGCAATTTTTTTAATGCAGCGGAAAATATTTGCCTTTCCTCTAGTTTGGGTTGCTTTAGTCCAAACTCATGCATAATGAGTAACTCAGAAAAGAAAGAAAGAAAAGAAAATAAATATCCTCCCTCCATTTTTTGGTAGGGCTGGAGTTGTTTCATTTTATAGAAACTCAGAATAGTTACTTAAGTTCAGGCTAGTTTTATTACTGTGAAAACCCCAAGTGGTGTAGAGTATTGATAGGTACCTTTAATACTATAATCAATAACCCTACAAGTCTTTATTGATTTCAGTGGCTGCTAAGTGCCATGTAGGATTCCTATGAAAAATAAAGCATCATCTCTGACATGTAGAAAGCCATTGGAGAATTAAGACCAGTACATGTGACACAAATTAGAGAGGTATTTTTCCTTAACCATCTTCCTGGGTCTGAAAATTTTTCACCTTAGTTTTTGGTCCATCTCAGTCATGAAGACACATAAATATATAAAGTTTGTAATGATTTTACCTCTGCTGATATTATCTGCCTTTCATTTTATGTATAACACTAGAAGCCAGTACACAAAATTTTGCACAGCAGGGAGCGGGGAGCTCTCCTCAGCCCGGCCTGTACCCTCTTGCAGTCCTGGAGCCTTTGAAAGATGTCTGACTGATGGACATCCTTAGTGCTCTTGCGGAGGTGGGAGAGCTTCTCACCAGCGCTGTTGTACTTGCCAGCCATGAGCCCGGCTTCTGGCTGAGTGGCACTCCTCCTGTGGGAGTGCCCTGACCACCAGAGGGAAGCTCCTGTGTTGAGCAGAGTCAGGCAAAATCCGGCTCTCTGGATTTCCAGAAGGCACAGGCCAGGCCAAGGGCCCCCATCAGTGTACTATCAGGGCCAGGGAGGGCTCCAGGACATGACTGGCCTGTCTTACTCAGTCCCGATCAGCTGGACCCCAGCAGCAAGCTAACCTACCAGTTGGAGCATCTGACTCCTGATAGTCAGTGCATGCCATTGCAAGTGATTAAGCAGGCTTGGCATATCATTAGCATATTACACTTTGGATGGTTAAATGGACAACTGGACAACTGGACACTTAACATATTAGGCTTTTATTATATAGGATTAGATGGGTTACCAGATGTGTTATGGAGATGACTCTCTCCTAAACATACACTAAGAGTTAGACACTTCACTGCAGCCAGACCAAAAGCTATACATATTCTGGCCATACATTCTTCTTTCAGGCCTTTGAACTTTTACCCAGCATTCTTTCTAACTAAAATATACTCTCTTTTTCAACTTTCCCCTAAAGTTTCAACTGCTTAGTCATTAGATCTTCACACTGAAACATCTCTTTTTCTAAGAAGCATTCACTGAGTCCACCTGCCTACACATCCAGGCAGGTGGAACAGTAATGAATCCAAGTCCACAAATGAGGTAAACCAGAAATATACATTTTTATTTTCAAATAACTCAGATTATTTTTTATCTTTATTCCCTAGTCTGAAGTGGAAGTGAAAATTTAGTTTCAGTCAATTGGATCCCTCCCCCTTTCTTGAATGGGGCTTTCGTCCTCATCATTACCATCATTGAGCATGACTTTAATCATCATAACACCCTAGAGGTATAAGTTAGTATTATCTGTACTTTACAAATGAGAAATATAAATCACAGAGAGTTAAATAGTTTTAATTTGGTGAGCCCGCAAACCCAGACACTCTGAATTTAGCAACTGCATTTAATCACTGTCATACTGTATGCCATCAATGTGACAGGGTTGTATACCACTGATAAGGTTATCTGTCTACATAGATAGTCACTGAGTAATCTATCATGTCACTTAGTCATGGGTCAACCACTTTCATACATCACAAAGGCAGTGTTTCACATTACCATCTAAATGTTCATTCCTTGCTGTTCTTGGGCAAACAGCACTGTCCTCTTCATCACCACAGTACAGGGAGGAAATCACTGTGAATCTATCAAGCATCATGTGCACTTAGCACCAATGGAGAGTCACATCCCCTCTCTGGAATCTGGTTGAGCTTTACCTAGGAAGCAAGGACCTGATTCTGCACCAAACCCATTCACTTGGGATTTTGTCCTATACATTCATTTCCAGAGAATCTTTCTCTGGGATCCATGAATGTCTACTTGTTTATGAATTCCCCTGCACTCTTCTCTTTTCCTACAGCTGGCAGATAATTTTCTTGTCTGAGAGTAAGAGGCCATTCTTTCTCTCCTGGTGTTTTCTAGTGAAATATATATATATATATATATATATATATATATATATATATATATATGAATAGGGAGTTAAACATCCATCAGTTGCCTCCTGCACTCTCCCTACTGGGTATGTGCCCACAACCAAGGTACATGTCCTTGACCGGAATCGAACTTGGGACCCTTGAGTCCACAGGCTGATGCTCTATCCAGTGAGCCAAACCAGTTAGGGCTCTAGTGAATCTTTTTTATCAACCAGGACTCCTTTCTTTTTTTTTTTTAGGGACTGGATATTGACATTCCAAAGGCAGGGAAATCTGCCTTTCCCCCTGCTTTCTGCAGTAGTGTTCTGTTCTGAAGGCAGTAAGAACAGATCTGCCCAGCTGCCTGCCTGTGTGTGGGGAAGGGCAAGGTGGGAAAGGGAACTTGGCCATATATCCAAGATTCTGTCTCCACTAACTTGTATTTTTTCTGCTTAGATTCCAAAGCAGCCTGCCGTATCACAAGTTAGTTACATGCTTTATTGTAGGTAATATGCTGCGTGTCTCCTCATATTTTAAGCTCTTTGAAGGCAAAGACTATATGTTTATTTTCACTACTTGGTATGTGGCAAACTCTTAAAAAATAATTGGTGGGTGGATGGACAGATGAATGAATGAATGAATGAATGAGTAAACAAGTAAATGAATCAGCTGATCAGACCACAATGCAAAATAAACAAAAAATACAGTGACAGTTTTGAGTTGGCTGGACTAATTCCACTTTTAGTTATCGCCATGATCTCAGGCTTTGATCCCTGTATTCATTTAGATCCAACATGATTTCTCCTCACCCTCAGTGACATCCAGTGGAATGGAGTGAGAGACCCTATATACCAGTGTGATGTGAATGCTGCAAAAACTCTTGGCAGGTACACTTCACTCAAACTCCTGCACTAAGAGGTTCGCCCTGATTTCAGAGCAATGCAAATCATAATTAACATTTATTATTGATTGCTTACTCTATATATCCCAGATACTGTGCTCAAACACTGTGCATACATGTTCTTATTTAATCCTCCCAAATATCCTACAATGTAGGTGTTATTGTCATCCCCACTTTTTAGGAAGAAAACTGGGGATCAGAGAAGGCAAATGATTTTTCCAAATTCCTATACACACAAACTCATATATCACATTTTATCACATTTTATTATACTTTGCTTTATTGTGTTTCACAGATATTGTGTGTGTGTGTGTGTTTGTTTGTTGTGTGTGTGTGTGTGTGTGTGTGTGTGTGTGTGTTACAAATTGAAGGCTAATACCTTCCACCAGCAAAAAGATTATGCTGAACTCATTGAAGATTTAGATGATGGTTAGCATTTTTTTAGCAATAAAATAGTTTTAAATTAAGGCATATACATATTTGAAATAATGTTATGGACACTTATTAGGCTACAATATAGTATATACATAACTTTTAAATGCACTGAGAAACCAAGAAATTTGTGTGGCTTGCTTTATTAAGATATTCACTTTATCACAATGATCTAAAACCGAACTTACAATATCTCAGAGGTATGCCTGTAGTTAATAAGACACTAAATCAATACTCTAACTCTTTACCTCAAAGCCCAAATACTTAATCACCAGGCTTTGCTGGCTCAACTACATCACTGAGAAAGATGCAAGTATATAAGTAATAATAATTCAAGGAAGTATATAGTACTTATAGATATAGGATGTGATATATACACTTGCATAGGGAACTTTAATAATCATAATAAGATTAATGAGGGGGAATTAATTTACGCTGTCTTTATTATTCTTTTCATGAATCTAGAAAAGTTTATCTCTTTTTCAAGAATCTGAACTTTCAATTTAGGAATGCATTTAATCACCCATATGCCCTATCACTCATTAGCTGGCATTCTATGTAAGTCATTTCGCCTTTTTTTTCTTTTCCTTCATCACTGCTATTGCATCCAGAGAATTTTTTTCTTAGAAAGCTGGTGTTTAGCAAAGCCCACCACTTCATGAGAGAAAGAGAGGGAGGTGATAAAGTGAGTTGAGTTGTGATGTTGTGGCAATGCAGTGGCCTCCGCTATGGATTTGGTTGGCTGGATCCATCAGTCTGAGTGAGCCCTGAGCAATGGAAATGATTATCTTTGTTCTCTCTTGACTTGAACTGAAGAAAAATCCACATCAGACAATGCATCTGAATCAGTCCGTGTCAAGAAGTTTCGCAATCACTAAATGCTGCTTTTATTACTAGTCTTACTGCAGAAAAACTCAGGGCGATTGTGTCTCTTATCCACATCTGGCATGTTTGAAAAGAGTGATTTTCAAAAGCACTTTTCAGGTCCCGTGGCCTCCAGATCTGGACAAAGACATGCTGGCCTCTGACTCCTTGGAGACGTCAGTGGTTTTTCCCATGCAGCTAAATGCGCTAATGGGTCCATCTGCTCCAGAGATCATAAAGAAGTTCAATTAAGCATCTACTAAAGTCAGCATCAGCAACTGAGAAGGTTCTGGAATTTGAGCGGGATTTCCCACTTGGGCTCTAGGCGATTGTAAAGGCACTTTATAGCCCCAATAGCAGAATGAGATGATGGGTAAGTACTTGCCAAAGGAAGGATGAAGAGACTATTTGCTGTAAACTCATTTCTGCAGTATTTGTCAATGAATGACAACATGGTATTACAACTGGCAAGGTCTGTATGTAAAATAACAATTTGTTTTTATCTTATCATACCATTGCATTAAATTAAATAATGTTCAGCACACTTCCTGGCATATGGCTCTCCTGAAAAAAGTTTACTTTACTGCTTCAGTGTCACCATCATCATCATCATTACCATGATTCATACCAGGGCTCACCCAACTACAACCAGCAGGTCAAAAGTGATCCGCAGCCTGTTTCTAATTTTGTAAATAAAATTTTACTGGGCCACAGTTACACTCAGTTGGAGACATTTTCTATGGTTGTTTTGGACCCGGAATAGCAGCGGTGACTAGCTACAGCAGAGACCTTTACAGAAAAAAATCTGTGCGCCCTGATCAGTGGTTTGAAACCTCTGAAAAAATGATGGAAGGGCCAAGAAGCAATCTCTGGTTTTACCTCATCCATATCATATGTTACAGTTTTGGATATGATTTTATTATAGAAAATTTGAGAAAAGGGGAAAGTAGAAGGACTCAAATTGAACAAACTAGGCTGATGATAAATATTAGAACCCCTTTAAGGTGGCAGGTAGGAGGCAGGAAGAAGGGAGAGGAGGATGTATCAGGTAGGTAGGACTGCACCTGTAAAGGTATATAGGCCAGAAATGATGTGGAGTGTCTGTGGGACTGTGAGCAGTGCCACGTTGCTGGAGCATTAGGTACTGAGTTGAGAACATAGAGTTGGAAGATGAAATTAGGCAACTGGGGGGCAATCAAATCACTCTTGATAGTGGGCATTATCTTAAGGGGCTGGGACTTCCTCTTGTAAGAGATACAGAATTTGGAAGGGAGGATGACACAAGTGACATTCTAAGTTTTTCCTTTGGCCTGGATTATTGTGACAGAGGTGATTCACAAATAATTGGCAGGTAATTAAATAGAGGCAGGGAGAGGAGCTGGGAAGTGATTGGGTGGTTTATATGGCATGCCGATGATCAAGTATTGCCAGAACTAGAAAACTTAAGAAAAATTATGTTGGCTAGCATGTCAATACAAACTTGTTCTGGATTTGGAATTATTTTAAATTTATGCAAATCCAGATCAAGACAGCTACCATGTCTTATGAAGTGTGGATTAAAGAAAGGATAAAACATGCTCCTTCTCAGTGGAAAGAGAGTAACCATCACCATATGATTCCATAGATGGCAGGCCGGTGGTGGTGGTGGTGGTGGTGGTGGTGGTGGTGGTGGTGGTGGTGGTGGTGGTGGTGGAGGCGGTGGCGGTAGTAGTACCGTGTTTCCCCCCAAATAAGACATCCTCCGAAAATAAGACCTACTTACAGATTTCCTTTTGAGTGAAATATAAGGCATCCCCCCCAAAAATAAGGCCCCTAGGCTCTGTCTCAGAATGAAAATTAATTTGCCATAAACTGGTCGCTAGGGCCGCCCCTACTGGCGCCTAGCAACCAGTGACTTTATGCGGAGTCTTGACATAACTGCTGTGTGAATGGAGAACAATCAGCGTGGAAACTTTGTGAAACCTAAACTGCATTAAGTTGTGACTTGGGTGAAGAATCCATGGGAGAAAATCAGACAGTTGCATTGCAAATGCACTGCGAGCAGGCTACCTTGACAAGAAGTACTCATTTAAAGACAGTGCTATTGTTAAACATGAGAGATTTGGTCCACTGATTCTGAAAGAAATGGAGTCATAAGAAATTCACCAGGAAATTCAGGAATTGGATTGTTATGATGATGTTCCAGAAGATGATGATATGATTGTTACTGAATAAATGAGTAAATTATTGATACTATAGGATTCACAGTTTGTCTGGTTTCTGTTGACAACTACCGTACTACCGTACCATTTACAGTTAATAAATTTCCTTTATTTTCATTTAACAATATATGTGTGCCATATTCTTCTTCATGGAAAAATAAGACATACCCTGAAAATAAGACCTAGCACATCTTTGGGAGCAAAAATTAATGAGACACTGTCTTATTTTCTGTGAAACAGGGTAGCAATAGTAATTGTGACTTTAACATTCATTTATTGAATGCTAAATTGTGAACCAGTAATTTTATAAATAGTACTTCTTACAATAACTTTTGAGGTATCCAATGTTAACATTTCTGTTGTACAGATGAGGACATTGATGCTTAGAAAGGTAGAGTAACATAAACTATAAATGGCATAACTCAAATTTAGATACAAATCTCACCTTTCTTCCATAAAATGCATGATTCATGAGTGCAAAATAATTTATTTTCTTCTTTTCTTGGCTGGCTTTCAGTAGACATGCAATAAATCTTTACTAAATGCTGAGCGAAATGTTTAATGAATAATTTGCAATTTCATGCCCATTACCTTCCATAATATAGCACATTCTCAATACTCTAACATTTTAGCATTGCTCATTAATTGCTCAAAAAGATCCAAATATTTTTTCTATGCCTAAAGTCATGGCAGAGACTATTCAGTTCACTTGAAAAAAATATTTCTTAAGTAGCCTGTCCTTTATTAATATGATATATTCATACTACATTTTAAAGGTTACCAATAATTTTATCATGCAACGTGTCATTTAATCTTAATGACAACCTTATAAGTTATTTGCTCTATTATACAGATGAAAATCTGAGTTTCAGAGCAATAACCTGCTCATGGTAACAGCTTAAAATCCAGGTCTTCTGAATCCAACGTTGTATACTTTTATTGTATCAGGCTCCTTTATTTTTAAAGTATATTGTATTGATTTGTTTTTACAGAGAGGAAGAGAGAAGGATAGAGAGTTAGAAAAATCTATGAGAGAGAATCATCGATCAGCTGCCTCTTGCACCCCCCCCCAATGGGGATGTGCCCGCAACCAAGGTACATGCCCTTGACCGGAATTGAACCCGGGACCTTTCAGTCCGCAGGCTGACGCTCTATCCACTGAGCCAAACCGGTTTTGGCTGTATCAGGCTCCTTATTATTTATGTAGGTGACAGAAACTGGGAACTGAGCTGTAAGGGATGCTAATATATACTTTTTATTTTTTATTGAATTAACATATACACTAAAGGCCCAATGCAGGAAATTCATGCAAGGGGTTTGGCCTGCGCAGCTCCAGCTTTGTCCGGACAGTCGTTCCACTGTTTGGCCATTCAGTTGATTTGCATATTATGCTTTTATTATTATAGATGTGTGTATATATATATTACATACAGTCTATAAAAATCTATAAGATATTTATGTACATCAGTATACAAACAAAATTGTATAGCTCAATATGTTTTCATACACCTGTGTAACCCTCACCTAGATCAAGAACCAAATATTATTTGTGCCACATAATCTTTCTTTTGCTCCACTCAAACCACTAAACTCTCCCTTGAAGGTAAAATATCCTGTCTTCTAAATGTGATAGACAGAATTTGCCTGTTAAGAGCAAATAACATGTGCTATTTTGTGCCTGAGTATTTTCACTCAGTATTATGCATAGGAAGTTCATTAAATTTACTGTAGTTACTGTTTACTAGTATTCTCACAGTTTTAGCATCTTTTAGTACCGTATTTGCCGGCGTATAAGACGATTTTTTGGCCCTGAAAAATATGCCTCCAAGTGGGGGGTAGTCTTATACAGCGAGTATATAACAAACTCTGTATTTTTAGTGGAAATGTTAGGGGGTCTTCTTATACTTCCAGTCGTCTTATACGCCGGCAAATACATATTTTTCAGGGCCAAAAAATAGTCTTATACGCCGGCAAATACGGTATATTAATATATTGTCATTATTTAAAAACATCTATTCCACTGTGGCATGTCATTTGGGTGGTTTCAGTTAACTTTGAAGATTACTTGATATCAGCAGTGCTGCTATGAAGATTCTTGTACAGTGTCTTTTAGTGGGTGTACATATTCATTTCCATGGAGTGTATAGTAAATAGAATTTCTGAATCAAAAAATATGCTTTTGCTATAGAAGTTTATGCAGTTACTCTTTTTTCTATTGGTTATTTTTCTATGCTTTTATTGATTATCTAGTGGCACAGTGCATGAAATTCACTGAGGGGGAGTCCCTCAGGCCAGCCTACACCCTGTCCAATCTGGGACATGCCCGAGTGCCAGTTTCGGCCCAATCCCTATAGGATATCCCTCTCGCAATTTGGGACTGCTGGCTCCTAACGCTCAACTGCCTGCCTGCCTGCCTGATTGCCCATAACACTGCCTGCCAGCCTTCTCGCCCCCAACTATCTCTCCTCCTGGCCTGATCGCCCCTAACCACCTCTGCCTCGGCCCTGCCACCATGGCTTTGTCCAGAAGGTCTCCCAGGAGGTTTCCTGGTCTAATTAACATATTACCTTTTCATTAGTATAGATATGGACTCAATTATGTACAGTATGATTAGGAATGATATAATTAGGAATTTTGTTTGGGCCAGAGCTGAGACCAGTTAACTGTTAGAAACTCTAAGAGGTGGTCAGATTGCCCGCTTATTATTAGTCCACTGGCCCCTGGGGCAGTGGCATATCTGCCTCCTGAAGCCCACTTAATTCCTCTTACTTTGGTTCTCCAACACCTAGGTAACTTCAGTTCTTACAATTGGACTGTTGAAAGGCTGCTGCTCTAGAGAATGACAGTGTAAGTTGAGAAATCTGTAGTGAACATTCTAGCATCTTGATATTAATCGCTGTTTTCTTTCTTTTTTATCAGTAAACCATAAAGAGAAGAGATGTCAGAGAAACAGGAGAACCTTGTTTCCTTTCCCTCATGAGAAATTTCCCCCTCCTCTACATGCATACATAGATATGTTTTTGACTTCCCATTTCTGCCTTCTTAATTGTGCTAGAATTGAAATACTTTTGTTAACATTGGTGCAATCTTAGCTGAAGATCAGTCGTAGGCCTGCATGGTCATGGGTATAGACTGGAAAATAGAGCGTTCTCAGAAGTGTTAGTGCCTAACCATCTAGATTCAAGGTTTCTAAGGTGTACCATGGGTTATTCAATGCTAGTCCTGGAATTATCTGGAAATCTAAGATAATACAAAACACTATATGGACAACAATATATTTGTACTTTTGCTCCATATATTAATGTGAGAGAGGATGAAATGGCAGGAAGACATTGTATAATAGGAGAGATTTGTGTAAAATACTGAAGTTTTGACATCTACAAAACTTGGTAAAATTTCCTACATTACTCAAATATTCTGAATGGACTGTATACTAAATAAAGTCATCTGGTCAAACAGTATCTGTAATAATATTTTTAAAAGACAGGGCTATCTTCTCTATTTTTATTACATGGACTTTTGAGGTCATAACTTCTAGGTTAGGTCATTTTAAAATGAGAAAATTATGTGGAAAAGCAAATTGTTATCTCTTCAGTGAATCAATGTTATATAAAAAGAAGGGGGAAAAAGGTTGTATTTGATTGGAAGAGTGTTTGGGGGCATATCCAGATGCAAAATATGGTTTTCAGATGTAGATAACAAGCTATAAAGAATATTTAGAGTCAATAAAGAAAAGTAAAATATGATCTAGCTATCAAAGAGATAAAACTTTACTAAAATGAAAAGTAGAAATTAATAGATAATAAAGGAGATTATAGAACAGTACATACAATATGATCTTACTTTAGTAGGAAAAGTATTACATGTACATAAGCATGTTCACATAGAGAAAATCTAAGAAATATATGGGCTGAAGATATTATCGGCAGCGAATCTGGAATGGTAAAAATGTAAAGTTTTCATTGTTACTGTTTTGAACTCTTTTGCTTGTTTTTATTTTCAACATTTCTACAGTGTACAAGTTCTGACTGTGTTAATAAAAAGGGTTATTTTACATATAAATGAATAGATAAGTAAATATGTAAGGCATTCAGCACCACAAATTATCTGGCAGCTGATTAATGCAAATGGCTAATCTAATAATAAAAGCAGTAGTTAAAACAACATTAATTAGCATTGATTATGTGTGCCAAGCACTGTGATAAGTTTTGTAGAAACATTATAGCAATAGATTATCATTAAAACCCTATGAAGTAGGCACTGTTATTATTTACATTTTATTGATTAAGAAATTGAAGATCTCAGAGATCTGCCAACTTGCCTATGGACATGGCTAGTAAGTGATGAGAAGGGATTTAAGTCCATGTCTGTCTGAATGCAAATAATTCCCACTTAATTACTGTGTATATTGCCCCTATCATCCTATTATCAATGCCATCACTTCATTGGCTGCACCAATGATAATTTCTCCATCCAAATAGCTACAGAAGTTATTGCACAAATTACCAAATGTGTCTCATATTAAAAAAAGAATGGTACTTGAATATAGAAATTTGAAAAGTGGGAACAAAAATTTAGTGAGAAGTGGTCAGACCTTTCATTTAAAAAACTCATAATCTTGTGAGATAGTGATGGCTGTGGAGAAATAATTTGAATGTATATGTTTTTAAAAGTCATTTTTAGAGCTTAAAAATATAAATAAATTGAAAAAACATTTTATAGTATATATTCTAATAACTTAAGGTACAAATACACATATATTTATGTAGGTGTTTATAAAAATGTTGATAGATACTTATTGAAGAATGGATGTATAGATAGAAATTTATTAATATTTCTATAGATAAAAATATATGAACATAATCTTAATTAAATATCTTCATAAACATGCATTAAATATGCATAAGAAGATTTTACATACCCCCTTCTGGTTGAGAAGAAACACTCCAGGAAACATTTAGAAGAATCACATATATTTCATCTATGTGCCTAATTTCATTTTAAAGCTCTCTGGGATTTATACTGCAATTAAACTAAATTGAATAATATAAAATATACAGAAAATCAGATCTAAAAAGCTAAGGAAAATGGTATTTCACATTAATTTTTCTGGCTTTACAATTACAATTAAAATGTCAGGTTGTCCAAGCGAAATAAGAAGAATTTACTAATGTGATTGAAATTTTTGATGTCAGAACAATTTTTAAGTAACAGGGAAGAAAAGTATTTGAAAAGTCTGGCAGAACTGCTCAAGAGATGGGCTTCAGGAAGGCAAAGAACACTTTGGAAATCCCTGGGCCTGTTGGAGCCTTTGAGATGTGGATGTAGGGACATTTATTGAAGACAGGAAGAAAAAGAAACAAAGGCTTTCATTTAATAAATGATGTTACTACTTTAATCTCTCCCCACTGTCAGTTTATGGAAAACATTACTTTTAATTAAAATGAAAATATAGTTTCAAACATTTTCCATTAGATTGCTGGGTGGTTGTACTGTAAGTTGACTGGTTATAGTGAGTTTCTAAAATTATAAGGGTAGTTTCAACAGAGAAAACAGCTCACTCTCTCTTTAGAATTCTGTACATTCAACAGAGGTAGTTGGAAAGATTTCGGTGCTAGGGATTTTTTTTTTTGTAAATTAAATATAATCAGGTAGCATTGGTTAATAAGATAATACAGTTTTAAGTGCATACGTCTATAATATGGGATCTGTATATTGCATTGTGTATTTACCATCCAAAATCCAATTTCTTTCCATCATCATATATTTGACTCCCTTTACTCTTTACTACTTCTCCGACCCCTCCTTCCTTTTGGTAACTGCTTTAGTGTTGTCTGTGTCTATGAGTTGTGATTTGTTTATTTATCCTATATGTAAATCTGTTGTTTCCAATTTTAGATTCCATATATGAGTGAAATCATATGGTTCTTGTTTTTTTCTGTCTGACTTATCTCATTTAGCATGATATTCTCAAGATCTACCCATGTGGTCACATTTTTTTTTTCAACAAACCAAGTATTTATTTGTCTTTCTTTTAAACAGAAATATCCTTTTCCTCTCAGTGCCTCCCAGACTAAGTTAATTCACCAAAGAAGTTTCTAATACCCTTGTGATAAAATAGTAGGCATTTTAAAGTTACAGTTATCTAAAAGCAGGTCTGTGCCCTAGAAGTGAACAGTGGAGATAGTTAATTGACTCATTTCTTATCTTTACTAACAAAAGGATATTATGCTAATTAGGACAGACGTCTTCTGGACATCCATCTGGACAAAGCTACAGCAGCTTCAGGGAACAGGGTTCAGGCAGCCATGAGCCCCAGTGGCTGCAAGGCCTAGGGCTCAGGCTGCGCAGCTGCAGTGGCAGGCAGTGGCAGCAGCAGTGGGGTGATGAGGGGGTGCCTTCCCCTGATCAGCCTGGTCACCTCCTGTCAATAGGACATTCCCTGAGAGCTCCCGGACTGTGAAAGGGGGCAGGCCAAACTGAGGGGCCCCCATCAGTGCATGAATTTTCATGCACTGGCCCGCTAGTCCTATATAATAAAAGGCTAATTATGCAAATTGTCCCCACTGGTGAGAGTTTGACCCACCAGGAGTTAGACATGCACTGACCACCAGGGGGTGGCATGGAACATGGAGGCACTGCCAGCCTTAGGCCCAGGCAAGATTGGGACCATGGTGGGATGGTGGAGCAGGTGAGTGGGTGGTGCCAGGCCAAGGCTGGGGTGAGCGGGGGGCCAATCGCCCTGCTGGTCACCCCACAGACAGTGACCAGTGGTGGCAGTGGAGGCAGGGCCGGCGAGCAGGTGGCACCAGGTGCAAACAGAGGCCCCGATTGGCCCGCCAGTCACCCACAGATTGACCATGATTACCATCCAGGCCTTGGGACCTGACCCATACACGAATTTTGTACACTGGGCCTCTAGTATGTAGAGAACACTCCATGAGCTAATCATGCCCTTAGCTCTCACCCAGGAAGAAGAAGGTATTAGACTATCTCCACTATATTTGGATTCCTTCTAGGCTATTTAAATTTAAAGAACAATTTTAAAGGCACCCTCTATTCTATATAACATCATGTTTACATTAAGGCAAAAGACTTCATCCTGATTACTTGCTCCTAAGATTCCTAGAAGCAGTTCCTCTGCCACCAGGAGGGTTAGTCAGTCCATGCATTTTACAACAAATGCAATGCTCTGGTTTACATTATATACAGATTTTTTTTTGTGTGTGATAAAACATGAACAGAGAGGAAAATTGGTGCAGAATTGGGAGTCATATTCTCTGGGTTCAGTACCTAGCTCCATCCATCAGTTTTTTGTTTGTTGGATAAGCTCCTAATCTCTAGTCCAATAGCCTCATTTATAAAATTGGGATAATAATTGTATCTATTTTACAGGCTTGTATCAAGATTAAATGAGTTTAAAAGCACTTAGAACAGCAAATGGCATATAGTATGTTTATTTAAAGCATCATTATTTTCATAATGATTCCTATCCATTGGTGCATAGATTTCTGAAAGTAAGTATACTATCATTGACCTTTCCATTCAGTACCCCTATTTGATGAATTTGTTTGTAATTTAATTCATCCCATGTAATTTATTAATTATATCATTCTTGTTATATGTCAGAATTAATTTCCAAAATACTCAAATTAGAAAATGTTTATATTTCTTGCCGAAACCGGTTTGGCTCAGTGGATAGAGCGTCAGTCTGCAGACTGAAAGGTCCCAGGTTTGATTCCAGTCAAGGGCATGTACATTGGTTGCAGGCACATACCCGGGAGGGGTTGTGCAGGAGGCAACTGGTTGATGTTTCTCTCATCGACGTTTCTAGCTCTCTATCCCTCTTCCTTCCCCTCTGTGGAAAATCAGTAAAATATATTTTTTAAAGATGTTTATATTTCTTAGATATTTTCCAAATTATGTATAAAAATTCTTGGGTTATTTTCAAGCACACAAACAAAAATGAAATAATAAACCTAGCCATCTAGACAGTCTATCTGGAAAATGTCCCACTTGCCCAAAATAAACCAATAGTACCATTATAGTAAAATATTACCATGATAACAATAAATGATCAAGGCAGTACTTTCAATGAGTCACTTTAAGTTTGTAGAATAATACAAACTCTAATGACGGGAAGTCAAAATTTCCCTGTTGAAAGCAGCAAAATTTCATAGACCATGACCCTGAAAAATCATTGATCAGACACATGGTCTGGCATGTGGACTAAATTGACCTATTTGAAATATTAATATCTGAACATCTGTTCCATAGGCACATCACTTTAGTGAATTATAATGAGAAAAGAATTTACAGAAGAAGCTATAATTTATTAATTTGTCTCATTTTAAACATTTATTGGCTTACCAGCTTCATACTGCTCTCAGAACATGTAAAATACAGTTTATTTTTAAGAAGGAAATCTCACTAGAGTTTTTGGTCTAAAACACTCCACTTGAGTCACTGAAAAGACATGCTTTTAATGCAATTCAGTTATATTCAGAGGGAATATGAAGTGGAGGACTAGGCAATTTTCAATAAGTTTGATAAATGCTGATGTCAAGTACTCTCAGGTTTTTTTAAACTGGAATCTTTGACTGTGAATTATTAAAACTTTATATATATTTTTAATTGATTTTTTACAGAAATGAAGAGAGATGGACAGAGAGTCAGAAATATCGCTGAGAGAGAGTCATCGATCAGCTGCTTCCTGCACACCCCCTACTGGAGATGGGCCTGCAACCAAGGTACATGCCCTTGACCGGAATCGAACCCGGGACCTTTCAGTCCGCAGGCTTATGCTCTATCCACTAAGCCAAACTGGTCTTGGCGAATTATTAAAACTCTTATCTTCAGAGAGTTTGGATTCCCTCGTCTTCATTGACCCAGTCTATATGAATTTATTTAAATGGATTGGCAAAGACACAACCCGGCCTCATCAGCCATATCCACTGGACAGTAATCAGTGCCAGTAAACATATAGACATGCACCAAATATTTCAAATGGGTTGTATGCTAATATTCTAATTTGGAATAAAAGTAATTGGAGCCAGAGGCAATAGAGGATATATTCCTTTTGGTTGTAAAAGAGAAACTAAGAAAACATGTTTTTAAAAAACCATAGTCATCAAAAGGCCCATGATATTGGGGAGACATACAGGACAATTTCCTAAATGGAATGTGAGACTTTCATGTGATGATTTATGTTTTCCTCTCCAAGAAAGGGACGGCACTAACAGATGTGCCTATTGTTCTTAAACTATATATGACAGGTGCCTGGGCCCCATCCAAAAGATAGACTTGTTTTCTGCCCATTGGAGGGGAACATATGCTATATGCTGAAAACCTCTGGGATGAGAAATTATAGTTTCTCTCTCTCTCTCTCTCTCTCTCTCTCTCTCTCTCTCTCTTTATATATATATATTAGAAAACTGGTGCACAAAATTAATGCATAGGTGGGGTCCCTAGGCCTGGCTGAGGATCAGGGCTGCTCAGTTCCTTGCCTCCCCACCTCCTCCTTTCCTTTTGACCCATGTCCACCATCACCCACTCCCAGCCCCAATAGTGCGATCAGGACCTGCTGGCATGGGGGAGGGACTGGGAGGTTGGTTGGCAGGCCCCAATCAGGCAATCAGGGCCAGCTGGCTGGAGGAAGGGCCAACTGCCAGCATGGTGGATGGGTGGTGGGCTGATCAGGGCCTGCCAGCCAGGGGGAGGGATGGGGGTAGAAACCCAGAAGGTTAGCCACTGGCCCCAAGGATAGAGCTGGCACTTGCCCCCAACCCCCAACCCCCTGGGAAAAGGGCCAAGTCAGGCACTACCCAACCCTGGTTCCCTGCCCCAGCCCCAATCAGGCGATTGGGCAATCAGGGCCTGCTGGCAAAGGGGAAGGAGGGAGAAAGGGCATGACCAGGAGGTTGGCCTACAGAGAGCATCTTCCCCCTAGTGGTCAGGGTGCATTACAGCAACAGGTCATTCCATCATAATGATTGCTTAGGTATATATATATATATACCAGAGGCCTGGCGCACGGGTTCCTGAACTGGTGGGGCTCTGCCTGGCCTGCACCCTCTCACAATCTGCGAATCCTTGGGGGAGGGATATCAGAGGTCCAGTGAACAGATTCAGTCAATCCCTTTAAGCCAGCCAAAGGGAACCCACCAGTGCACGAATCCATGCACTGGGCCTCTGGTATGCATATAAGATATTTGATTAATCTCTTCCTGCCCTCCCCCACTCCCCCCTTCTATCTGAGATGCATTAGTCTATTCCATGTTTCTATGCCTGTTCATTGAGCATCTGCCCCCTGGTGGTCAGTGTATGTCACAGCTACTGGTCAAACAGCCAAATGGTTGCTCAGATATATATATATATATATATATATATATATATATATATATATATGAATAATATGATCCCTGTATACTGAAAAAAAGTTGAAAGAATTAGTGAATATATGTATATAACTGAGGAACAACAGATTCTGCCCTCGGGAAAGTAAGAAAAAAAGGATAAAGGGTAAGAACATTCCCTCCACTTTCCTTGAATGGCAGTCTTTACAGAGAGCTTGGTTAGTGCTGTGCTCAATACCCTTAAATTAGCCATCCTCACTCTCCATGTCTGGAGCCCAGAATTGCTAATATGATTGAAAATGTCTTTCTTCAGGCAGACAACTAAGAGTGATTCAGTTTTCTTCTTATTGCTAGGTTCAGATTTAATAAGTGCTTATAAAAAATACTTTCTAATCTAGAGACTTTGGAAGATGGGAATTATAATTAGGTTTTGCTTTCAGACTGTGAATGGGAAATGTCTATGCACAGTGAACCTGTTCATTTACCTTTGGAGATACGTGAAATCAATGTCTACATCCTCTGCCAGAGTTACATTATACACCTGCTGGGGCTGACCCCAGACTGAAGAAGTTAAGCCGTGCTCATCCAAAAGCATGTTAAAGGAGGGGAATAGAATTAGTTGCTAAGAGACTTTGGGTAATATGTAGCAGCTTCTCCTTTGTGTTCAGCCAGAACAAGCCCGAATCTTATTACCTACCAAGTAGGTCACAGGTAAACTTGGAACCAAGTTGGAGGGAGGGGGGTGCATTTAATTCCTGAGACGTGGTGCTTACAACTCATGACTGGGGGAGGGGGGTACTTCACACAGAACTCTGAACTTCTCCAATCACTAAGAGGAAAAATCTGTATTCTTACATGAACTGAGCACTCCAAAATACAACTTTACGTGACAAAGTATTTTCAGATGTGTTCAGCATTCAGGCACTAAATTTTATACCTTTTAGGATAGGAGGACTATTTATAATACTCCCAAATTAGAAAAAAAATCCTTCCATAAACATTAAAATGATAAATAATATACAATATGTTTATATAAATAGATATATATGTATATTAGTATAATGAGTGCCCTTTCATTTATTTTAAACCCAAGATTTTTCAATGTTAAATTAATATTTTTTCTAGTTTGGGATACTCAGAAAGAGACTGCCTTCGTTTTTAATAGCAATATTAACAAGTGAAAATAGTAATATCACCAATTTCAAAAAATTAAAAGATATAAAGCAAGATTATACACCTTTATTAATCTATGGCAGTAGAATGATGCAACTCTTTTATTTTAATCCTCACCAGAGGATTTGTCTAGAGAGAGTGTGAGAGAGAAAAAGAATGAATATAGATGTGAAAGAGAAACATAAATTGTCTGCCTCCTGCCTGCACCCCCCTACAGGTGATAGAACCCACAACCTGGGTATGTGCTCTGACTGGGAATCAAACCTTTGATATATGGGATGATGTTCCCCATTGAGCTCCCCATCAGGACAAATGATACCACTCTTGGAATAGCCTACCCTCCAAGTCACCTCTCATAGAGACCACTTGTGGATAAATGGAGGAAGCACCGGTCTGTGTCTCAAGGCCTTATCTGCTGTGGAAGAATTTCTAAGGGCCCTGATATGTTTGGCCAATTGGAGATTTGTTTTCTGGCTCAGAGAGCTCCTCCTATTGAGTCAATTTTTCTTGAATAAAATAAATGAGCACAAACTTTTCTCATGCTCCCCAGTGATTTATCACGGAACAGAAACTTCAATTTGGCAAACCTTTCGCCATCACTCACAATGTCTGTTTTCTCTGTAGATGACATTCCATTATGCTCATGTACAGAAATCATGCTGTCGGGAAGTATATTGAAATCAAATCATAACTTTAATTATTTTGCCTCAAATAGAAAAGAAAGCCCTTGTTGGTATGTGTTTTGGTATCTTATTGAATCCAGTAGAAATTGTCTCGGGACAGATTTAAGGCAAAATGCATTGACACATAAATATGAGACTTGGAAATCATAGTTCACACTGCCACAGGATCTGCTATTCTTTATATAGTGCATCATCTTGAACTTGATTAGTAAGAAAAGACACTGCAAGTAGTATGTGACTGAGAGGGTTGATGGATGAATTAAGGCTCAGATAAATGCGGAAAGGTCTGGGAGAGTGAACACATGGAAGATACATCTCCCAGGGCTTGAGAAGTGTTCAGCACACAGCCTGAAACACTGGGTTTGGGAAACAAAGTCACCAATCCTGAATTAATCTGCAAAGCACCGTGACAGTGAAGGGAGCAAGCAGAGAGGTCAGGAAGCCTCCCTCTTATGACTGCCAATGGCCTTCCAAAGAATGCCCGTGTCTGCTTCTCTCAGACTTTAAGAGCACATGAACTCCCTTCATTGGGCATTTCTTTTTTAAAAAAATATATTTTATTGATATTTTACAGAGAGGAAGGGAGAGAGAGAGCTAGAAACGTCGATGAGAGAGAAACACCGACCAGATGCCTCTTGCACACCCCCCACCTGGGATGTGCCCGCAACCAATGTACATGCCCTTGACAGGAATTGAACATGGAACCTTTCAGTCTGCAGACTGACGCTCTACCACTGAGCCAAACTGGTTTCGGCTCATTAGGCATTTCTAAATTGTGACTGCATGGCCAAAGGGATTCTGGAAACCATAGTTGTCACTCAAAACAAGGGTTGGTGGTGACGGTGCCACGTAGACAGAACCCGTTCTGGCAGAGTGCCCTCTGTCAGTTCAGTGTCTCTGTCCATCCCCTTGTACCCATATATAGGCTCCAAATAAAAATTAGATAAACATTTAGTAACTGTATATATCCTATCCAAAATTGAAGACAAATGAATCTCTCCTCAGCTGAGGGGACACAGGCTCATGGACTTACTTCATCTCTGGCAATACTCATTCCTCTCCCAGACACTTTCCACTCCTATGATATTCTGTGATTGAGATATTGAGATAGGTGTTGAAACATTATTTATACACTTATATTAGATAAAATGGGATTGAGAGAGAGGACAGAGAAAAAGAATGACTAAATATATACTACTATGATTTGAATGTCTTGGTCACTCAAGATAGTATTCACAAACACTATGGGTTTGGTTTTGCTGTTAAAATGTGGTGTTAAATATACCATATGCTTAGCAAGTCATGAAAGTGGCTAGCTATTAGACTTAAGCCTTTTAAAGTATTTGCCTAAGACACAAATATAAATTAAATATAATTTATCAACTAAGACCAGTTTTAATATGTGCTTTTACTTATTAATGCTAATTGTTGGTATGACAAGTTACATTATTGTGGAAACAAGTCAAGCGAGGTTCCTTCTAGATTCATTTGGTATCACTATCTTCCAGGGTATCATGGTCATTTTGCCCATAAGCGGGGTCCTTGTGTCCAGGGGAACCAGTTTGTAGGACTTCCAGATGGCAATCATGGCTTCCAAATCTGACTTTGGAACTTATCTCTGCAGATAAATCCCCAGGACACTGGAGAATTGAGATGTTCACTATTATCTCCAACATGCTGCTATAAATCAGAACACTGACTTTCTTCCCATTAAATAAAATCGCTATTATGTTATTCAGTGCTTTTGAGATAAAAACTTAAAGTTGAATGAATATTGATGATACTTGCACCATCAACTTACTTTGTATTTCAGGACTTAACGCACATCTCTGTGTGTATACAATAATAGGTTTGGTCGTCTAACTTGACATCCATTCCCAAATCCATTTTCCATCTCTAGCACAGACTTTGAAAAGCTAGAAAGGCACCCTCCCAGCCTACGTTGGAGGACATGCAATATGACTTTGTTAAGAAAACATAGTGATGTCCAGTGAGAGTGATGGGATGGCCTTTAGAAAACGTTTACTTTTCTAATGAAGGGGACAGTGATCACTTGCACTGTCTCTTTGGCCTCTTCCTACTTTCTGGAATTGAATGTGTGAATTCTAGATCTCTACCAGCTGAGACTGTGAGGATAAAATAGTGGAGTAAAAGCATAGAACTTTGGTCTTTGTGGATATTATTGGGCCACAGAACCAAGGCCAGGAGCTGCCCATATCCAGACCTCTGATTCCATGAGGAAAAACTATATAATTATATGCTTATATCACTCCCAGTTGGATCACTATCATTTGTTATAATAATAGTAATTTATTATTAACACTAATAATAAATTAGTAATTATAGTGCTTGCTTGCTATATGATAGACAAGGCTCTAAGTGTGTTATGCTTATTAAGTTCATTAATACTCTTAGTTTTATAGAAAAGTAATTAGTGTTAGCCCTAGCCAGTATTGCTAAATGGATAGAGTATCAATGAGACCTGGGTTCAATTCCAGTCAAGGGCACATACCTCAGCTACAGGCTTCTCCATGGCCTGGGCCCTTGTTAGGGCATGTGCAAGAGGCAACCATGTGTCTCTCACATCAATATTTCTGTCTTTCCCTCTCTTCCATTCTCTCTAAAAATTGATGGAAAAAATATCCTCAGGTGAGAATTAAAAAAAAAAGAAGAAAAGTAATTAGTGTTATCATCATGCCTATTTTACATCTGAAGAAACAAAGGTTAAATATACTCAAGATCATACATTTAGCACTTGGCAAACAAAATTTGTTTACCCAAGCAAACAGGCCAGGATATGTAGCAAAGACCTAAAATGGGGACTTTTCATCTTAATTATGACAGACCCACTCATTCTCCCAGTCTGTAGGGTCATGGTGTGAATAGGGCCGATCAATCAAGACAATGGCTGTGAAATCAGACATATATTGGTCTGAATTTAAACTCTTTCACTTATTACATCTTTGATCTTGGGTAATAAGTCTCAGGTTACTGGTATACATAAGCTGAGTGTGTGCCTTTTTTGTATTGTCTCAAATCTTTTTATATTTTTAATTATAGGTGGTATGCAATATTATATTAGTTATAGAGCTTACAAAGTGATCATCCTGGTAAGTCTGCTACCCGTCTACTGAAAGTAACTTTTTTGCTTAGGACAAAGAAAATATTAAAATAACCTGTAACATTCACCAATGTTTATGTGTCAAAGTAGCTCATCATCATTATCTTCAATCTCATTATCGTCATCATGGCTTACCTCTTATTGAGCAATAACTGAGTCAGGTGCAGGCTGCATAGTTTAGATGTTAACTGTCATTTGATTCTCAGATCACATCTAAGAAGGAGGCATGATGGTTTTTCCCTTTTGCACATGTAGAACACTGTAATCACATGGCCATTAAGCAGGATAGCCAGGCTTCCGATCCAAAAGTGTCTGACCCGAACATTCAGGTTTCTAATCACTATGCCATTCCACCCCAGGAGTCACTACAAACATAAGCAGCCACTGAAGTTCCCATTCCTCCAGGAGCATCTATGAAGGGAGACCGATAAGGAAAGAGTACTTTGAGCACCATGCAGGACAATGCAGGATGGCAGGTGGTCCGTTTTAATGTCTAATTTGTAGCCTGATCTCATATTTTGCCAATAAGACATTGAATTAAATTTGCATTGTGTGTGTGTGTGTGTGTGTGTGTGTGTGTGTGTGTGTGTGTGTGAGAGAGAGAGAGAGAGAGGGGGGGGGGGGCTTTTCCTAAATCACATTTATCATAGGCTAGTGGCTGCTGCTTTTTGGAGAAGAATAGAACGAAGGAGGGTAGGCAGGCTGGTATGGGGAGAAGGGAATGTAATCCTCTTCTCCAATTTAGTCTCTCCCTACCCTTGGAGCTCTGGAGTCACACTGATTGTGTCCTTGAAGAAAACAAAGACAAAATTTGAACCCATTAATATTGAAGATTTTACTAGGGACATATGCTACCCTTCCTAGAAACTCTGGAATGATATTATTCAAGTGATTTAAATTCCCTAAAAGATCATTCAATTGTGTTATCTCAAGGCTAATGAGCTGCATATGAAGATCAAGGTGATGGAAAGAAGAAAAATACTTTTGAAGGCTTCTTCCTGGATTCCAGTCCCAACAACTTCAGCTGAAAAGTGACAATTGTCAGCTGAATCTTGATGTTTGCACATATTTCAATTGTGCAATTCAGTGATAGAATAGCAGGCCTTACTTACAAAATTTTATAGTACTTTTAAAATTACTTGGCAGTTTGCCAAAACCGGTTTGGCTCAGTGGTAGAGCGTCGGTCTGCGTACTGAAAGGTCCCAGGTTCGATTCCAGTCAACGACATGTACATTGTTTGCGGACACATCCCAGGTAGGGGGTGTGCAAGAAGCAGATGGTTGATGTTTCTCTCTCATCGACATTTTTAGCTCTCTATCTCTCGGCCTTCTTCTCTGTAAAATATCAATAAAAAATATTTTTTTATTTTTTTTATTTTTTATTTTTTATTTTTTTTAATATTTTTTATTAAGGTATTATCTGTGTACATAGCTTATCATTGCCCCCCCCATAGATGCCCTCCCTCCCCAGAGTTCTGTGTCCATTGGTTGTTCTTATATGCAAGCATACCAGTCCTTCGGTTGATCTCTTATCTCCCCCAGATCTCCCTAGTCCCCCCCCCCCCCCCCCGCTGTCATTTGGCAGTCTGCCTGTTGTTTTACTGTCACTATATCTATCTTTCTGTTCATTCGTTTATAATGTTCTTTAATATCCATAAATGAGTGAGGTCATGTGGTGTTTCTCTTTCATTGACTGGCTTATTTCACTCAGCATGATGCTCTCCAATTCCATCCAGGTTACTGCAAATGATGAGAATTCCTTCCTTTTTATGGCAGCATAGTATTCCATGGTGTAGATGTACCATAGTTTTCTGATCCATTCATCTGCTGAAGGGCACCTAGGCTGTTTCCAAGTCCTAGCTATTGTAAATTGTGCTGCTATGAACATAGGGGTGCATATATCCTTTCTGATTGGTCTTTCTAGTTTCTTGGGGTATATTCCTAGTAGTGGGATTACTGGGTCAAATGGGAGTTCCATTTTCAGTTTTTTGAGGAAGCTCCATACTGTTCTCCACAGTGGTTGCACCACCCTGCAATCCCACCAGCAGTGCAGGAGCGTTCCTTTTTCTCCACAACCTCGCCAACATTTGTTGTTTGTTGTTTTGTTGATGTTGGCCATTCTGACAGGTGTGAGATGGTACCGCATTGTTGTTTTGACCTGCATCTCTCGGATAATTAGTGACTTGGAGCATGTTTTCATGTGCCTCTTGGCCTTCCTTCTGTCTTCTTTTGGGAGGATTCTATTTAGGTCCATTGCCCATTTTTTAATTGGCTCATTCATTTTCCTTTTATTGAGTTGTATAAGCTGTCTGTAGATGTTGGAGATTAAACCTTTATCAGTGATATCGTTTGCAAATATGTTCTCCCATACAGTGGGTTTTCTTGTTGTTTTGTTGATGGTTTCTTTTGATGTAAAAAAGCTTTTTATTTTGATGTAGTCCCATTTGTTTATTTTCTCCTTAGCTTCCATTGCCCTAGGGTTAGTATCAGTGAAGAAGTTCTTTAGGCATATGTCTGAGATTTTGCTGCCTGCGGATGCCTCTAGTATTTTTATGGTTTCCCATCTTATGTTTAAGTCCTGTATCCATTTTGAGTTTATTTTTGTGTATGGTGTAAGTTGGTGATCTAGTTTCATTCTTTTGCATGTCTCTGTCCAATTTTCCCAACACCATTTATTGAAAAGACTGTCTTGGCTCCATTGTATGTTCGTGCCTCCTTTGTCAAATATTAATTGAGCATATTGATTTGGGTTGATGTCTGGATTCTCTAATCTATTCCATTGATCAATATGTCTGTTCTTGTGCCAGTACCAGGCTGTTTTGAGAACAGTTGCTTTGTAATACAGCTTGAAATCTGGTATTGAGATTCCTCCTACTTTAGTCTTATTTCTCAAGATTGCTGAGGCTATTTGGGGTCTTTTATTGTTCCAAATGAATTTTTGGAGAGTTCTTTCTAGGTCTGTGAAGTATGTCCATGGTATTTTCATGGGGAGTGCATTGAACTTGTATATTGCTTTGGGAAGTATGGACATTTTGATGATGTTGATTCTACCAATCCATGAACATGGTATGTTCTTCCATCTGTTTACATCTTTCTCTATTTCTTTTTTCAGTGTCGTGTAGTTTGCTGCATATAGGTCTTTTACCTCCTTGGTTAAGTTTATTCCTAGGTATCTTAATTTTTTTGGTGCCATGGTAAACGGGATTGCTTTTTTAGTCTCTGTTTCTGTAAGTTCACTATTGGTGTAGAGAAATGCCATTGATTTCTTGGCATTGATTTTGTATCCTGCTACATTGCCAAATTCGTTTATTAAGTCTATTAGCTTTTTGATGGAGTCTTTTGGGTTTTTTATGTACAATATCATGTCATCTGCAAATAGTGACAGCTTTACTTCTTCTTTTCCAATTTTGATGCCTTTTATTTCCTCTTCTTGTCTAATTGCAATGGCGAGTACTTCCAGTACTATGTCAAAGAGGAGTGGTGAGAGTGGGCATCCCTGTCTTGTTCCTGTTCTTAGAGGGAATGGTTTCAGTTTTTGCCCATTGAGCATGATGTTGGCTGTGGGTTTATCATATATAGCTTTTATAATGTTGAGGTATGATCCTTGTACTCCCACCTTGTTGAGAGTTTTTATCAGGAAAGGGTGTTGGATTTTATCAAATGCCTTTTCTGCATCGATAGATATGACTATATGATTTTTATCTCTCAATTTGTTTATGTGATGTATCACGTTTATTGATTTGCGAATATTGTACCATCCTTGCATTCCTGGAATAAAACCTACTTGGTCATGGTGTATGATCTTCCTGATGTACTGCTGGAGCCGATTTGCTAGAATTTTGTTGAGGATTTTGGCATCTAAGTTCATGAGGGATATTGGCCTGTAATTCTCTTTCATTGAGTTGTCTTTATCTGGTTTTGGTATTAGGGTGATGCTGGCTTCATAAAAGGAGTTTGGCAATGTTCCTTCGTCTTGAATTTTTTGGAAAAGTCTGAGGAGGATAGGTTTTAGTTCTTCCTTGAATGTTTGGTAAAACTCTCCTGTGAAGTCATCTGGCCCTGGGCTTTTGTTTGCTGGAAGCTTTTTGATGACTGCTTCAATTTCTTCCCAAGTTACTGGTCTATTGAGATTTTTAGATTCTTCCTGATTGAGTTTTGGAAGGTTGTATTTTTCTAGGAATATGTCCATTTCCTCCAGGTTGTCCAGTTTGTTGGAATAGAGTTGTTCATAGTATTTTGTAACAATCCTTTGTATTTCGGCTGGGTCTGTTGTTATTTCACCTCTTTCATTTCTGATTTTGTTTATTTGGGTCCTCTCTCTTTGTTTCTTGGTTAGCCTGGCTAGAGGCTCATCAATCTTGTTTATCCGTTCGAAGAACCAGCTCTTGGTTTTGTTGATCTTATGTATTGTGTCTTTGGTCTCTATGTCGTTAATCTCTGCTCTGATTTTTATTATTTCCTTCCTTCTGCTTACACTGGGCCTTTCTTGCTGTTCTTTTTCTAACTGTTTGAGTTGTAGGGTTAGATAATTTGTTACCATTCTTTCTTGTTTTTTGCAATAGGCTTGTAGGGATATGAACTTCCCTCTCAAAACAGCTTTTGTTGTATCCCATAGATTTTGGATTGTTGTGTTTTCATTGTCATTAGTTGCCATGATGTTTTTGATTTCTTCCTTGATTTCTCTGGTAACCCAGTCTTTGTTCAATAGCATGCTTTTTAGTCTCCATGTGTTTAATTTCTTTGGCTTATTATTATTGTAGTTGATTTCCAATTTTATGGCACTATGATCTGAGAAAATGCTTGATAAGATTTCTATCTTCTTGAATTTGAAGAGACTTTGCCTATGTCCCAACATGTGGTCTATCTTTGAGAATGACCCGTGTGCACTTGAGAAGAATGTATATTCTGTGGCTTTGGGATGAAATGTTCTGAAGATGTCGATTAATTCCATCTGGTCTAGTACGTCATTTAGGATTGACGTTTCTTTACTGATTTTTTGTTTAGATGATTTGTCCAGAGGTGACAGTGGAGTATTAAAGTCTCCTACTATGATTGCATTGCTATTAATCTCTCCCTTAATGTCCTCCAGCAGTTTCTTTATGTATTTGGGTGCTCCCGTATTGGGTGCATATATGTTTACCAGGGTTATTTCTTCTTGTTGGATTGCTCCCTTTAGTATAATGAAGTGGCCTTCAATATCTCTTTTTATGTCCTTCACTTTGAGATCTAATTTGTCAGATATAAGTATTGCTACCCCAGCCTTTTTTTCATTTCCGTTCGCCTGGAAAATCTTTTTCCATCCCTTCACCCTCAGCCTGTGTGCATCTTTTTTCCTGAAGTGTGTTTCTTGTAGACAGCAGATATATGGGTCTTGCTTTCTTATCCATTCTGTTACCCTATGTCTTTTGATTGGGGCATTTAAACCATTTACATTTAAAGTTATTATTGATAAGTAGGTATTTGATGCCATTTTTATTCTATACCCCTGTGTTCCTTCTTTGCTTCCTATTTCTTCATTTTTACAGTAAACCCTTTAGCATTTCTTGCATTGCTGGTTTGGTGGAGATAAATTCCTTTAGTCTTTTTTTGTCTGTGAAGCTCTTGATTTCATTTTCAATCTTGATTGATAGCCTTGCTGGGTACAGTATTCTTGGATTCAGACCCTTCCTTTGCATGACTTTGTATATTTCATCCCATTCCCTTCTGGCCTGATGAGTTTCTGTGGAGAAATCAGTTGCTAGTCTGATGGGGGTTCCTTTATATGTAACCTTCTGTCTCTCTCTAGCTGCTTTTAAGATTCTTGCTTTGTCGTTGTTGTTTTGCACTTTAATTATAATGTGCCTAGCTGTTGGTCTTTGGGGATTCATTTTGCTTGGGACTCTACGAGCTTCTTGTATTTGTATGGTTTTTTTCTTCTCTATCTCAGGAAAGTTTTCTGTCATTATATCTTGAAACAGTTGTTCTATGCCTTCCTCTGTTTCCTTTCCTTCTGGAACCCCTATAATTCTAATATTGTTTTGCTTTGTAATGTCCCAAAGTTCCCGTAGGCTCTCTTCCTGCTTTTTAATTTTTTTTTCTAAAAGCTGCTCTAATTGGGTATTTTTTTCCATCTTGTCTTCTAGCTCACTGATCCGGTCCTCTGCTTCATCTAGCCTACTTTTGATGCTTTCTATTGAGTTCTTTACAGTAGCTATGTCATTTTTCATTTCTTCTTGGTTCTTCTTCATTTCCTCTTGGGTCTTACTCATATTGTCAAATTTGTCTTCCATTCTTTTTAGCCATCCCATGATCATTACTCTGAATTCTTGCTCTGGTAGGTTGCTTGCCTCTAAATCGTTTACTTCATTTTCTGGTGATGGCTGATTTTCTTTCATAGGCGGGTTGTTTCTTAGCTTCCCCATGATCTATCTTTTTAGGACGCCTGTTTATGTAGTTCTCTCTCTCCTGCTTAGATTTAAAGGTACAAAATACAACACAACCAGGTACAACACACAAGGCACTGAACAGAAAAGCGTTTGCAATATTAATATCCTCCAATAAAGGTGACTAGAACCCAGTTAACAAAATCATACAATCAAATAAACAGAATAAGCAAACCAATCTTACAAAAAAGCATAAAACTTTGATATAGTTAGCATTTAGCTTACAACTACAAAGGGGTAGAGAGAAGGATTTTTTTTTTTTTTTAAGGACAGTGACAAGGTAGGAGCGAATGGACTTGGAGTAGGGGGGTTGGGGGTTAGATATACACTGGAAGGGTGAAATTTAGGAGGGGATAAATAGAAAAAAAATAGGGAAAATCTAGAGCAGTAAAGAGTTAAGATAAGCAGGGCACCAAAGGGAAAGGGTTAGGAAGAGAGTGATGGCATAAAGGTAGAGTTGAGTTAGAATAGAGCGTTGGAGAAGGAAAGGTCTAAATAGTCTTTTGAATAGTAGTCCCAAAGGGGAAAAAAAGAGAAAAGAAAGAGAAAGAAGAAAAAGAGAAAGAAAAAAATAAAAATAAAAAAAAGGATTATAATATGTCACTTAAAAAGTAGTAATAAAAATAAACAAAAGAAAATAAGATAAAAAACATTAAAAAGGTAAAATAGTAGTAGTAATAATGTTGATTACCTATAAAAATGAATTAATTAAAAAGGTAAAGTCAAGTGAGGGCAGATGAAAAAATTTCTTGAGTAAACTTTGCAATTAAAGTAGGTAAAAAACAAAAATTAAACAGTTAAAAAGTAAAAATTGAAAATTAAACAAAATTTGCTGTAATGAAGGTCATTCAGTTTCTGTGTTGTTCTGTCTGGCATGCCTGTTCCCCGTCTGGGCGGTAGTTGCAGATCCCTGTGTTTCACTGTTCCTCCTTGTTGATTACAAGTCCTGATTTTTAGGCCGATCTAGAGACCATATGTGCTTTAGCCTCTGGGTGGCAGTGTTTCTGGATGACTTCCAGGACTCTAAAGCCTTTCTATCTTTTTTTTTTCCCCCTCTCTCTGTGTCTCTGGTCTATGGAGGGCTGGGGGTGGGGCGGTCCCGAGCTGGCTTCACTCCCCTGTATCTCTGTGGACACTTCTTGGATTCAGATCCAGATGTGCTGCTCCCCAGATATCCCCTCTCCTAGGAGCCCAGTCCACAGACAGGCGCGCCTCCAACCGAAGACCCTGGGGCTTCCTGCAAATCCAGGCCCAGTCCTTCAGCCTCTGTGCTCCTGGCGCTGCGCGCGAGCTGGTGCGCGAGAGCTGGTGCGCGAGGGGGGTTGCTGCGCCGAGTGGAACTCAGTCAGAACTACCAGGCCGAGGGGAACTCACCCACTGGATCGCTGCGAAATCTGAGCTCCTCTGAGATCAAGGGTTCGCGCCGACTATGGACTATGATCAGTTGGTGTTCCTTGGGGCTGTGGAATCAGGCCTCCAACTCGAACCTCCTCCCTTCCAAGATGGCGAGATCTCCCCGTGCGCGCCGGCAAGTATCTCCGGTAAGGGACCCAGCCGCGGGTGGTCAACTGTTGGGGGCTCCCTGATCAGCAGACCCCAACTTTCCTCTGGTGTTTGCCCGTCTCCTGGCTTGTTGACCAGCACTCCTAGCGCGATCCTCCGCTGCTCTCTCTCTCTTCCTCAGGACAAGACTCAGAAACCGCCCATCTGCTCTTCCGCCATTTTCTCTCCTGTCTTAAATTCAAAAATATTTTTAAAAAATAAATAAATTACTTGGCAGTTTGGAATAATTCTGACAAATAAAGTGAGCATTATGCCCAGGAAAAAATATTAAGAAGAGAGTGAGGAACAATTAGTCTTTGCACAGCAATCGGGAGCGAATGGTGATATATTCAAGCAAAAGGCCACATTCAAGGTTGAGACAGCCCTTATGCAGTGGGGCCAGGTAGTAACTTATGGCATTGATTCCATAAAATGCAGCTCGAGGCCTCCTTCCTGGCTTACTGTTTTGTAGGTCCCAACTAAGTACTAAGAAAAGCTGGATATGTGCGTAAAGCCTACTAGGAAAATTGTCCATCTCTTGGTCATTGATTGACTTCTTTTTTCAATTTCTTTTTTATGATCTTATCTTATAAGAGGTCAGATGTAGTGGCTTAATGCCCCACTCTAGGTATAGGAGTTGGAATCATCCCAATTCACTCACTCCTAAAGGAGCAAAAAAATCTATTTGAGGTCTTTCTAGTTTTGAGAATAATGGTTGGTTTTGTGTAGGTCTTTTAAAATTATTGTTAAAGAAAAAAGTTGTCATGGAACTATGTGCTTTATAAATACATGTCCCAGAGTTTCATTATTAAACAAAACTTAAAGGAGTCTGCCAGCAAAGGTATAATTATACAACTGCCCCTGTGCTAAGGACTGTCAAAACTACCAATAACACATAGACATTACTGTAAGAATCTCACAGCTTAATTGGCTAGAAATCTTTTTTTTCTATTCTCATCTTTGGTTGTTTGAAATATTCTAAAAGTGAACTCTCAGTTTTCATAGGTGGAATGTGCTGGAAATAATTTTATTGTTCTTTGATAAGTGACCTTGGGCTGATTTACATATATTATTCATATTTTGGTAATTTATTTATTCATAAATCCCACAAATATTCATTAAGCAGCAACTATTTTTTAGGCATTTTGAACAGAGACAGGAGCTGAAATAGTGAATGAATTAGGTATGGCTTCTGCTCTCACGTTGCTTACATTTCTAGTGAGTAGCTTATTGTATATGAAGAGCATTTCAATGAGACTATAGGATGCTGTCAAACCTTGTGGGAGAGGTATCAAATTCAAATTCAGGTGGTTAAGGGGAAGCTTTCTGAGAGATGCCTGATGTGAGACCAGAGTTAGTGATGCAGAGCAAGAGGCGTGAATGAACGTTCTTGACAGAGAACAATAAGAATCTCAGGAGGTGAAAGCAAAAGAGAGAGAGAGATTATATGTGTAGTGGTTTTCAAGCACTGAAATACACTTAGTGTGAATGGATGGTTGATTTCCAGGTGGGCATCAGAATTGAGAGGGCTAAGGGAGCAGGAGGCCAATACTTGTAGGCCCTTATGAAGAAGGTCCTTCATGTAAAGAAGTTTAGACATTACCCTAAAGTAAGTAGAATCCTTTGAAATATTTTAAACAGAAGAGTGACATGCATACATTTGTGCTTATTTACTTATTTTTTTGCTGTGGATATGCAAGCATGAGGATTTGAGGGGAAATATGGACTACACAGACAATAACCAAGGAAGTTGATTACTTAATTAAAAAATAATTTCTGGGTTTTTTTATGACTTATTTCTCCCCCCTTTTTCCACTTCAATCTAAAAATGGAAAGGAAATAAAAATAGAGTATCATATCAATTTCAGAAAGATAGGACTTGATTTTTGTCATTTAGAATGAAAAACTACAGGCATGGCAGAGAAAGAGTTCACCTCCATCTTAATAAAAAATCATCTAATGATTATGATTTCAAGAATGCAATTGACAATCACAAGAAGTAAATCCCATTCCTGGAAATATATTTGCAGTGGTAAGATGACCACTGAGAAAAGGATGCTGGAGAAGAGGGTACTGTGTGGCCAGGTGGTTAGACCAAATGACTCCTAGAGTTTCTTGTGGTTCTTGGCTCATTTTAAAGTTCTACTTGCTTACATCATGTTTAACCAAGGTTCTGACATAATATCAGGTTGCTGCAATGGCTTACATTTTTTAAACATTCCTACTCTTCCTCTGTAGGCATAGGGGTAAATTATTTCAGATGTAGTCTCTGTATTTTATATTATAGGACATGCCATGAAATGAGTTAGGAAATGAATTGTTTGTGTGCTGCCCTGAATTTTTATAGACCCTGATACCTGGCATAAGGATTATTTTCTTGGGTGCAGGTAGTTACATCTTTTGAAATTGCTGCTCCATTTTGAAAACATCTTGGAGAAACAAAATGAGCAACATTACTCAAAAGCATAATCCAGGACATAACATTTCCAGAGGCTTTATTGTACACATTTGGGCAGAGTAGTGTTTATCCAATTAACTTACCTGTGCAACCAAGGTTCTCATCTCTCCTCTTCTGTCACTCTTCCAAATGCATTCACATCCGAATAACTGAACAAATGTATTGAATATTCATGGTTGATGTAACAGAGAATTTTGCAACATACTCCATGAGCTAAAAGGAAGATAGATGGAACAAAAGCTTAGTAGTCTCTGAATTGCCAGTGGTATTTGGTGGCTTTTAAAATCCTGTGCCTTTAAAGCAGTTTCAAATTTGCTGTACTCACTGGAGGTATGACTTCCCATAAATCAGACTCAAGAAAATTGAGTTAGGGTAACTTCTCTTTTATCAATGTAATGCTATATAATTTTAATTCAAAAGGCCTTTATATCGTCAAGATGTATTTAGCATGTTTTTCTATGACTTCCTTCCTTCTGGGCTTGAGAACAATGAACACAGAGGTTATTAACCAACTTGATAAAGATTTCCAGGGTCAGATACAGTTACCTTCTCCTCATGTAACTGATCCTTATGTTGAGACATGGGTTAGTTAGCTCACATATGATAACAAATACTTCTATTGTACTTTGTATTGTACAGTCAGTTTCTGATTTTGAAGTGATCTTCTGTGTGTAGGGAATCTGTTCTGCTTTGGTTGTTAGGAAATGTCTGGGAAAATTAGCATGAGACAAGTTATAATTAAAATGTATAAACAGTAATTGCACACTACCATCATCATTTGATGATATTTTGCACTAAGGGCACTATTAGTGAATTGAATAAAGACAGAATTTCTCAGGCACTTGTAGTTAATTCTTTGGATATTTCTTACCTATGCCTTTATATAGATTACAAGTGAGATAAAGACACATGGAGAAAAAGTGGCTTTGTCATTACTCCTCTATCTTCTCTATCTCTTCTTCCAAAAGAAGAAGGTAGAATCATATAAACACTTGATCCTATGAATAGATCTGTGTTTTGGTGAGCCTGTGACCCTAGACCAGGGGTGGGCAAACTTTTTGACTTGAGGGCCACAATGGGTTCTTAAACTGGACCGAAGGGCCGGAACAAAAGCAACCTGACCATGCTGGCACACTCATCTTGGGCTGCTGGTGAAGGAGCGGAGGGGAGAGCAAGAGAACCCTCCGCTCTTTCGGCTCCTAGGGCCGGATAGAACAGCTGAATGGGCTGGATCTGGCCCGCTGGCCGTAGTTTGCCTATGGCTGCCCTAGACTGTGAACTTCATTGGTGCTTCTTAGGTGAACACGGCAGCTGGAGGAGGTGAGTTGGGTATTTTCCTTCCTTCAGGTATGTCAGGCTGGATAACATTTCAGATTAAGCTCTGATAAAATAGTTTCTCCTGAGGGCAGGGCTTGTTCAGAACTGAGTCCTCTGATGTATTTAAAACTGGTTCATTTTCCCTCCCCTTTTGGAAGCAGGAAGGGATATTTCTCCAATCGCTCTGAAGTAAAACCCACAGAAGTGTGACTGGTCCTCCTAAAGTTTGTATCTCTCAGACATGTCCACACTGAGCTGTAGCAATTCACCAATTATAGTTTAGTAGAGGCCCAGGGCACAGATTTGTGCATCGGTGGGGGGTCCCTTGCCTGGCCTGTGGGGATCAGGCCAACATGGGCTCCCCAATGGGTCCCGGATTGCGAGAGGGTGCAAACCAGACCAAGGGATCTTACAAGTGCACATTCAGGGCCAGGGGGGACCACAGGAGGGCTCCAGGGTCTGTCCGGCTCATCTTGCCTAATCCCATTCTGCTGGACCCCAGGAGCAAGCTAACCTACCATCAGAGCATTTGTCCCCTGGAAGTCAGTGAACATCATAGCGACTGGTTGAAAGGTCGGACACTTAGCACAGTAGGCTTTTATTATATAGGATATTGTCTTACCCCAGGTCATTTGTGTCTGTCTGTCTCTCCAATTTGTAGGGAAGCACTTTGCCCTGTGACTTCATTTTTCTGATGGATTCAAGAAAAGTTGTTGATTTTTCAGGTTGTTTAGCTTTTTACTTTCTGTTTGTTCTTCATTATTATTTCTCTTGCACTTGGCTCATTGTCTTGCAGACTGTGTGTACTTGGTAAATATCTGTTGAGTGAATATATGAAATAATGAATAAATGAATGCATAACAGAATGACTATCTGTGAACCATGACTGACTTGGTTTTGATTCCGCTCAAAGCTACTAGGGGTCACACATCGATTCCTTGCTGCATCCAAAGATTCCATCTCTGGACCACAGACTAGGAAGGCTCCCTGCCACCTGACATCATACTCTTCATAGTGACACAACTCTAAGGGTTAGGACAAATGAGGTAGGGCATAAATCTCTGTCCTAGTTCTCCTTAATACTTGACCCTTCTTCCTTCTGTAAAGGAGAAATTTATTTATTGTCTATAACTAGAGGCCCAGTGCATGAAATTGTGCACATGTAGGGTCCCTCGACCTAGCCTGTGATCAGAGACGTGTCCACTGCTTCGCAACACTGCTTGCCACCACCCTGGGATGCCTCAGGATGCTCTCTGATGCTACAGCCACCCCATGACCCTCCACAATGCTGCTGCTTCCACACAAGTCATCCCCAGTCTCGCTCTGCTGCCACCCAGCCCAGTTCCCATAGTAACCCTTTGACCACCCAGCAATGGGAGCCTATGGGCTGGGGTGAGGGACTGATTGGTGGTTAATGAACCTCATAGCGACTGGTCCATTGGTCATTCTGGTCATGACACCTGGCCTTTTATTATTATAGACTAGGGGCCCAGCATGTGAAATCATGTGAGACCCAGGACCCAGCGTCCTGTGGCTCAGTGAGACCCAGAAAGAGTCCCATGGCCACTGCCACCACAGGCGGTGGGGCCCAGAAACCCATCCAGTCAAATCCACCAGAGTCAAGTCCCTTCCCACCTCCCTGTGCACGCAGACCCATCCACCCCAAGCATGCAGCCTCCTGCTGATTGGTTGTTATAGCATGATGGCATGATGACTATAGGCTGTTTATATAATATATAATAAAAGCATAATATGCTAATTAGACCAGATGTCCTTCCAGACATCCTTCTAGATGAAGTCAGAGTCGTGAGGGAAGCCTGGGTCCCAGTTGCCTGCCAGCAACTGGAGGAAGCCCGGGTCTCAAGTGCCAGAGGGAAGCCAGTGCCAGCAGCAGGGGGAAGGAAGACCCACTCTTATCTAAATTTTGTGCATCTGGCCTCTAGTAAAGAATAAAAGGCAATCATTTCCACCAAAGAAGAAATTTGTGTGTCTTGGAAGTGCTCCACTATGAAGAATGAGGGGGCTCCAAGGTACCAGGATTTTGATCGCTCAAACACAAGGGCCAGTAGGAAGATTAAAATAAGATGCCAGGGGAAATAACAGAGGGATATTAAATGAGGTTAAAGGAAAGACCAAGGTGTGGGGATTCACCATCTATCATCGAATGTGAACTTTGCCAATGCTCATTAACATATGATCTAGTGGGGAGAGTTGCCATTTGGAATCACCCAAGGATGAGTACAATTTAATTAGGCTCTTTCTAGTAGGAGCTCTTTTTTCAGATTCCTTCAGACATTATAGGCCGTAACAACGGTGGTACAAAGGCCCAAGCATCGTACCTTTTGGGGGAATTTTGGCTAGGAAAGGGAATAGTCACTGTGAAGGGAATCATGCCTTGAGAAGAAGCAGCCTATTGTTCTATTGCTAACAAATCTGGGATTTGGGCAGCAAAAATAAAGTTATAAAATCCTCTCAAGAAAACAAAGCAGGTTTTGTTTCTTGGCTAAACTAGACAATTAAAACATTAAAAATAAAGGGCTGCTCAAATGCTGGCATGTCAAACCACAGTACCTACACCCAAAGCTCAGCCTGCTCTCTGCCCCCCTATGCCCCATCCGGGACGTGTAAAGAAAAAGTAAATCTGAACAGTGCAGTTGAGATCAGCTACAGTGTCAGCATTTTAAATAGTGGATTATAACATTAAACTTGCATTCATTCTTTCTAGAATTTCTAACAATGTATGCTGGCACCTTTTTTTTTTTTTTTATAGGCAACATTGAGATGAACATTAAGCAATTTTGGCTGCAAATACAAACAATTGTTCTGTGAAAACCATGCCTCTACTTCTCGCATTCGACAGTGTGTATAGGTAATATAGCTTCATCTAGAGCCATCAATGAAGGTTAGGCTGGAATCAAAGGCCCCCTTGCTGTTTCTCTCTATTAGTCATCATTGAGTCTAGAGATCTGGTCTCAACCTCACTTGGCAACCTGCCCCATGTCTAGAATACTCTCAAGGTGCAGTCACTTTGGGTGTGTATTTCCTCCTTGATCTGTATTCCACTCTGATCGACTGACTCTGCTTATACTACTCAACTGGAAATTCCTGACCTTCACACTTTAAAAGCCGTAGGGCATGGGACTGCAATTTATTTGCTACTAAGTATCTTTTTTTTAGTATGTTTTTATAAATAGGTGTTGTTGTTGTTGTTTTTTTTTGTTTGTTTGTTTGTTTTATTTCAGAGAGGAAGGGAGAAAGGGAGAGAGAGAGATAGAAACATCAATGATGAGAGAAAATCATTGATTGGCTGCTCCTGCACACCCCATACAAGGGAACAAGCCCACAACCTGGGCATGTGTCCTTGACTGGAATTGAACTTGGGACCCTTAGGTTTGCAGGCCGATGCCCTATCCACTGAGCAAACTGACTAAGGCAAGTGTCTTCAGTCTTTTTATATTGAAACAAACAAGTAGGAAGTAAATTGAATAGGTATTGAAATATCTATTAAAACAGGTATATGTAAAGTTTGTGTATATATGTTGAAGTTCTATTTAAAAATGTACTAATGAGAAAAAAATGTCCAAACATAAATTCTTGATTCAGAGCTTAAAATACAAAATGCATGTGTTAAATTTTAAAAAGCAAAATCAGATAATTTATCTTTTTTTAATTAAATCTTTACTGATAGTATAGCAACATAAAATAATTTCACAGTAACAGAAGTAAACACATCATTTCACTGTGCCTGTAATGCAGTATTACTATATTTACATGAATACTACACCTATTTTCTATAACTTTAAAACTTGATGCAAATTATTTATCTCATTTCCCCTTGAATTTCTTAAAATCAGAATATCTTAAACACTTATGCCGGAAAATTAAACATTGAAGTACTTTTTTATTATTAAGGTATTATAAATGTATGGTTATCCCCCATCACTCTCATCCTCTGTTGCCTGCATCCATTGGCTATGCTTATATGCATGCATACAAGTCTCTTGGTTGATCTCTCCTGTTCCTCCCCACCCTTGCCTACCTTCCCATTGAGATTTGAGCATCTGATTGATGTTTTTCTGTCTCTAGATCTGTTTATATTCATCGGTTTATGTTGTTCATTATAATCCACAAATGAATGAGATCATGTGATATTTATTTTCTCTGACTTATTTCACTTAGCACAATGCTCTCCAGCTCCATCTTTGTTGTTGCAAGTGGTAAGAATTCCTTCTGTTTTATATCAGCATAGTATTCCATTGTGTAGATGTACCAAAGTCTTTTAATGCACTCATCTGCTGATGGGCACTTAGGTTGTTTCCAAATCTTAGCTATTATAAATTGTGCTGCTATGAACATAGGGGTGCATATATCATTTCTGATTGGTGTTTTTAGTTTCTTGGGATATATTCCTAGGAGTGGGATCACTGGGTCAAACAGGAGTTCCATTTGTAGTTTTGGTTTTTTCATTGTTGTTGTTTTTTGAGGAAACTCCATACTGTTCTCCACAGTGGCTGCACCAGTCTGCTTTCCCACCAGCAGTGCACAAGGGTTCCTTTTTCTCCACATTCTCACTAGCACTTGTCATTTGTTGATTTGTTGATTATAGCCATTCTTACAGGTGTGAGATGGTAACTCACTGTCATTTTGATTTGCATTTCTTGGATGATTAGTGATTTTGAGCATGTTTTCATATGTCTCTTGACCTTCCTTATGTTTTCTTTCTAAGCATATCTATTTAGGTCTTTTGTCCATTTTTTTGATTGGGTTGTTTGTCTTCCTTTGTTGAGTTGTATGAGTTCCCTGTAAATATTGGAGATTAAACCCATATAGTGATAACATTGGTGGCTTTCTTGTTGTTTTGCTGATGGTTTGTTTATTTTTATGTACAGAAGCTTTTTATTTTGAGGTACACCCATTTGTTTATTTTCTCTTCAATTTCCGTTGCCCAAGGAGTTGTATCAGGGAAGAAATTGCTTCAGTAAATGTCTAAGATTTTGTTGCCTTTGGATTCCTCTAGTATTTTTATTGTTTCCCGTCATATATTTAAGTCTTTTATTCATTTTTAATTTATTTTTGTGTATGGTGTAAGTTGATGGTCTAGTTTCATTTTTCACATGTATCTGTCGAATTTCCCCACCACCATTTATTGAAGAGACTATCTTAACTCCATTGTAGATTCTTGCCTTCTTTGTCAAATATTAATTGAATATTGAAGTACTTTTGAAGTTAAAAAATAGTATCTTGATAAATGGATTTTCTGTAATGTAATGGAAAAACCATCTATTTTATAACCAAACAAATGTGAGGAAAACTGTTAAACTCTGGAGTGTCAGTTTCCCCATTTGCATCTAGAAAAAATAATAACTGTGCCATGGAGCCATCAGGACAATTCAACTTACCTAGTGTCGTGCATAATGCCTGACATATAGTAGGTGTTCACAGGGGCTTTGACAAGTAAATACATTCAAATAGAAAGTCCCATAGATTTAGGGTATGGGGGAAGTATGCCTGAATTATAGAGAGCTGGTATTTTAAAGGACATCACTGGGTTAACAGGATATGTGTTACCTTTGAGTCATAAGTTTAGGATGCAGCGTAATGTATCCAACTGTTCAGAATAAATGAAATAGCCTGCTGATACTTTACTTTTGTGACATATTTAGAATAGTGTTTTTGTCAATGTAAGTCCAGCAAAATACTTTAAAAACTATACATGAACTGTTTTCTATTTGAGAAGCTGGGAGAGATTTGCTTGGCCATTTAAAATGAAATAGGTTGGTCTGATCACCAATTTGGGAAAATAATGGACAGAAAGACTATTGGATTGACCTTTTTTCAAACTGGCATTTTTCTCTGAATAAACACAGCTGTGGGGCTCATAGTATTTTGTTTGTTGGGTTGGGTTTTTTTTTTCCTGCGTTCTGTACATTTTCCCATAGAGCTCACCTTTCTCCTAGGATATGTTCTGCCATTCTCTGCACTGTGTACTCACATCGCTCTGCATTTGCACTGATGCTGATAGACTTGGAATATTGACTCTCCTTGGGTGGGTTGGCAGAGCGATGCTCTGATCATTTTTGGCTCAAGAAATCTATGTTGTGGGGGACTGCTTATAGTCAGCTCAATCTTCTGAAGGGGCACACTGTATACTGCTAACACGTATTAAAATTCACCTGCAGCAGCCCTAGCTGTTTTGGCTCAGTGGGTAGAGCATTGGACTGGGAACTGAAGGGTCCCAGGTTCTATTCCAGTCAAGGACACATGCCCAGGTTGCAAGCCGATCCCCAGTAGGGGGCATGCAGGAGGCAGCTGATCCATGATTCTTTCTGACAATTGATGTTTCTATCTCTCTTCCTCTTCCTTCCTCTCTGAAATCAATAAAATGTATTTTTTAAAATCTCCTACAAAGGGATTCCACTGCTACATTTCCCAACTGACATGAAAATGCCCCAGCAGGTCCCATAGCTGTTGATGACAGAGACCTGAGAAGACATCATTCTTAATGTGTGGGTCTGCGTGTGAGATGCTGCCATGGAGAGTTTGCTCACGAATGTGTTTCTGGATGAAAGTTGATTTTCAGAATACAGGCAAGGTTTTTTTGTTTGTTTGTTTGTTTTAGTGTTTGTTTTTTAATACTTTCACCAGGCCCATAACCAGAGACTCAATCACACGGGACCCATGAATGCAACCACATTGTTCCTAAGCAACCTCAAGAATAAAAATGCAACCATATTTGCCTGTGGCTGTGGGGGAGAAATTTGATAAGGAAACAGATGGCACTTTGTAGCTTCCAGTAATTTTCAGTAAACAAGCTGATTTTGAAAAAGGTTGGGAAAAAATCAAATTATACCTTAGTAGTATATATATTTTTTTTGAAATTGAGTACACACTTTGAGTGTGGAACAATATCAATGTCAAAACTTACAACCATCAGGACTTAACAATTCTGGATTCAAACTCTTTGACATCCAGGTCTCACAAAGCACATTAGTCTTCCACCCAGACATCCACCACCTTCCCCACGTTGGAGGCCCCAGCACCACTTTAATTCCATAGCAGGTGGCAAAACTCCTACTACCCAGTGAGTCACGAATGAAGCACGTTTTCAGCAAATGGCTGTCTCCCCGCACAAGAGATATTTTACAGGGAACACTGGCATTTTCAAATTGGGAGTGCATTAAATATAAGTATTTTGAGTTTTCAGAAGACATGTCGTAAACAGAGTCTCATCATATAAATGTTTAACATAGATGAAGCCATATGCATTCAGGCCTGTCTTGTGGTATGAAAATATAAAATGATTCTTTCATGTGTACACATTATCAACCTTCTATATGTATTGTTGAAGTTTTAGAAAATTTTAGGGATAAAATTGACCCCAGATGATTTTTGCCTATGTACTGAGTTTAGATCCCGGACACATTTTCTGTCACATGGTTCTCATTCACCCATGCCCTGCTCTCCCCTGTTCTGCTCAGAAATTCAATTGGTGCCATAGGACAATAAATCCATACAACTGATCCATTCTGTAATGAAGATGAAAAAATGCTGTGTGGGAATATGAGCCAGAATATAAGCATGATCATAGAGTGCTCTCAGAGAGCTGATATTATCTTTTATTTTTCATAAAACAATTATCAATGAGTGTCAGGCCCCGTGGAAATTTAGCTGGATTACACATTTTGTCTGATTCTTTACATGTTTTCTTGTAATCAGTTTTATTGGCCTGCGTACAGTAGAGACAAAATAGTCTTTTAGGTGTAAGATATCAAACAAAATGAATGCAAATAAAATATTTTACCATTTAAAATGTTTTCTTGGCTGAAGAAGGATTTTCAGAACTGAATAATTTCCTCTGTTCTCTCTTCAATTCACATGTAGCCACAGGCAAGGAACTCCCAATAAAGCGTTTCTACTCCCACAACAGGTTGTAGCTTCCTCTGGCATGGCACAGCATTCCATTTCATTTCATTTCAGCAGGCAATGCTATTTTCCAAAGCTCAAGCTCATTATGTGAGACTTATCCAGGTGGAAACACAGGGATTAAGCAAGCAGGAAAAACAGAGAAAACTTATTTAGTGGCCGTGTTTAACCAAGGATAATGAAAACAAGGATCCTATGAAACCACGTCTGTCCTGAAATAAATGCCTAACCAGCAAAGGGAATCCTGAGCACGCTGCTGGCGGTTTATCCCGTCCTAACAGAAACTGCTCCCAATGACAGGGGAATACAAAACACATTTTTGCCTTGAAGCCAGTACAAGGACCACCGTTAGCCTTATCTCTTCGACATGCTTGTTGCTAAGCTTCCCGGTTCTTATTTTCAGAACATTTGCTAACATAGCTTATTGTTGTGGTATGCTAATTTTTCAGATTATTTAAATGTTTCGTATTACTTAAAAATTACTTTAACCTGAAGATAATTACTTCTAATTAACTTTTTTTGTCTATAAGCCTTAATTTTATTTGTCCACCCCCCCCCCAACACACACACATATACCCACACACACTGAATTAGTCATTTTCCTCTTATTACCTAATAATTGCACATTATATCCAGTCCCAATTTTCATGTTACACAATTACGTTAGCTTATCTGGGGGGAAAGAGACGCCAGTGTTTTATGTTGCTTAATACAGAGTTTTAATTTCCTTAATTTGCAATCTTTATATTTATCTTTCCCTTCCCTAGGCTTATTTGTAATATTTATTATCATGATGATCCTAACCTTGCAAACATGAGAAGGTAATCGGCAAAGTGCCCCATCATTATCAGCTATTATTTATTTGGATGATGGGCCTTTTGTAATAAATAAGGATAAAAAACATCTGTTACTTGTTCAAGTTAAGGCAAATTTCACCTATTTTTCAGAATTTAATTAGCACCAATCTCTTCACCTTTATTTACCATTAATTTCCCAGAACAGCCAGTTCTTCAAACTAAAGACATTCATTCTGCTTGGAAAGATATGGCATAGTGGGTATGAGTATTGTCTCTCTAATAGCAGGGTGCTTTGTGGTCTACTTGGGAGTTGGGGTTCAATCACAGAAATATCAGCAGTGTGGGGGAATGCTTTGTGAAGAGTATGAGTGACCACTCTGAAACTAAACCAAACTAATATTCAATGTAAATCATTATTGAAAAGTAAAATTTTAAAAAGAGTAAAATCAGATCACGCAGGCCCAGGATAGTTTCCTTCCTCACTGAGGCAGCCGCCCTGAAATTGGTGATGATGGTGCAGTTCCTAGAGCCCTGCTTGTTTGGGGCCTGAAACCCTGGAGTAGGTTCCTGGCCCCAATGTCAGGGCGAGCGGCCTTTCCAGGTCACGTGGGCTCTCTGTGGTTTTCCCTAACTTTCCTCTGGTACCGTTTCTTCATCTGTAAAATATCAAGAAAAATATATAAGGGGTAAATTGCTAAGGTGACTAAATGAGATAAGAAGAGAGAGTGCACAGAGAAGAATATTGTAAGAAGAAAGAATGCCAGTTATATGTTTAGGCCTCTGTAATGTAAAACTCGACTAAGCGAGTATTTAGTTGCAATCTTTGTTTTGAATGTTGGAACTACCAATAAGTGCCGCAGTCAGACAGATGGGCAGAGAACGGCCTCCCTGAACGCATCGGATTTTGTGTTGCACTTCCATTTTAAACACAGTTTTACTTAGAAAGTTTGTGAAGGGCGTATTTCTGAGAAACTCCAGGTTTATTCCTTCTCCTTCACCCCACCTCATGCCTTCAGGGCCAAGGCTGACCTGTGTAGATGTCATCAACAAGCTCTCCTGCATCCCAGCTTCCTCCTGGGTTTGACAACAGTGAGCCCTGGCCATATATTGGAGGGAGAGAGAAAAAGGAATGGAATTCCCTTATGACCCAGCTGATAACTGAAAATAGGTGAAATCGGTATTTTAGTGAGAATTAAATGGATTGCACATATCAAACAATTAGCACAGTGTTCAATACATGCAGAATAGACATTCGAGAAATTTCAGTTCCCATTTTTTTTTCTTGAGTATCTTGGAGGCAGAAATTACATCCTTCTGCATTATTTTATTTAGATTTTAGTCAGTGGGGCGTGTGGCGGTGAATGTACGTGGTCTGACATGAAGCCTAGATTCAATTTTGGTATAAATCATACCTTATCTGTCATCTGGGGTCACTTACTCACCTCTTTGAACCTTGGTTTTCTTCATCTAAACATTAAAGAGAGCAATTCTGTGTGTATTGAAATTTTAATTTTATATTAACTTAGTTCAGATTAAAATTTTAGGGTAGTCTCTGTCTCAAAATAAGAATTCATTAGTTTGCTTTTGTTATCCACCAGAAAATATTACATTGTAGGTTAATGATATAGTTCAGTCTACTAAAATTAGGAGCTATCAGTTATGAGTATTCTTTATGTGTCATGCACTGTGTGAAATTACATTTTTATGTATTATCTCTTTTCATAACTTGGTAGTTAGATACTATCATTATCCAATTTACTGACAGAGAAGTGGAGCCCTGGGGCCCAAATGAGCCCAGAGATAAATTGAAAGAATCTGGATACAAATCTGTCTGGTTGACTCCAAAGCCCAGTGCTTTTTCATCATTAAGTTCTCTTGTCTGCTAGCTCTGTGTTCTTTCTTGTATGTCATCCTGCTGCCTTACAAGTAAATATAAGGTGAAGATAGAAAAATGAAACATTGACTCTACTCACCAACCAGAGCATCCCCTGTGTTATCACATAAGCAATGCCTTTATTTCATTCCTTCTTCCTATGGGTTGATGCTTATTTTGTCCAAAATTAGTACTGCCTGAACAGATGGTTACTGATGTAGATTTTTTTTTAATTCAGCCAGTTTCATCAGTGCTTTTACATAGAGGTCTGCTTGGAACATAAATATGATGGAAGTTCATCCAAAAAGTTTAATTTTTTTGGAAGAATTAAACCCATTGCACATGATGGTCTGATAAATTTGGACTTACCTGTGTTGGCTTGTATCTTATTTAAATAAAGTACTGCTTTGGGTTTGATTGCATAGTTCAGTGAAAAAAATAATCAATAAACCAGTTGCTTTACATTGTGGCAGAAAAAGACTAGCTGAATTTTTTAACTTTACTTTATTGTTGACACTATTACAGATGTCCCCATCTCCCACCTCTTGCCCACCTCCACCCAGCCCCCACCCCCACTCTCCTATTGTCTTCACCACACTGTTGTCTGTGTCTATGGGTTATGGATATATGTTCTTTGACTAACCTCTCCACCTTCTTTCATCCAGTCTCCTACCTCCTCCCTCCATTCTGGCAGCTATCAGTATGTTCCATGTGTCCATGCCTCTGTCTCTATTTTGTTCATTAGATTACACATATAAGTGAGATCATATATTATTTGTCTTTCTCTAACTGCCTTATTTTGCTTAGCACAATACTCTCCATGTCTATCCATATTCTGTGAAAAGGGCATCTTACACAGTTTGAAAACAGAATGGAAATTTTCAGGTGATATATATGTGCATTCGCATGTTGGGAGGAGGGTATATAGTATTCATTCGGAATTTATGTGGCCAACATTTCCAAAGTCATATTTCATCAGAGTTTAGAGACACTTGAAGACACTGTCTGGAAGATAAGCAGACTATCAATCTCCCCATCACTCCAAATCACACAGGCCATATATCAGGAGAAGCAAAAACATTCTATATTTTGTTGCTTAGATTTGCTTTGAAATTTTGTAGGTCAGAAAAGGCTTATGAAAAACCTTGTTATGGCCATTCCTGATGGACCCTTAATTTCAATAATAAAATTTATTAATAACTTGTATGGTTATTAAAATTTTATTTAATTTAAAAAATTAAAGTGAAAAATAACTTCTGTAGGTCATGGTTAAATAATGTTATGAATATTAATAGAAAGTGACAGGATATACTAATAATATTTTGCTTTTCATTTCCAAGGTACAAAGGGATAGTATGAAGTTCATAGTAGCTGAGAGCTTAAAGCAAGGCATCTAGTTATATGCAAAATATTGCCAGGTTTTAATTGTGCATAATGCTTTTAGTCAGCGAAACTTCATCAAAGTGTGTTTTCCCCATTGCGTGTTCAAAGATATGTCATGTGACAACATTCCCTTGATTTTATTTTTTTCACCTTAAGTTGAAGCACATCATGTTTTTCTAGTCATTAATAGTTATTTTATAGCTGAAGTCATCCTCCCATGATGCCTGGCAATGGCATGAATGCAGTTCTGCAAGCACATAACTCCCTGTCCATCCCTGCACCATGTGGAGGTTCAAACAGTTCATGACATGATACATTGCTATTCATCTTTTTTAAAAATAAATCTTTATTGCTCAGATTATTACAATTGTTGCTCCATTTTACCCCCATAGCTCCCTTTCACCTGGTTCTCACCCCACCCTTTGCTTTTACCCCCCCCTCATTATCCTCATCCATAGGTGTATGATTTTATTCCAGTCTCTTCCTGCACCTCCCACACCCCTTTCTCCCTGATAATTATCAATCCACTCCCTTTCTATGCCCCTGATTCTATTATATTCACCAGTTTATTCTGTTCCTCAGATTTTTAATTCACTTGATTTTTAGATTCACTTGATATATTTGTATTTGTTGATCATAATTTTTAACTTTATCTTTTTCTTCTTCCTCTTCTTAAAGAATATCTTTCAGCATTTCATCTAATACTGGTTTGGTAGTAATGAACTCCTTTAGCTTTTTCTTATCTGTGAAGCTCTTTATCTGCCCTTCAATTCTGAATGATAACTTTGCTGGGTAGAGTAAAGGTTCTTGTTGTAGGTTCTTGCTATTCATCAAGAACCTTTGAATATTTCTTGCTACTCCTGTCTGGCCTGCATAGTTTCTGTTGAAAAATCAGCTGATAGTCATATGGGTGCTCCCTTATAGGTAACTGTTTTTTTGTTTTTGTTTTTTCTTGCTGCTTGTAAGATTCTCTCTTTGTCTTTTGCCCTTGGCATTTTAATTATGATGTGTCTTGGTGTGGTCCTCTTTGGATTTCTTTTGTTTGGGGTTCTGTGCGCTTTCTGTGCTCGTAAGTCTATTTCTTTCAGAAGGTGGGGGAAATTTTTGGTCATTATTTCTTCAAATAGGTTTTCAGTATCTTGCTCTCTCTCTTCTTCTGGCACCCCCATAATTCTGATGTTGGTATGTTTGAAGTTATCCCAGAGACTTCTTACACTGTCTTCAACTTTCTGGATTCTCTTCTCTTCCTGTTTCTCCAGAGATGTCCTTTGCCTCTTTGTATTTCAAGTCTTTGACTTGATTCTTGCAGTCCTCTAGTCTGCTTTTGGGTCTCTGTATAATCTTTTTTATTTCTGTTAGTGTATGTTAATTTCTAGTTGGTCCTTTTTCATATCCTCAAGGGTCTCGTTAAATTTATCAGCCTTTTCTAGGAAATTCTTGAAAAACCTTGTAACCATGGTTTTGAACTCTATATCCTGTCTTTTCTTCTTCTCCATTTCTTTTGTTTGATATCTCTTTCCTTGTCTCAGCATTTTCACTGCTTCCCTGAGTTGGTAAGGTGGCTTTGTGTGCTTGGTCCTATCTGGTGGGTCAGCTTCCCCAGTTGTAATGCATGTTACAGCCTTATTGTAATTAAATCTCAACCTTTGTTGGTATCACTGGGAGGAATTGACCTCCAGGCCATATGGATGTGAGTATCAGCTGTGTCTATTCATTAATACTTTCTCTATTGGAGACAGTCTTATAGGATCAGACTTGCAAAATTGCAAAAGCCTCTGAGCTCAGCTTGGATGGGGCGAAATCTCAGGGCTGAGCTACCAGTCCTGGCCTCCCATCAATTCTGCTTCCGTGCATGTTCCTCAGACCTCTGCCTTTCACGGATGCTCAGTGCAGTCAGAGTTGGGGGTTCAGTGCAGTTAGGAGCTTTGGACTCATTCCGCTATGGAGAGGCCACAGTGGTCAGACCTTTCTGTGTGCACTCACTGGTGCACTTTGGCTCCTGGCTCTCCCGCATCTCCCAGTCTTGTCAGGCCTCTCTGTGTGCATACACTTGCACACTGTGGCTCCCCCAAGTTTACTGGTCTCTGAGTCTCTGGGTGCCTTACTCCACCCATATGAGCCTGGGTCTACCAGGCTTCGGGGTTTCAGCCAGGGCTGGGGTTCAGTGCAGTCAGAACTGCGGTTCAATGCAGTTGGGTGCTTCCTATCCCCTCCCACCAGCCAGGCACTCAGCAGCCCTTTCTCTCTGGGCAAGCGTCTTCCTACCTCAGCGCTTTGTGGCTCCTGATCTGGTTCAATCTGTGAGCCTCTCTCCTTCTTTCCAGCTGCGGATCTCCTGCTAAACCAGATTTCCTGTTGTTCTGTCCCCTAGTTGTTATTGTAGAATTTATGAGCTCTTTGCTGACTTTTTATTTGAATGAAGATGACTGCACGAGTGTAGTCAATTTTCAAAGAGAGGCACCACCTTAATTGTTTATTCAACAACCTCTTTTGTCCCACATAGTTGGCTGAGGAATGAAGATACAGGAATAAATAATATAAGGTCCTTGTAATCAGTGAACTTACATATTTGTGGAGAAAGAAGACATATGCCCCCTTAAATGAAGCATTGAGCCCATTGCTTCCCAAACAGAAAAAGTTGTAATACCCTTAATGCTATGAATATAGAGTTTCTTTTCAGTGTACCAAAGAGAGGTGATGAGCCTTATATTTTCACAGCTAATTGGTAGCATGCAGAAGTCCCAATTGAGAAGGGAATGACCTTTTGCTGTCCATGGTGCTGAATAATCCAGTATCTACAAAATAGATTGGAACATAATACTGCTATTTACTCAACTGATGAACTAATTTTATTTTAACTTTCTGACTAATTAACTGGATGTAAAAATTATAAAAGCAAATACAGCACAGTCATGATCAGAAAACTGTCCTAGACCATTACTCTATTAATTTTTCAAACAATTGTTTTAGTTCTAACTTAAGTATGTGCTACTTGTGTATTTCAGATGACAGAATAAAACTACAAATTATAGATAGTGATCACATTGATTAATTTAATTCATCTAAATGTTTTATGTAATTATATTTTTGCTACAAATGTTAAAGGGATAACTGAATAAATGTGTTTTTTATATCTTCATATGAGGATATGTTTATAAATTTTAAAGAGGGAGGGAAGAAGAGAGGGAGAAAAAGAGAAACATCAATGTAAGACAGAAACTTTGATCAGTTGCCTCCTGTACATGCCCTGTACCCTGATTAGGAATTGAACCTATAACCTTTTGGTGTAGGGGATGATGTTACAACCACCTGGGCCACCTGGCCAGAACCTAGATATATGTTGTAATAATTGGTAAGCCTAATTTTTTAACTGGTCCAGTGCAGTAGTATTAGATACCTATGCTACTTTAAGACTTTATGGGTAAGGTATAACTTTACAGTAATTTTTTTACTGCCATATTAATCAACTATTAAATATATTAGGAATATGGACCCTAATATGATTTTAAAGTGACATTTATAAATCTAAATTTTAAATTAGTGAAGTCATATTTTTATATGACATAGCACAAGAGTTATTAAGATAGTCAAAACTTATGTAAAAACACATAAAGTTAAATAAAATAGGTAATAATGAAGAAATAATGAACACATATGCAGATTTAGAATTAAGTTTTCACACTGAAGGAGAGTTCTAAAAGTGCCTCACAAAATTTCATGTGAGTTTTGAAATATTGCTAGGGGCAATGATAAGATTTTCTTAAATATAGGCATGTTACAGAGCTATAGCAGATGTTAATTTCTTAAATATTTATGGACTTCTGATAGAAGATGAATATTGATAAAATAGTCAAGTACATATTGGTAAAGGACAAAGTCAAGATGCTTCACTGACACTAGCACACTGTAAGTAATGTGGGAATAGTTCATTTACTATTCGACTATATTTTTAATGTAAAAAATTGAAAGGAATATTGCTATTGTTGTATTGGTTCTTATATGGTAACAATTAAGTATCTCAGAGAATGTTAATACTCTTTATGACAACACTCTTACAGTGGAAACATCAGAACCACAATTTCACAAGCCAAATAATTGTTGTCCTTACAATTACTTACCTAAATGGACAGAAATGAGCTTGAGCATCTGCTTTTCATGAGGCTGGTGGGTTTGTCCCGCCCTGAGTTCCCTTGAGGCACTGCTAAAACTCACAGGCTCCCATAGTGCACACAGGGGTTGCCTTTGACCTGGCTCTGGTGGCAAAGGGGATGCCCATTTTGGGATCTCGTGAGATTTAGTAAGTCTCTCAGTCTCTCAATTTTGCTTTCCTTCATATTGGCTTATTCTCAGGCAGGCCTTGCCTTTGAGCTGTTAAAATAAGTGGCATAATTTCCAAGTTTTCATTCCACCAGATCAGTAACCCCAGTAGAAAGTCAGCTTTACTTAAAGAAGTCCTAAGACTGAATACCATTGGCCTGCCTTGTCACATGCCCTCCCCGGAGTTAGTCCTGAGGGCTGGGGTAGGTATAATGGGCTACACCTAAACCACTTTCCTCTTCTACAAATAAGTGATAGAGTCAACCTGAAATGAATGCCATGGATCCATAGTGGAGAAGTGCTGGTCCCCAAAATGATAATGTAGGTATTATTAGCTTAAAAAAATCTAATAGATGTTGGCTTGGAAAAAATATATAGGGTGGCTATTATCCACATACTTAAATTTTTTATCTACCTTTATATAGAAAGAAAAATTAAAATACTGTTTTGATATGATAATGGCAAGATTAGAAATCATTTTTACTTCTGATATTATCTAAAACCAGATGTTTTTACAGGGGATGGGGATTCAGAAGTAGGCTTACAATTGTTCCTATGGAAAATAACACAATAATTATTAAGAAATACTGTAAAATAAACTCCATGCTTCATACATTCACAACTGTAAACCTACTTTTGCCCCATATTGGATTAAATTTATTTTCTTTTGCCCTACAACCTAGGAAGTAACCTAAAACAAGAGTCTTATATTCAACATTCAAATTAAAATGCCACTGTAAAATAATTTGAAGGGAAAAATTCAAATTTTTATGATTTATGGTAAATGCCCTTAGATAATAAATACATAGCGATTTACTACAGATTACTATCATTATTTCAGAATCTTTTAAAAAGGGCCAGGTTGGTGACATTCCCTGCTGAGATTTATGTGACCTCTTCCTGACGTGAGTTCAGCCACCAAACCACGTAGTTCTGCTACAGATGACAGGAGGTCACAAGCCAGAGACATTAAACCAGATACTTAATGTGCACCACACAGGAGGATGGAAATGACAAATGGCGGGAAGGTTTTTATATCCTGTTCACCAGCAAAGAATGCAGCCTGTCATAGATTTTCCTTCTTTTCACAGAGAGGCAAGAGACTTTGAAGCTATTGTGAGGCCACAGACCCCCTGGAGAGCTCTGCTCTGGCCCCAGCCTCCACTGCAGAGCATGGATATGTGGGCAGTGGGGGTGACTTGAGATCACAGAACACAGATATTAATAAGTAATAAAAGTCAGCGTTAGATCAAGGCTGCTCACAGAGCTGGAGTTCAGCTGGTTTATCCAGGCAGAGGAGGAAGGTATTTTTAGTTTCCGAGCTAATACCTTAACAACAACCATTGTGTGGAGACGTGGCCGCGAATCAAAGGGCCTCTAATCAAAGGGCAGCATGAATAACCAGCTGTGCAGGGTTGCTCAGAGAAGAATGTAACTGTCCCGATAGAAGGCACACGAGGAAGATGTGTACCAGTTTCCTTGTTCTGGAGAAGAGAGAATCTTTTGCCCTTCTCCAAAATTCCCAAGAATTCAAACCTAAACTTAAGGTTTTTTTCTAACTTGAATCTCAGACAAGAAATGTGTCTTTCATGATCATGGTCTATAGGATATCATCATAACACTGTCTTTTCAAGTTTGTAAAAACAGTAGAAGGTGTGCAGTTATGCAGTTATTCCCTGAAAACACGATGGAAAGTCATTTTCTGATGACCCTCTGTGTATGGATCAGCGAAAAGAGTAAGTGCTCAGAGTAAAGATGTTACTGGACTTAGAGCCAGAAGTTTTTTATTTGAATCCAGATTTTTGTTAACTGAGTGTAGGGCAGGCCACCTGTCTTTCTCAATATGCATTCTTCTGTAACACCATGGTCATCTCAATGTACCTGCAAACATTTAAAAAAACAGAGGGTAATGCATGTGCCAGCATCCGAAAGGTGTCCACAATAGAATTATAGGAAGCTATTCTTGTTGAGAATTATCTTAATAATTTGTCCATGTTCAGTAGGCAATGAATGTAGGCAAGCATTACTTACTGTTAAGACTATCTTCTAAGTCTTAGAAGAGAGATCCAAAATGAATATTGGTTGACTCCACTGAATTTTTGGAAGAAGTAATTTTGATCATGGAGGAAAAGAATCATATCAACCATCTTCCTAGAAGTGAGATATCAAATGATGATACAACTAGGTAAGGGACAATACCGAAACCTTTCATAAGAAGCCTTTCCTAAAAATGACATAAATTCTAATCACTTAGAAGGATATTTTAACCATATGACAACCAGTAGACAGATGGTATTGTAACATGCTAAATGGCTGGGTTTAAAATTTTTCCCAGATGTTTAGTGTCTTATAGAAAGAAAATGTGTGTTTATAGTTAGATAGATGATTAAATAGTATAAACTGTGTTGGTATTTTAGGGAAAATAAAACAATACGCTTGAAAAACTTAAATATATATTTTAGTTTATGTATATATTGTATTAGGCACACAAAGATGAACTAGGACTTTTTTAGTTACAAATGACAAAAGCCCAATTCAAACTTCTTTATACAAAAAAAGGGTAAAGGGATCATGTTGGGAAACTAACCAACATTATAACAGGGAAAGGAAGGCCATAGTTCTTTAGACAATGAGGGATATGAGGTTCAGATGATGCTATCTGTCTCCCTTTGGCTCCCTCTCCACTTTCCACTAGGATATTCTGTTTTCATGTCTCTCCTCTCTTGCATAGATGTTATAAAGTGCTACAGACTTATATTATTACATGTCCTAATCCCAAGGATCCTCTCCTTTCCAGTGGCTGCATCAATTATTTTAAAGGAACACCAATTATTGTGTGTGTGTTTGCTAACTCTGCTGGGTTGTATGCTCTAATTGGCCAGTCTGGTTTAGATGCCCCATCCCTGTGGCTGGGAACTAGGACCCTAGATTGATACCTTCCTTAATAGCATATGGAATGGAGGAGGGGTGGTTCTTAAAAGGGACAAAATAAAAATAATGCCAGTAATGTCTTCTATATGTTTATAGGCCTACATACTGATAAAGAAAACAATGTCTCTTCACTGATGGCATTGGTAAATTTTCATTCCTGAATCAGGTTGGTCACGTATGAATGGCAATATTCCAGTTGGGATGTCAGGGTATGCCACTAACAGCAACTGGGGTTTTGTAAGGAGATCAAAGCTGAAACACACCTATGATTTTGAAGTTGGGGAAATCAGTCATTTTGACCCAGAAGGGGATTCATGGAGTGAACCAAAGGGTCCACTCCTTTTGCATTGGTAGCAGAGCGCTGACCCTATCCTTGAATAGAAGGATTTCATACTCCAGGAATGAACAGTGGCTCAGCCTTTAACATACATAGTGAGGATCTCATAACATAGTGATTCAACGTTTATAAATCTTACAATGTGATCCCACACTAAGTCTGATAATCATGTGTCACCATGTAAAGTTATAACAATAGTATTAATTATATTCCCTTTCACCCTTTTCACCTCCTCCCCTCCCCTCTGACAACCATCAATTTGATTTGTTTCTATGAATATGTTTTGTTTGTTCATTTGTTTTATTCCGCATATAATCAAAACCATATAGTATTTATTGTTCTCTGACTTATTTCACTTAGCATAATACCATCTAGGTACATCCATGTTGTCACAGTGGTAAGATTTTGTTCATTTTTATTGTTGAGCAATATTCCGTGTGTGTGTGTGTGTGTTTGTGTGTGGGGGGGGCATCTTCTTTATCTATTATTCTGTCCATCTTGACATTTGTAAATAATGCTGTAATATACATGGGGGTGCATATGTTTTTAAGTTAGTGGTTTGTCTTTTGTTCAAATAAATACCAAAGTGCAATTGAAGGCTCTTGTGTAGTCATACAAATGAAAGCTACAATATCTGAAGAAAAATAAGAGCCCAAGTAGCCCAAGGGATGTAGGCAGCAGGAAGGAAAGAACCAGTTCATCAGGAAACTGCTGCTGGGGTGAATCGCCTCAGCTGGATGCTTTGTTGTTGGGTCCCTCTACAAGGAGAAGTGGGATGGCCTAATGCTGAAGAGCATCTGTGCTCACATCAGACAGGAAGGAGTGGGTTTGAATTCTGTGTCACCACTTAGCCATTAGCACCTTGGGCTCAGGTATTTGCTTCAATTGGGGATAATAATAGTGTCCAGTTTGTTGGGTTGTTAAGGGATACCAAATGGCTTACATCAATGTCAATATATATTCAGATGTATTTAAGTAGTATTATAATGTTAAAGATTTGAAGGTGAAGTACAGTGGTCAAGCATGCCATCTTGAATAATGGAACAACTATCAAGGATAGAGAAAGTTTCCCAAGAGAGTATCCAAGTACATGTGTAGAAGGGGTATGGAAGATTGGAGAAAAAAAATGCAATAGATTTCCACTAGAGTTACCAACCCAGGAAATTTGCAATTCCCTTTATATTTTATCAGATGTGGGATGCATAAGGGCAGTGATTGGGTTTCATAAAGGAGATACTGAATGTTTGGTGATATGAGGGAAACTGTATGTTGATATGGAAAAGGTCATCCTAGTATCTTTGTCTACATAAAGTTACAGTTTGCTCCAGTCTGTTGTGATACATACAAGAAAAATCAAATTGTGCTTGTAGGGTAGTGCAACAAAGCTTTTGTAAACTTATTCAAACTCCATTATATCTATAAAGGAGGGGGCCTGTTTATCATCTGTCTCTGTGTCCAGTCAACATAGAAAAAGCCAAAAAGCACTCGGCTAGACTGCTCTCTATCTAAACCTTACTTTTTCATTGCTGATGTCTTAGCTTTTTTGACAAGTTATTGGATGAAAATAAATAAATATGCAGTTGATTCTTTAGGGCTTACAAACTTGGTAAATGCTCATTTAACTTTTTGGCAGTTAATGAGAAATAAGAGAAGGAGTATCCTAATGTAAGGTTTGTACAAAATGTGCTTTGGTTTTGCTTACACAAAATCCCCAGGAACCAGGAATTGAACTACGCTTCTCTCCCTGAATTTCTTTTTCTTTCATCACTGAGCACATTTATTTACACTTTTAGTCTAGGGCTGTTCTGGACGGTTAGGTTGCTACTTTGATTTATTTTAGTTTTCATTTCACAGTGGAAGGAAAAACGAGCCATTAAAGCACTTGGCTTTGGAGAGAATATCTCCCCTGATACTATGAATGGCATGCCTTCCCAAACCAGGCTTGCGAAAGAAAGCTAGCAGGTTAGGTTTGCAGCTGTGGTCCAGTTTGGGCAGCACATTGTTTAAGATATTGTGGAGCCGTGGATCTGTGGAGCTATGGAGTAAGGAGGAAGAATGCTGTCCTCTTTCCCACTTTGTCTAAGCCAAGACAGTGTATGAATTTACTGCTCTAGGGCTTGGCATGGATTATATACTTAATCACTAAGTCATTTGACAAGTATTTTAGCTCAGGTGCGGTTCCCTGGGCGAGGTGACAGCAATTCACAAGAAAGACAAGCATTCCGCTCTCATAGAGCTTATTGAAGGGCACCAGCAGTAAATAAGAGGAGTAAATAAAAATACAACATTGTTAAAGAGTGGTAAGAGTTTAGGTCAAAAACCAAACAGGGAGGTGAAATGTGAACTGTTGTGGGGAAGTTGATATTTTAAAAGGATAGCTAAGAAAATGGAATTTAAACCAAATCTGGGGTTGCAAAACAGGACTCTTAACTATGGCCTTATACGTGAAGTGTCCGCATATTTCCGTCTGTGTCAAGGGTAAAGAAGTGTAAAACTTGACCACTCATAAATGAGGAAAGGATGAGAGAGAAAGTAGCAATACAGTAGCTGCCAGAGATAAGGAACTTTCTAGAATCACTATAAATACTCTTGACAAGTATAGCATTATGGCCACGATACAGATGAGTTAGTTGTTTTCAATATTCAGGCTAAAGTTTTAACTTCCTTAGGGGAGTCATATTATTTAATCATTGTAGAAACATCATTGTGTGTATCACAAAATTCTATTTTTTTTCTATGAAGACATCTCTCTACAGCCAGCTTATCCAGCAGAGATACTTAGCAAATAAGGGAACATGTACATGAACTATAACCATCGGTCAGAGCATCTTCATGGACATGGAACACAGTAAATCAAATGGAGCGGGAGCAATCGGACGGAATATACCGTGCTCGGCACCTGGTTGCACCTAGCCTGGCGGTGAGGAGAGAATAGATAGCTGAACTCAAGGAGCCGTGAATGCCTTGAAGAGCTTGGCAGGATTAGGCTTAGCTGTGGGTGTAAATTAATTCACCAGAACAGTGAACAGACCTTGGAGACAGTGGCAATCACTGAAAAAAAGAGTTTGATGGATGTCTCGGCCTTGGTGCATGGCGCGCAGAGGTGGCCATGCACCTCAGGAACAGTCCAGTTGGGCCAGAAACTGAGCAGTCACAGGCCCTGTGTGGGTGTTTTCTGTAGAAAAATATTTATGAGGAGTGGAGAAAGAACCAGGACTTGGAAAAGTTGAAGGGAGTGATTTTTAAAAACTGTTTGTTTGTTTGTTTGTTTTCCTGGAGCAAAAGATGGACATGACACACTGGTATTTTCCAGTTGTAAAAGCTAATTCCTGCTCCAAGAGCCCCCACCACACTGGTGGGATTTGGGGGAAAACAAGGGGACTCCCTGTTCCTATCTCCTCTTTGAGCCTGCTATGATACCTAAACCAAGAATTCACAAGAATTATTTTTATTCATCCTCACCCAAGGATATGTTCACAGGATAGACATTAATTATTGTTTCACTCATTCATGCATTTACGGATTGGTGCCTGGATGTGCCCTGGTAGGTGATCAAACCTGAAAGCGTGGCATATCAGGATGACACTGTAACCAACTGAGCTACACAGCCAGGGCAAGACACTAAGTTCTTTATTTCAAAAATTTCCAGAAGCCCCGTGGTGTACAAATGACTACCCACAAGTTTAGGTACAAGCTGGAGGGTCAGAAACATTGTGTTTTTCTCAGGGCACCCAACCAACAAGTGGCAAACCTCCGAGTCAAACGCACAATGATCTTAACTGCAAAGCTGGTGTTCTTCCCACTCTTTTACAATGTCCTTATTTTTCTTAAGACAACAGAAATGTCTCTTTCAAACTTGGGACATTACCAGAGATAGCATCCTATATAATAAAAGGGAAATATGCAAATTGACGCTCAAGGCAGGAGCTGCCCCTTGGTGGTCAGTGCGCTTCCACAGGGGGAGCACCCCTCAGTCGGAAGCTGGCTCATGGGTGGCCAGTGCAGCGGTGGTGGCGAGAGCCTCTCCCGCTTCTGTGGCAGTGCTAAGGATGTCTGACTAATAGCTTAGGGGAGCGGGCCTAAGCCCTTAATTGAACATCCCCTAAGGGCTCTGGGCTGCCAGAGGGATATCTAATTGCCAGTTTAGGACCAATCCCCCTGGGAGCAGGCCTAAGCCATCAGGTGGACATTCTCCAAGGGATCTCAGACTAAGAGAGGGCACAGGCCAGGCTGAGGGATTCCCCTTCACCCAACCGAGTGCATGAATTTTCATGCACTGGCCTCTAGCTAGTTATATAAAGGGTGTAGGGAATGGAAAATGCATCCATTTCCTCATTTAGCTCTCCCTTTGTTTAGCTGTGGGACCTTGGGCCTCAATTTCTCCTCTACAAAAGGAGAGAGAAAGTAAATAATTTGTCTCAGCTCTGACTTCTATTTTCCAGTTCTCTCTATAGTAAGGTGACCAGATTTTAACATTAATAAAGCGGGACACCATTGACCAGGGGGTTCTTGATTAAAAATTTGGTCTATATGAAACAACAAAAATGTTCATAGAATGCAAAAATAGTATTGTAATATATATATTTTTTAAATTTCAACATAAGTACAATTTACAAATATAATAAATAAAAAAATTACATATAGTCGTAAGTGTCACTTTCAAGGCCAGCGCTAGACTTTTTGCCACCACTATAAAATATAAATAATGAGTACTGTCTGCTAAATTCAAGAAAATTTATGATATAAATAAAGTACTTACCTAAATTATCTGAATAGCTGATTTGTAATGACATCACTTGTTTAACTAGCTTACTAGCATGCAGTACTAGTAAGATGTGTATCGTCTGAGAGACAGATACAGAAAATGCCATTGTTCATTAAGTCCAAACAATGGTGGTCAAATTCTAACAACTGATCAACAATGCAAACTTTGATAAGCAATTCATGATAATCAGCCCTCAACAATTATTTATTATTAAAGATTAACATTATAAAATTAAGAAAAATAATATAAAACTCATATCCTGGCTAAATAGCCACATGGCCGCCAAAAACTGTATATTCCCTTCCCATTCTCCTGCTGTTCCCTAGCTTGTCATGCATTCTTTCCAAAAATCGGGACTTTTTTAAAACACCATGGGACGCGGGACATATTGTTAAAAATCGGGACTGTCCAGCCAAAAGCTGGAAGTCTGGTCACCTTACTCTATAGTCAATAAGAGTAGGTTGATGGTAGAAAACATCAAGATGTAGAAATAAAGGCATCTACACTAATAAAAGAGAAACATGCAAATTGACCATCCCTCCATATGCCCACCAGCCAATCAGGAGTGAGTATGCAAATCAACCTGACAAAGAAGGTGGTTAATTTGCCTCTGTAAGCTTTGCTCCCTTCTTTGCTGAGCTCCAGCTGCAGGAAGCCCTATTCTTGAAGGAATAGTCCTGCAACTAGCCTCTAACACAGTAATAAAAAATAATTATTTCTTAATTATTTAATATTAGATATGTCAAATACCATTTAGGTATGGTAAAACAGTATCTCTTTTGGGTCCCATAATTTTTTGTGTTCAATTAGGAAGCTGCCTGATTGAGAGGTTACTTTTCCCTAAGGGCATATTGAACAGAGCAGGGCCTCACATCTTGGTCTTTCTGATTTCAAACTCCATCTTCAGTATCACATAATAGACTTCAGAGACTTCCTTTAGGCACAATTAGTGATGATCCTTTCAACTAACTGTTTTTTATTCTAGCAAAAGTACAATACATTAGTGTCTTTAATAACAGGAAAAGATTATTGTTCTCAGAACTTCAAGAACAAATCCAAATAAAGGAAAAAACTCAGGATTGAATAACAGTGTACAGGCTTCTTATCAATGACTTGTAATAATTTTGATTGGGTAGATTCCATTTGGGGAGCAGGGGAGAGAGATGAGGGGCAGAAAAGCAAAGTGATGGCAATGATTAGGAAATGAATAGTTTCACAGCATGGTTCCTGGGTTGCTCTAAAATTAACTCTGAATCAACCAGATCACAGTTTAATGGGTGAAGTGACAGCCAAAACTTGACTATGGGCTGCTTTCTGTGGCAGAGTGGTAAGTCAGGCTGTAGTCCGTGCTGGGCAGCCTTTCACAGCATTTGATCAGGTCAACGGCTTATTATTATTTCTAAATTATCACCCACCTAATCTCTCCACAATCAAATTGCTTTTTACTGGTGTTAGATGTGAAGGCTATACCAATGCATGGAGCAGCTCATTCCATTTTTGGATAGAGGATTCTGATGAGTGTGACGTTTTCCTGAAATCAATCTGAAAGCCTTTTCTTTGTATCTACCTCTCACAGGAACCACATACAATCTTTTTTTTCCCCTTTTGTCTTTAGAATGAGTTCTGATCTTCCAGTGATTTTTAAAAAATATATATTTTTGAAACTGAGGGCCTGCCATTTTATAATTTCTTAGCTCACTATGAGTTCTTATTATTCCTTTTAGACCCAGAACCTACACAAATATAAACTAGAAAAATGATTATTTTTCTTTCTCAGCCAAAATGCATTTGTTATTGCTCCCAGCAAGGCATTTTCAAGCACATTATAAGAATTTTCTTATATAATCTTTGCAACAACCTTGTGATTTATCATTATTACCTGATTTCTGCAGGCAACCAAACTAACATCTAGAGAGATTAATTAGCCCAAGAACCATAGCTAATAATGTGATGCTGTGGCATCTGACTCAAAGGGGAAAGAATTGCTTACTTTACTATTCTGCTTCTCTGGATTATAGCCTCTCAAAGTCAGGGTCTAAGTTTTACTGATCAAAGTCTCTCAGATAATAAAGTTTCAAGTATATGCTATGTAATTAGCACAAGTGACTATATAATTCAATTGAATTATAAATTTCAAAAAATTCATGTAAATCCTATTTTATATCTCAATCATTTGTCAAAGAATCCAATGTAACTCTTCAATATTATCAGTTCAGCTTATAGATGTTTCTATTACTTCCTTAACTCCCTTTGCCTTTTTTGTTTTCTATAGAATATTTTGGAATTCTTTGGAATGTTTAGAAAACAAATTATTTTGCAATCCTTGAAATAATTTTGTAAACTTGAGATTATACAAGGTTACAGCTTTTTATATATCACACTCATATGTTTGTGTTTATTCAGTCCCTTTCTAAAATAGTAATATATTGTAGTTATGGCCTGAGAAAGGAAATATATTTACCCAAGAGTTTCCCTAAAATGATTTCATACATTGGCATTTTATTTTTTTATTTTAAAAATATATTTTATTGATTTTTTTTTACAGAGAGGAAGGGAGAGGGATAGTTAGAAACATAAAAGAGAGAGAATCATTGGTCAGCTGCCTCCTGCACACTCCCCACTGGGGATATGCCTGCATCCAGGGTACATGCCCTTTACTGAAATTGAACCTGGGACCCTCAGTCTGCAGGCTGACGCTCTATCCACTGAGCCAAACCGGTCAGGGCTGCATTGGCATTTTAAACCTACAGTTAGTGTTCTTTCAGGTAATAAAAATAATAAAAATAGGTTTATTAAAATGGAAAGTAAAAATTCATAGTCTTGAGGTTGGCCAAGTAAAGAGGAAATATATATTTTGTTAAATAATGATCTTGTGTGATATAAGTATGATAAAATTCTGATTAGTTTTCTGGTTTTTGAGATAGATACGTTCTTTTATAGCCTGTGATTTCCCTAAGTAGCATGCAAGGGATGTGATGGTAGGCAAATCTATTTTGTGTAACCACAGATTGCTCTCTCATTGATGCTTCAGAGCCGTGGGCATAACCTGCTCTGTACTAATATTGATATTTCTTATTGTCAACTATTGTAGCATTTCTTTTCTTTCAATTAAGGCAAATGTCACTCAATTAGTTTTGTTTCCAGTTATTCATTACATTTTTAATCAATTCCTACACTTTGTCAGGCAGTCTTCCAAGTGTTAAAGATGCCACTAAGGAAGACCTTTGTCCTCAAGGAGCCTGCAGCCTAGGGGAGTGACAGGCATATGAGGAAACACATTATGATAAAAAATGACTAAAGCAATTATATAGCTACTCATAGGATGGGTGAGAATATAAGGAAAATGTCCCTAAGTTTGGAAAAGTTGCAAGGGTTTCATAGACACAGTAGGTTAAGAAAACACAATCAATTACTTAGAAGCATAAAAGAGCCTGTGGTCTTTAAAGATCAATAAAATAATTTGTAATATTGGAATGGAAGAAAAAAAGCAGTGAGATTAGATGACTGCTAACTGTCTCATGGAGGACCTGCACATCTTTCTGAGGAGTTTATATTTAATCCAGTGAGCAACGGGGAATGGCTGTAGGATTTTGAGAGGAGAAATGTCATCATTAGAAGTACGTACTCAGTGCCACATTTATCCAGAGGAATGACAGGTGCTGTTGAAGTTAGTCAGTCCTAGGTCAGCTTTAGTGATTTGTGAGGCTTACTGTCCTGTTTTCTATATGCTGTAACCATCGCTAGACTGATGAAAAGTCCTGTCTAGAACTAAGCATCACTGTCATTTCAGCTCTTACACAATATTGTAGGCGTTATTTCTTTTTTGACCTCCCATGAACATATTCTACTTACATTGTCATGCAGTATGATTTAATTGGACTTTCCCCGAGCCTCAATTCTCAGCTAATACGTGGGATCATAGATGCCAACTTCCCATATATGGCAGAGCAGAGTGTTGACCTTTGAAGAGAAGTAGATAAGAATTCTCATCTTTCCCTGTCCAGAATCCTGATTACAGTTTGCTTTCAATAATACAGTCTTTAAAACCGGGGGGAGAGATGACAGATGTGAAGCACCCCTACTACGTAAATTAAGGCAATATAACCGTCCACATGTCAAAAGAACACAATGGATAAACTTAAGAATGGCATAACATATGTATAGTTTTATTGATACCTATGAACATGAAGTCCCCATTTCAAACTAAAATAAGAGGTCATTTTCCAAAAAAAAAAATCATTTTAGAATCATAAGAAGTTGAAAAAGTAATATAGAAAATGCCCATGATTTCTCTAATGGTAAAACCTTCCATAATTACACTGTTTTATCAAAACTAGAAAACTGACATTGATAGAACATTATTGACTGAACTGTGGTTCTTAAATTCAAAAATTTTTCAAGATTTCAATCATGACAATTTACCCATTTAAAAAAAATGGTTCAAACCCTAACAGGTTTGGCTCAATAGATAGAATGTCAGCCTGCGGACTCAAGGGTCCCAAGTTTGATTCTGGTCAAGGGCATGTGCCTTGGTTGCGGGTACATCCCCAGTGGGGAGTGTGTAGGAGGCAGCTGATCAATGTCTCTCTCTCATCGATGTTTCTAGCTCCCTATCCCTCTCCCGTCCTCTCTGTAAAAAATCAATAAAAATATATTTTTAAAATGATTCAAATGCTTCCTGTCCTTTGCTTTAAACACTCACATATACTGTTCCACCCGCCTTGGGCATTCTCTCTATTTCAACAACTCAACTCCCATGCATATTGAATATGGTTCCTAATTTATCTATCTGCCTCCTCTTCAGCTCATATCATCTCCAAAAGGAAGCCGTCCCAGTCCCTGGTGCTCAAATAGGCAATATTTACCTTCTAGCCACCCTGACAGCCTTCTTTCTCCTTTTTGCTATTTATGATCATTAAAAATAAATTCCTTTTGCCAAAACCGGTTTGGCACAGTGGTAGAGCGTCGGTCTGTGGACTGAAAGGTCCCGGGTTCGATTCCGGTCACGGGCATGTACCGTGGTTGCGGGCACATCCCCGGTAGGGTGTGTGCAAGAGGCAGCTGGTCGGTGTTCTCTCTCAGCGACGTTTCTAGCTCTCTATCTCTTTCCCTTCCTCTCTGTAAAATATCAATAAAATATATTTTAAAAAATAAATTCCTTTCATGACAATGTATGAGAATTGTCATGTTAACTTCACTGTAAACTTGACCAGGCTGAGGGATGCCCTGTAAGCTGGTAAAACATGATTTGTGTGTGTATCTGTGATGATATCTCTGGAAGAGATCAGCATTGCAATGGGCACACTGAGTGAAGAAGGCTGTCAGCACCAATGGGGAGGCGAGGGGGCAGCATTCAATCCATTGAAAGCCTCGATAGACCGAGTCAGAGAAAGTGTAAATTTGCTCTCTCTGCTTGATCTGTGACATCCATCTCTTTCTGCCCTTAGACATTGGTGCTCCTGGTCTCTGGCCTTTGGACTTGGATTTTCTCCATCAGCTCCTCTGGATCTCGGGGTTCAGACACAGACTGAATGATGTCACCAGCTTTCCTGGTTCTTCAGCTTGCAGAGGGCAGCTCATGGGATTTCTCAGCCTCCAGGGTCACGTGAGCTGATTTCTATAATAAATCTTCTCATATACATTTATATATATCCTATTGGTTCTGTTTATCTGGAGACCACTGACTGATACACAGATGGGTTCATCAGCTATGTGTAATTTTAGGATGTCAGTTCTACCATGAAATATTGAGATACATTGTGCTCTTCCTCTCAAAGTTTAGTAGGCGGGGCCTCCCTGGTACTTTCTGGTTTCAAGGTAGCACTCATTTAGAAATCCCTAAGTGACATTGGGACACAATTGAAAGGATTAGATGCTGTTGAAGGTTTTTGACAACTTCCTTTGATCTCAGAGTTCCTTAAATACAGATAAATTTCTTTTCATTTAACATTGGAATTTCTATAACCTTTCTGGATTTAGTAAACATAGCAGTGTATTTATGCTCATTTATTTTTGCTGATGAAGTAAAGAAGGTAAGTGAAAATTACCAAATGCACCCTTTATTGTGTTTTTAAATTTCATTGAATTTATTGGGGTGATATTGGTTAATAAAAGTATATAGATTTCAGGTGTATAATTCTATAATGCATCATTTGTATACTACATTGTCTATACCCTCTTCTATCTCCCCTTATCCCATCTTTCCCTCTGGTAGTCACCATACGGTTGTCTGTATCTATGAATAATTTTTTCTTGCTTATATCCTTCACCTTTTCCACCCAGCTCCCCAATCACCCTTCTGACAATTGTCAGTCTGTTCTCTTTATCAATGAGCCTGTTTCTATTTTGTTTGTTAGTTTATTTTGTTCATTATATTCCATGTATAGGTGAAATCATATGGTACTTGTTTTTCTCTAACTGGCTTATTTCACTCAGCATAATACTGTTCAGGTTCATCCATCCTGCTGAAAAAGGTAAGATTTCCTTCTTTTTTATGGCTGGTAGCATTCCATCAGGTGAGTGGATAAAAAAAGTTGTGGTACATTTACACAATGCATAATTCATTCTTGTATTAATTTGCCCATTTACCCATGTTCAATAAATCGTGATATAGCAAAAGTTGTATTTTAGGTGCTCCAAGGACTATCCAAATGAAGGCAAGCTCATAGCCAAAAGATTTTATAACATTGAAGAAATATGAAAAATTTTGGGGAGAAGGTGAGTAAAATAGAGGCCAATATGAATTAAAAAGTATATGTTAAATGTTCTCATCTCAAGAGAAAAAAATTTATTTATGTCTGGTGATGGATGTGAATTAGGCTTATTGTGGTGATCATTTCACAATATAATAAATATTAAGTAATTAGGTTGTACATATGAAACAAATAATGTTATGTGTCTGCTATACCTCAGTTTAAAAAATTAGCTCATCATGCTGAAACCGGTTTGGCTCAGTGGTAGAGCGTCGGTCTGCGGATTGAAAGGTCCCAGGTTCGATTCCAGTCAAGGGCATGTACATTGGTTGCGGGCACATCCCCGGTCGAGGCAGCTGTTCGATGTTTCTCTCTCATCGACATTTCTAGCTCTCTCTTTCCCTTCCTCTTTGTAAAATATCAATAAAATATATATTTTTAAAAAATTAGCTCATGGATACAGAGAACAGATTATTGGTGGTTTCCAGAGGTTGGAGGAGGGAAGGCAAACTGGGTGAAAAGGGTCACAGTACAAACTTCCTGCTATGAAATTAATATGTCATGGGAATGTAATATATAGCATGGTGCTTACATTAATACTGTATGGTATATTTGAAAATTGTTCAGACAGTGGATTTTAAGAGTTCTCATCACATGATGAATGATTTGTAACTATGTGTAGTGATGGATGTGAACTAAACTTTTTGTGGTAATCCTTTTGCAGTATATACAAATTTCAAAACATTATCTTATGCACCTAACACTAATATGATGTTGCATGGCAATTATATCTAAGTTTTTTTTTAATAGGGAAAAGTACATTTGGGAGTCAGAGATACCTTCTACATATCTTGGCTCTGCCTATGTGACTTTAAGCCGAACCCTCGAATCTTCATTTTCCCCATCTGCAGGAGGGATTTAAAATATAACTTAATTGTTGGGTCATGAGGATCCAATAAGATCATAAATATAAAACATATTTTTTTTTTAGTTCCAGGCACATAGTAAGCATTCAGTGTTATCTCTATTTTCTCTGAATCTAATTTCTAATAGCAGCCTTATAACGCCAATTAATAATTATTCCTTAATTGTTCCAACAAAAATATGAAATTTGGATTTCTCAGAAATGTCAAGCAAGAGCACCAGAGCTGTCTTGAGAGAAGGTGCTGGGTGACTGTCTGGGCTGTTGCACTGGCTAAGCCATTTCTATTTGTTACAGCAGTTAAAAGTGAGTGTGATTTAAATTCACCCCCAGCAATATGACAAATTATACACATTACGAACCCTTCAGGGTCACTTATGAGGAGCTGAAGCTGGGAGTGTTATATTCACAAGGATGCCAAGGACCTGCTTGTGTATAATTACACATCACTCAAGGAAGCAATGATAACACATCAGTCGCGAGGACTGATCAGGGCTGGGGGAAGTTGCAGGAGGAGAAGGTTTCATTTTAAGGAGTGATTCAAGGCTCGAGCAAGCATGCCCTTCTCACCGAGCACTGATTTGTCAGTTCTCATTTGCTGCCTGCGCTCAGTTACAGTGGAGCAGGTTTGAGTCCTCAGAATGGCAAGAAATGAAAACTGGGCACCAAAGGGGCGGTTGTCTCTTAGCTTCTGGTGGCCCATGAGAAAATGGGAGCCTCCTCCTAAAAGCTCATTTGAGTAGTAAATAGTCATCACTGATTACTGGCAAAACAATGAGGACTGAGAGTTACCGTGTTCTGGATCTTCCTATCACAGAGTGTGGTACCCCAGTCTTTGGGATTACACAGACCAGTGCAACTAAAATAAATAGATTACCGAGTCTCCAACAAAGAGTGTTACCAACTTTTTTTTTTTTTTTTTAGATAAAGGTATCATGTTTTGAAGCTACAATTAGTATAGTGGTCATTTTTAAAAGAGTAGTTTGAAGCCGCAGCATGCATGAAGAATAAATAAAATTAGGTTGGTCTTAAGAGTTTCATAATGCATTTTAAGTGCAGTTATCATATGGACTTTCAGAATATTTAGAGTGCACTTTGAGGACAATCTGATTGAAAGCAGAAACTGAGTGTCAGATATGGGATTTCTACAGGGGAGCATGGGTGGCCCCTGGAAAGCAATAGACACCCTTCCTCAGAGCGGCTGAAACCGAGCTGGAGGAGACACCCGCAGTACATACGGAGACTGTCACACGCCTCTGTTACCAACAGAGGAAAAGGCATTCATTTCGAACGTGCACTCCAGATTGAAGCCAGAAGGGCAGATGTTTTAAATTACAGGCTGTGATTACAATCTTGCCGCTTCTCAGGATTTGTAGCCGGCTGCAAGCTGAGTGATAGTGACGTTTTATTTATTTAACGGTGGTTATTGATAGCCTCAAGCATTTATTAGGGAGGATGGGTGCTCTCCCAATAAAGGACAGCCTGTATTAAAAGACCGTATGTAGATTGTGGGAATCCCATTACTATGACTTCATTTTTCTCACCATGTTGAGTCTCTCTCCTGCCTGCCTGCCTGAGATTAGAGAACAGCATGTAGGGCAGGGGGGATTCACTTCCACCACTGAGGGGGGAGAGCTCTCACTGTTACCCAAAGGGTTAACTTACATCCCGTTTGACCAATGGCCATTTCCCCTTCAAAGCTGACAGCTGGACTGGATTGAGAAGGCAGCCAAGGCAGAATGTCTGCCTTAATTTAGGGCTGGCTATTTGAAAACAGTATGTCAATGGCTGTAGTGTGGATTTGCTGAAAGAATAACAAACAAACCAAAAACTTAACATCTGGCCTGGTTTTCTGAAGCCATTAAAATAGAAACCTCATTACCAGAAAATATGATGGCTCCTGGCAGGTACAGAGAGTGCAGAGAGTCTGAAAGGGAGAAAATAGGATGGGAAATGAAACTGAAAATTGATGCTGATGATGATGCTGATGCCGACAATGGTGGCGGTGGTGGTGTTGATATTAAAATAGCAACACAATCACATTTATTCTACTCAGTGTAGCAAGTGTCTATTTTTAATAATTCAAAAATTATTTATAAATATTTAATATGTGTGTGGCAATGCTCATAGATATAGGACTGTATTAGGGAATAAATGTAAACAAAGAATTGACCTCATGAAGCTCAAATTCAGTGGGGGAAATTTCAATTATATCTAATCTTTATAACGGAGCTACAAAGTGGGAATTGGTTACCACAAATTACAGGAATTTAAAACTCAAGAAGGTTAATTCAGTCTCATTCATGAATACCTGTCATCTTGGTGAATGAGGACATGTCAGAGGAGTTATTATTTGCAACTTTAGCCAAATATTATGTCTCTCTACTGTAAATGTAAAGAGGAGAGGGAAGAGATGCTTCCTCATATTTAAGAGACTATTTTCTTGACCAATGAAAGGCCTAGAATTAAATTTTCTCTTGGCCGTCCATCATTGTTGTAATGTTGAACAGGTCCTTTCCTTCTCCAAATTTGAGTTTTAAAACTTGGCAGCGAGGCAGTGGACTAGATCAGTAGTTCTCAAGGTGGGGTCCTCACATAGGCAACCTCAGAACCACCTGAGGGCCTCTTTGCAATGCAGATTATCACAGAGTACCCCTATCTACTGAATCAGAAAGCCTAGAAGAGGTCCAGCAATTAGTATTTAAACAGGCCTCTAGGTGATTCTGATATGCACTAAACTTTCAGAACCATGGGGCTATGTAATCCTATATAATCCTATATAATAAAAGCCTAATATGCTAAGTGTCCAGTCATCCATTCATCCATTCAACATATCAAAGTATCATTAATATATTAATGATGCACTAAGGCCACTCAACCGCTCACTATGACATGCACTGACCACCAGGGAGCAGATGCTCAATGCAGGAGCTGCCCCCTGGTGGTCAGTACACTCCCACAGGGGAGCACCTCTCAGCCAGAAACCAGGGTCACAACTGGCAAGCACAGCAGCAGCGGCGGGAGTCTCTCCTGCCTCTGTGCAGCACTCAGGATGTCCAACTGCCAGCTTAGGGTCTCTCCTCATGGGCCTGAGCCAGCAGTCAGACATCCCCCGAGGGCTCCTGGACTGGGAGAGGGTGCAGGCCGGGCTGAGGGAGCCCCCTAAGTGTACCAATTTTGCGCACCAGGCCTCTAGTCAATTATAATTATTAAGAGCTTCGGAGTCAAACAGACATGGATTTGATCCATGCTTCACAACTCACTGGGTTCATGAGTATTGGCAATTCACTCAACTGCTTTAATTCCTGAACCATCAAATGGGACCAGTCACAGTATCTTTCCTCTTGGTCTGTTATGATTGAGACAACACATGTAAAATACACAACTGAGAGCTTAGCATTTAAATGATTATCCTCCTCATCACATCCTTCATCTAAAACACTTTAACGCTGACATTGTAAGATTTTGTCATGTTTGAAGAGGACTTCGAGAATGTTGCCTATTGCAAAACAATGCCCAGGCAACAACAACAAAAATTTGCATTTTAACAACCTAAATGCAGACTCAAACTGGCAGACTGCAGCAGCAAACGGTTCTGCAGCAAGAGGCAGTAAGCAGTATCACAAACAGATGTTGCGTTTGGCACCCAGAGGATCAACCAACCATGTCCTTCTGTGTCAAATCAGCCTGCCCCAATCATGAGGTCTGTAGGCTTATAAGTTTGCTGTCTAGCTCAATGGAACCCTGGGTGTAAATCCAAACATACATTAGGCTGGTGATGATAAATGAATTGGACAAAAGGATGAAGAGCATCAATCTAATCAGCAGATAGAAGCTGAAGGGGCAGTACCATTTGGAACCTGTGAATGTTGTACCCCCTTTCCCCAGGACCATTCCCCTGCATCCCCTCCATTCTGTAGGCAACATGACTCAAAAGAAAAACTCTAGGTTCCTCATAAAACAGGTTAAGCCGCTAAAAAACAGGAAGGAACAGAGATGAATGGTGACCTGCCAACCACGAGTAATTGAAAGGTGGTGCAATGTGGTATAAATCCACCTGCCCCCAATAAAGGAGTCAAGTTGAAGTTTAAGTTCAGAAAAAGTGCATTCCCCAAAGCAATTTGTTTTCCAAGCAAGCCTAATTACAGTAGCTCAGTACAACCAAATATTTTAGGGATGATATATGACAGTGGTTAAGATAGCAGTCCTTGGAGTCGGGCAGCTAGGGATTGAATCTCGAGTGCCATTTACAAACTGGATAATATTAGACAAGTTTCTTAATATTTCTAAGCCTCATTTTTCTTTTAAGTAAAATTGGAATAATAACAGTGTCTACCACAGAAGGTTTTTCTGAGGATTAAAGGATATCGCATTTTGCATGATGTCTAGTATAGTAAGTTTTCAAAAATTAATTTTTTCTATATTACTATGAGCATGTTGTAAGGCATGGGAAGACTGTTTTAGACCATTTTATTTTTGTAAAATATATTTTATTGATTTTTTTACAGAGAGGAAGAGAGAGGGATAGAGTTAGAAACATCGATGAGAGAGAGTCATCAATCAGCTGCCTCTTGCACACCCGATACTGGGGATGTGCCCGCAACCAGGGTACATGCCCTTGACCGGAATCTAGGGTTCCTTCAGTCTGCAGGCCGACGCTCTATCCACTGAGCCAAACCAGTTTCATCTTGAGGCCATTTTAGGAAGTCATCGCTTGAAAACCTTCTACCCAGTGAATTTCTATCTGTTCTGTCCCTACGTTTCATGAAAATCATCTATCTGTGTGGGTTGCAAGTGGAACTGTCTCAAGTCAAAAATGTAATTTACTGGCTCACAAGACTGAGAAGTCCTGAGATAGATTGGCTTCAGGCGTGGCTGGCTTCAGAACTCAAACAATATCTTCAGGATGAATCATGCCTTGTTCACTTTAATCTCAGCCTCCAAGATGCAGCAAGATGTCTGTGATACCTCAACACCCTTAAGACTCACTGCAGAAGGAGACAGACCGTTTTCTTCTGGTAGCTCTGATAGTCCTGTGCTTTTCCCTGATTGGACCTGCTTTGGCCAGCTTGAACCAATCATGGCATGCAGGAGTGATAATCTAGTGTGGCAACTGGCTGGGGCTTAAATCACATGATCCCTCTGGCACTGGGGAAGGTGCTTCCTTAAACCATGAACTGAGAGTGAAGGCATGAAGAATACTCACTAGAAAAGTTTGAGCTATTACTGTGGGGGCAAACAATTAGCAGACACTTCACCACTTTCTTTTCTCTCATCTTTTTTTCTTTCCAGTCAGTCCTTTTTTAAACATATATTTTATTGATATTTTACAGAGAGGAAGGGAGAGAGATAGAGAGCTAGAAACGTGGATGAGAGAGAAACATGGACCAGCTGCTTCCTGCACACCTCCCACCGGGCATGTGCCTGCAACCAATGTACATGCCCTTAACCGGAATCGAACCTGGGACCTTTCAGTCTGCAGACCGATGCTCTACCACTGAGCCAAACAGGTTTTGGCTCCAGTCAGTCCTTTTATTGGGCATGCACATATAGCCCCTGACTTCAAAGGGTTACTGAACTCCAGGTCAGTTTTTCATAAAATGGAACTCATGGACAGTTTATATCAGTTTCTGATAATGCCTGGACTTCTCCCCAGTGCAGAATCCCTGAAGTTAGACCCAGTGGTCTGTGTCTTTAACATATTCCCGAAGTGATTCTTAGAAATACTGAAGTTTGAGAATCATTGAAACAAATAGTGATTAAATAAAGATAATTTATCCAAAAATAAATAATTGATTTGATGTCTTACATTTCTCTGTCACTTCTTAGACCTGTCTGTAAAATAGAATCTGTAATATATGAGTTCAGCTACCTCAAAAAGCTTCTCTGAGGACAAATAATCTCATGTGAATGTAAAAATATTTTCTGGTTCCTTAGAAATAGTTGTAAAATACATTTTATTAACTTGGCATGCTGGCGGTAACAGAGTACTCTCTTAAATTGAGAAGTGATGTATATTATATGGGTTGTTTTATTTGATGATATTGGGTAAGATGATAAAATCTCTGTGTCTGAGTTTACTCATTCATAGGGAGGGGGAAAATCTCTATTAGGTTTTAATGAGAATTAAAATAATTAATTCATGTAACAACCTTAGGACTTTGGCCCATAGTAATCACTTAAATGATAGTCCCTCCTCCTAGGCACTTACTATATATTTTCACACTTAATCTTCATAAACCTTAATAGGTAGTTATTATTGCACCTATTTTGCAAATGAGGGATTCAAGGCTCAGAGAGATTAATGCACTTGCTCCAGGTCTCAGAGCTAGTATGGTAATTGTGCCAGAATATAATTGAAACCCACTGCTATTTAGCAGGTGCTTTTTACAAATGATCCACTGACAGTTCTTGATTTCCGAGTGATTTGTGTGTGCTATAATTCAACAATATGGCAGGGCTAGTTAATAGAGCGCCGCAGCTAGAATGGTGACCATGGAGTTGATTACATGTAAGTAACGGATGTTATTTTTTTTTTTCATTCTCCATCCTTCCAGATTAAAAAGCAATGTTAAAACATCTGGTATATAATTTTGATGGTGTAAATGAGAATTATTTTATTCAAGATTTAGATCTCTGGATTAGGGAATATAAGTTTCCTAAATTACTCCTGAGGAATAATTTACACAACAGGAGAATGAAGCTCAATATGTTGTTTATTTTTTGCAGGGGATTTTGTTTATTGTCAGCTTTATTTTTGTCAAGATTTATTTGTAGACCCTTTCTACTTTCATCAAGCCAAAATAACTGGCATTCCTATATTTTACAATTTAAGAAATGTAAGTACTTAATAAGCTTGAGGTCTTCTTTTCAATCTATTCTTAATAGTAGTTTTTTTTGCCCTTTTTTTTGCATACTGCTCCACATTTTGACTGTTTTGAAGTAATTGTTGATTCCTTATTGACATACTTCTCTCAGCTTTACCCACATCCATCTCCTCATAGTGCTCTACACAAGTTCACGTCAAGTCTAAGCTTATTCGTGCTGCTTCCCCTCTCTGGGATGTTGGTTCACTTTCTCCCTACACATCTCATTCCATCTCTTGTGGCTCAATTTAAGTCTGACTTCCTATACATAGGCTACTTACCTGCTCCACCCTGAAGTGATCATTCTCCTCTCTTTTACTTTCACTTTTAGATTTGTGTAACTTATGGTCCTTCTGAAACATTCCTTGGAATTTAACTAGATGACATTGTGAATAGGTACATGAACAAGCCGTTTCCTTTGAAGCACATATTAGGAAGCATATCACAAGTCTCTAGGCAACCCACCAAAGGTCAAAGTCTTCACCAGAAGCACTTTTACCTGCGCCTCATTGCTGGATCTCTCCTACCTACTTGTGGCCATTGCTGTAATTGTTATGGTAGTTCACTTGGACGGCTGAACTGTACCCTACATCCCATCACCACTGCAGGAGGGCTAAATGACTCACTCTAGGGATTAAGGTGTGCAGTGGGGGAACCCAGCTCAATTTAATGTTGACTACTCAAGGGACATTTGGGTACTTAGGGTTTCTGCCTGATATCAGACAATGCACACCAAGAAAGCTGTGGAGAAAGTTAAACAGTGCCCTCCTGTACTTTGTCATCACACAGGGTATATGTGTCCAGGAATATCTTCCAGGACACATATACCCTGGACCAGGAACTCAGGGATGGCACATAAAACTAAGACAAGAATTGCATTAGGAATTCTTTATACTCTCCTAGTACAAATATCCTACATAGCATGAGCAACAGATAATGTTGCCTGCTTAGCCAATAAAAAGACAGCACACTCAGTTACATTTGAATATCGGATAAATAATAAATAATGTTTTAATATAAGTATGTCCCATGCACTATTTGTAGTAGTGACAGCAATAGTATTAAATCCAGCACTCTGGTCAAGGCTGTCCATGAGTGTTTATATATCTGAGTTGCACTTTGCCTAACAGCTTTCAGTCTCCATGGGAGTCAAATGTGGGATGGAATCCTGTTTCCATTGCTTCCTAGCTATGTGGCCTGATGTCAATTTCCCAATTTCTTTGAGTAATAGCTTTATTATCTACAAAATAGAGAAAACAATTGCTCCTACCTCATAAAGTGATGGTGAGGATTACGTGCTGTACAATATCTAAAAGTTTAATTTAGGGCTGAGCATAAAGTAAGCTCTAAATAAATAATAGGTATAAAGTATAAAGGTAAGTATTTGCAGCTACTCATACGAGCCTTTTAAATTCTTTATAATAATTCACTTCCCTTACTCAGTGCAGTGTGGAAACAAAAAAAAATGCTTAATGGGGAAACCTCTGACTAGAGAGAATATTAGATGAGAATTGCTTTCAGTTCCTTTGGAGGTGTAGTTTCCAAAGTGAGTGGAAATCTATAGAGTTGGGGTCTAACTCCTATTGACAGGGATACCAGGTAAATTTTTACCTGAACTGGGACACTTTTAGAAGATTAAAAGAGGATGCTAATAATAATTAGGTAGGCACAGTAGCCATAGACTGGAACTTTCACAGGTAAACGAGGACATCTGTTCACCCTACCCACAAATATAACCTGGCAGCCAGTGACGGAAAAGTGTGATGGGATCCCAGGTTCACATATGTATTCTACCACTGAACAAATATATTACTCTGATGTGAGAAGAGGATGACTTACAAGTATGGTTTTCACCATGGTCTGAGTCATGTCCCTCAAGCCTCGAATTAGTATTTACTTATTTTTTTCTTCTGGTTGACAGTCACTAAATCATTTTCAGATAATGCATCATATAAGCTTAGACCAATGGTCAGCAAACTGCGGCTCCTGAGCCACATGCAGCTCTTTGGTCCCTTAAGTGTGGCTCTTCCACAAAATACCATGACCCGGGCAAATCTGTTTTTGAAGAAGTGGTATTAGAAGAAGTTTAATTTTAAAAAATTTGGCTCTCAAAAGAAATTTCAGTCGTTGTACTAGTGACATTTGGCTCTGTTGACTAATGAGTTTGCTTACACTGACTTAGACCATCAGTCTAAGTTCTGGAAACAGTCTAGAGGTTATAATGGTCTAGTCCCTGCACTATTCCCAGTGATGCAGGAGGCCAGACGGAGGCAGCTGGGAAATAGTGAAAAGAATACTAGATTTCATTGAAGGACTGTATTCAGCACTTGTTAATTACACCCCAGTAAAGGTGGGGAAACAGGAGACTGAATTCAAATCCGCATTCCCTGAGGCAGATTCCAAATTATGCTGAGACAAATCCAACCCAACATGCTATATAAAGAAACTCTTATTGGAACACACCCATTTATTTATGTATGTTGTGTGGCTGCTTTCTAGCTACAAGGACAGAGTTGGGTAGTCCAGACAGGATGTATATTGTGCCAAGCCTAGAATGTTTACTCTCTGATCCTTGACAACAAACATTTGCAACCCCCTGCCCTAATGTAGTTATAATGACCAGTCTCTTTCACCTCCCTTCCTCCCTGTCTTCCTACTCTTCCTCCTCTCCTTCCTCCTCTTTTTCCTCCTCCTTGCTACCAGTCACTAAATGCTGCACATCAAACATGTGGGTCCTAAGAGGACCCACATGTATGGTTTTGCTAAAGTGTCACAAACCCCTGAAAGAAGAAAGGCAGTCGGCGTGGTGGTGTGAATGCAGACTCCAGAGCTGACCGCTATGTTTTGCATCCTGATGCCATCACTAGCCATCATCAAGAACTTTTTTCTTTTGAGAGCCAAATTTTTTAAACTTCTTCTAAGACCACTTCTTCAAACATCCACATCCCTAAGAAGTAGGGCATTTAATTAGCCCTCACATTATAACTGGTTATGTTTCAGAATCAGCAATGGATTTCAGGGTATTCTGGCCCCAGAGCATTAGTTCTTAAACAACGTTATACTGTCAATGTGAAGTTAAAATGGCACACTAGACGTTAAATGCCATTTTAAAAAAAACAAACCAAACACATTGCCAATATGAAGAACACACTGTGGTCATTCCTGCATAATTGTTACTCTTTTACACTGTATAATCAAGGAAGCCTCACATCTTGGCGTTGATTCCAAACCAAATTAACTAGTGATTTGGAGTCATTGTTCATTGTTGCTCAATATAAGTATTGATGGCAACAGTGATAATTAGAGTGACTCGCCTCCAGATTATACTATTCTTCCTGTCAACCTAATTTGATTATATAATTTTCAAGTTGGTTTGCCATCTGTATCTCTACTGCTCTGCCATGAATCCCTTCTTTGCCTGGCTTGTATTTATTTCAGTACATACAAAAAACAATCTTAGTTACATTGATTTACAATGCATCTTTACCCAAGCCTTCACACAGCTTTTGGATAACACTAATTGGAAGTATTATTTATAATAAGGATGGATGTGGAGAAGCCACTGAATGTGTTTACCTTCTGGAGAACAATTATGCCATTCACATTCCATTAGACCACCATTTGTGAATAATGTGCGTCTGGATTTAATATTATCCTCTTTTTTATTAAATAAATTGTAATTTGGTCAGAGAATTATAGTTTTCACTGAAAATGAGTTATTTGTCACATTGATCAATCACTTTTACTCTGGGTGACTTAAGAGTGGCTTTCTTTAATTGCAGTATGCTAGCACACCTGAGGTGGAGGCTACATACTCCTTGCCTTCTGCCAGCTGTCATCACTGAAATTAAAAATGGAAAAGGACCAGACCATACCATGCCTAATTAATTTGTCCACCTGCTAATACAAAACATTTCTTCCGTAACAAAGGAAACCACCAGTTAAGTGGGAAAACAAACTGCTGACCATATGTGAACAGTAAAAAATTAAATACATTTTATACTTTTCAACTCATCAGTTTGGGTCAAGTAGCCACAAGTGAAGGTTGAATCCCCATTGTGCCAAATATTTCATTAATAAGAAAAGAATGCAGAATATATCTAAAAACCAATTTTCAGCTAGATTTTAGACTTGCATGTCAGATTTATGGAACTCTTTCCTCCTGTAGCTACCTTCTACTGGGAGACTAAAATTTACCTCTTTGTCCTTCATTCAGCAAGATATCCCTATTTTGCTTAGGAACCCTCTCTGTACACAAGGGTCAGGCAAATACTCAAAGCAGAAATATGGAGTGTTCAAAAGGCTCACTTCTTGTATTTAGTTTTCTCAGGGACTCTCTGATACCTAATTTTGGGAGAGTTATTTCATATTTGTTCATTTTTATCTAGTTTATGGAGTGGCATAAAATAAATTTAACATTAATATCCCTCATAAATATATATGCAGAGATACTTAAAAATATTAGAAAAACAAGGTCATCAATCTGTGTGGAGCATGTTACACCATGGAATATTATAAAAAAAATGCAAGGTTAGTTTAACAGATGGAAGTCATTCAATGTTATTGACCATATTCAGGGAATAACAGAGAAAGAGCTTTTGGTAACATTCAGTACCCTTTATTATGAAAAAAATTACAAGCAAATTAAAAAGTAAGCACTTCCTCAATTGATGGGCAACTCAAAAATATCTTTAATGTTATACTTAATGGTGAAAACAAGCAAGGATGTCAGTACTCATTATTTTTTAATACAACATATTGATTTTTTTTACAGAGAGGAAGAGAGAGGGATGGATAGTTAGAAACATTGATGAGTTGTGCCTACAACCAAGGTACATGCCCTTGACCGGAACAGAACCTGGGACCCCTCAGTCCGCAAGCCAATGCTCTATCCACTGAGCCAAACCGGTTTCAGCCCAGTACTCATAATTTTTATGCAAACTTTATTAGATGTCCCATACAAAACTATAAGGCAGACAAAACTATATCATCTATCTATCTACCTATCTATCAATCAGATATATATGTATATACAGAGAAAAAGAATTGTGGTTATGGCTGAATGTAGAGTTGGTGATATAAGATTGGCTCACTAAGAGACAGTCATCAGGGTTGCATGTGGAAATGTAGAGTGAAACAAAATTATGACTTGGGGAGGAATTTAAAGAATTTCTATAGTTGTAGAATTTGAACGAACTAGGAAATTAACAATTTTCCTCTTGTTTCAACCAGATAATTAATTATAATAGCAGTGTCCTGAAAATAACAATTTTCTACATTTCCCAACATTCCTGTACCTCCTCTATTATCTCCCCAGTTGAAATTTTTTATCTTCTTTTGCCTTGAGATTTGCAGCAGCAGCCTTCAGTATTATGTCATTCTCAGGTTCACATATACATTGTCCGTTTTCTGTTATCTATAGTTAGCCTAATCACCCTTTCTAAAAAGTAAATATAATCATATTATTTCATTTAAAACCCTTTAAACCCTTTACTAGTTTCCACTTTCCTTTAAATAAAAGCCAAATGCCCTACATACATTTTAGAGCTCTTCAGAACTTGGTCTGGTCCTCACACTCAACTCTTTCCACTGTTCTACAAACACATGACCCTCTACTCACTGTAACTTCATTAAGTTTTTTTTTAAAGTTCCAAGCACTTGGAAGAACTCTCTCCTTCAAATCCACCCATCCAGTGAATTTTCTACATCTATCATAATCAGAGAAGTGTCAACTTAATGTTACTTCTTCTGGGACATCATCCCTAATTGTCCAAATATGAGGCAGGTTCCCCTATTCTGTGTTCCCATAACGCTCTATAGACCCCCCACCTCTGAAGGTACTTTCACATCATGATTGTTTCATTGCTATTTTCACCAATTCCTGTGAAGACACAATGCTTGCCACAGAGAACATACTAATTTATAAATGTTAAATATTGAGAAGATGAATAAGAAGAGAAGTCAGACTACCTGAATTCCCAGTGTAAAAAAAAACACACACAAAATAAACCCTGTCAACCTGAAAAAATATGGAGTAATACTTAGATCTAATGAGGAAGAATGTTCATGTAGCTAAGTACCAAGTCTATCATATCATGGTGCTCACCCCTGCTCCCTTCTAAGCTAAAAAAAAATTAAAGCATACCAAGTCAGTAGCAGTGAGCTCACTACATGGCTGTCTGCACATACAGTGGGTGTAATTTAACTGCAATGCCTCAGTGCCTTTCAAAATGGCATCTCACTTACTCTAAAAAATATGGAATAGATAGCAAGCCAGAGGTCTCAGGCAGTGTGTCAAGATACTTTATAGAGTCAAAGAAAGCTATAAAACAAAACAAACCCACAACTGGAAAGTCACTGACAGCTAAAAGAAATGAGCTCCTTCGAGCTGCATTTTCTCAGGTTCTAGGATTCAGTGTCTTTCCTTCCCAGATGTATATCCTATTAAAGCCTCCTGGAGAGACGCATGGTGTTTTCATTTCAACTCTACTTCCTACCGGGCTCCACAACCTTCCATTATGTATGGCTCATGCTTTCCAAAGCTGTGGCAATTGTGGTTGTAACATTGACACAGTAGGTTAGAAACCTCCAGATAGAATGAGAACTTCCGTGGGATCAACTGTATTATCTAAGCACTTGGAAACATTAAGTGATCAAAGGTCAAAACGCTAATCTAAACATTGCCATATTTTTCTGACCTCTTAACTACAGTATGATCAGAAGGCAAATTCTGTTTGATACATAGTGATACCTCAGATTTGGAACCAACCTGAAAACAGGGTGATCAAATAAATATGAGGGTAGACTTAGCCAAGGAATATGTTTGCATTTATGAATGTTGGTGGGATTTAGAGGTCAGTGTATACATTACCCCTTAGGGATGGAAATATTTATTGAAATTGAGAGGTAGGGCTTTAGGCTACCAAGAGGGGTTATAATAGTATGCCTAATATTATCAATTATTAAACAAGTAAATGAATTATGTAGAAATGGATGAGAGGACTCTAGCCAAATGAGGTAGATTGAGTGTACGTGTAAGTATTAATGCTTGTATCTTCTCAAAACACTGTGGGGGGAGAGGGAAGGGATGATAGTAGGGGGGAGGAAGAGATATAAGTGCACAAATAAAAAGAGCAACAGAGGAGAAGCCCCTACATGAGAGGTGTCAACAACATACTAAGGAAGAAAATGAACCTGAAATCCAGTGCCTAATGTGAAGAGTGAAATTGCAACAAACCAGGTGCAGGCTTTGGAACTATTGTGTAGGTCCCAGGGAACTGGAGAGAGGCAAGGCTGAAGTGAGAGGACTGTTGGAAAACCCTTATAAGATACAGTTACTCTGTGATGCCTACCCCACACTAGAGCTCCTTCCCCACTTCTCACACTCATGTGACTGCTCTTTGCTCACCCTCAGAACCTAAGAGCATCCCTTGCTGAGGAAATTGAACCAGAGAACCTCTGGCTTTGTACCAAACTGTATGACTACAACTTTCTGTAACAGTTATTTGCTTATATTGATTTGTTTTCATGGCTACTGATTATAGTATTAAACAGATGAGCCATACCTTCCCCCCAGTGTATGACTATGAATACAAATACCCTAAGTTTTGAAATATTAGTTTATAATGTGATCCTAGGGGCAGGTTTTCTCTGAAGCAACTATTTGAGATTTTCTCTCTTTCCAAGGCTTTCCCCAACATAAGCACTTACTGCTTGTGGTTTTTAGGGACATTAAATGAGAAAATGAGAACAGGTTTGGGTAAAGTACATAGTTAATGCTACACAACTACTTGTCCCCTTTCTTCTTTCTTTTGAGTCTTCTTCCTTCTCCCCTATAGTGGACATCTTTTCTATGCACCCAATATCCATTCTCCCATTTTATAGGATTAGAACCTTACTATTTTTGTGGGTAACTTTCTATTTAATTGCTAAAACCTGTGGTTTGGAAAGAGGAGGAGATGAGACTTAAGTCTAGCTAATCCACTCCTGGGGCCTCAGTGAAGGGTTATTGAGGTACAGTTGTGCTGGTCAGAACCAATGCTTACTGTGTCCACGTACTGTTGAGGGAGATTGCTGGACACTGAGAGGTAAACCTGGAGCCACTGGTGGCCAGCACGACTGGGGAGCTCACCAGGAAGCGAAGCCAACACAGAGGGCAGCGGAGGGGAAGCTTCGCCTCGTCCCTGCAATGGCACCGAGCACCTTCATTCTTTGGGCCTGACTTTCAGTTACGTTGGCCAACAAATCTCCCCCAAATGTTCCCAAGTCACGGTGAATTGAGTGTTTGGCAATTCTTGGATCCATTCCATTCTTTCAAGAAGTTCTTCTCGGTTAAATCTCTCTCCTCACTATTTCTTTGTATATTTTTCATTCTTTGTTTACTGAATTCTAAATTTTGTTCAGAAATTGTGCATCATTTAAAACATGTTTCCTTTCCATAGTACAACACATAACCATTTGATGCAGTCAATAAGGATAAGGAAAATGGTTTGTTCTTGAAAGATCTTAGTTTTGTGATTTGGGGGAAATTCTTGAGCACTCATAAATCCACTCTAATTAAATTTTTGCTTCCATCATTAGAATGAAGAGTCTTTTAACAAGGTCGCTGATGTGGTCCACTTTGCTATATTCATTGCTCCATTCTCAGTCCTCGTCTCCTTGTCTTACCAGCAACATCTGACTACTCTGTCCTCCCCGTGAAAGGCTGTTTCACTTGGCTTCTAGGCCTCCACAGTCACCAGGTTTCCCTCCTGACTCTTCAGCTTCTGTCTCTAAATGTTGGAGGGCTCTCAGTTCTTGGACCACGTTCCCATCTTCATGTACGTGGTACTTTTTGCAATTGCTCTTTGCTAGTCTCATGGCTGTAAGTGCATCCCTAAAGCTAGGGCACCATCATGGGTTCTCTCCTCAGACCCTGTCTTGGACATCTAACTGCTTAGTAGATGCCTCCTCTCGAATGTCTAATAGATTTCTCCGTCACAACCTGTTCAACACAGAATCCCTGTTGAAAGCCAAACTCCTGGTTGTCCCACCAAACCTGTATCACAGGTATCCTCTCCGTTTCAGGTAACAGCAACTCCAGATACAAGGAAAAGGGCCCGGAGTCTTGGCACACACTTTGCCTCTCTCATAAGCATGTTCTTCCCGCAGGGTCCTCACCCTCGCCCTCCTCTGCCTGGAATGCCATTTCCTCCAGTAGCTCCGTGCCTGCAGTTTAGATCTCTGTTCAAATGTCAGCTTCTCATTATGGTCTCCCCTGTCCATGGTATTTAAAATGTGCAGCTGCTGGAGGCAGACAGTCCAGATTTGAATCATGGCTCTGACACTGCTTTGCAAACTCTTTTTTTTTTTGGTCTAATTCGGTGAAGTTTTATTGTAGAAATGTGGCCTCTGGAGATGCGGGACATGGATCCCCCACTACAGGTTGCTGCCCGCGGGACCCTGTGTCTCTAGACCGGGTTCCCCTCCATCCGTGCCTGCAGAACAAACTGGGTCTTTGGACCCCTGGGAGGGACCCAGGGCCGCAGGTATCCTGGGGCACGCGGTCCCCAAGGGCCATCATTTCACAAAGTCCGGCTGAGTTCACGCTCCGGTCCTGGTTACGTGCATCTTGTACCTGCCCCTTATGTGAGCTCTAAGTCTTTTTTAAAATCCATGTTGGACTCACTTTGTTCATTTTTTTTTAACACAAGTCTCATATTTCCACTCATCTCAGGGGGTTTTGTGGAGACTGAATGAGTTAACACCTGTGTAGTGTCTACACTGTTACTTATTACTATCATAATTATTATCCACTTGAAGTTAACAGGAAAATGCTATTAGAAAAGGAAACAGTTTCTAGCAACATATGTAGAAGCAAAGGGCTATGCATTTTTATTTAAAGTTAAAACTCTTCATAAACCACGGCCCTCGCTGCCTCTGCCCTGAGATAAATTTCTGATCAATGGGGCACCTGCTCCTCTTTTCTGGGGCGAGGAGCTAGGAGGGCTCCTCTGGGAAAAGGGTAAAATCAGAATTTTCTTATAATGTCATATGCAGCAAAGGTGACACAGACTCCCTCTCATCTTCCAGGAATAGATGCTGTAATTAAGAAAGCCTCTGACATAAAAGTGAGCTACTCGATATGCTCAAGGTATTTACTTCAAGAATAATTTTCGGTCTGTTTCACAGGCAACATTCTGCGCTGCTTCTCACCAGCGGAGAAGCTGTGTCTTTAAATCTTCAAAGCAATCACTGATAAAAGACCAAAACCACTGGGTTTCATTTCAGATGCAAGCAAAATTGATTAAATAAACTTAGCTATATCCCCCTCTATTTTTCCATTTTGGCATATCGTAGAAACAAAAGAAGGGAGGGAAGAGGCAGCCTTCAAAATAATTCTTGATTTCTAGTTTCCTTATTTTAAAAATAATTTCAGCTGTCAATATGCCCACTGATACACGTGCATACACCCACATACATTTTGGAGAACTTGAAATATTAGAGGGATAACAACTTAATGGTGCAGTCACAGTGTTTCCATTAATTACTGATATGTTGAAGGATTTGGGGAAATTGTGCTGAAAAAATGGAATGCACACCAGAGCAGAAACCAATTTCGGGACTTCACTATTGAACACACAGGGAAAGAGCAGGACTATCTCCAATTGTAACCCTGGACTGTTTACAATGTCCGTCCATCTAACGCAATTTATTCTGTTTCAATTGAGAGTATGATGTCAAGTAGGCTGAGGAGAAATGAGTGGTTTTTCTAGCTTCTCTCTAAACCAGGTAGGCCATATCCTGCTACCATCTGTTTTATATAAAAGATTTGAAGAATTCTGGATATAAGACAAAAAATTGGATGGTGAAAATGAATCAATTATAATATCATATTAATTGATGTTTAAGATGGAGGAGGAAATATTTTTAATCAATATTCATAGTTAACTATTTTAAAACTTAAATTCTAATTGAGATCTTAATTACAGGGTGGGACAAAAGTAGGTTCAGTTTTTCTTTTGGAAAATAATACAACAATAAACTGTTTCCAGAACTCACAACTGTAAACCTACTTTTGCCCCACCCTGTATTTTCACCATTACTTCTGAAACTACTAACTCTTCTGCCTGAAGACTTTGCTCTTTTAAGTTCAGAAGCTGCAGTTAAAACGGACAGATTCATTCAGAACCTTGGTTTGTGGGTCTTTACCTATGGCTCATATGTGCGTATATTCTAGGTTATAATTTACTTGTCGGGTCTTTTTGGAGAAGCTAATATAAACTGTAGGTCCTTAACAAATATGTGCTAAGTGAATGAATTTATGGTGTGTAACCTCCTTTTCAGTCTAGAGACCATGATCACAGCCAGCTATTAAAAGGAATTTAAATCTAATGTGGGTCAAAAAAGTCCTTTGGCTGATCTCTCCTCCTACCTTCCCTCTGAGGTTTGATAGTCTGACCGATGCTTCCCTGTCTCCGGTCTGTTTTTGTTCATCAGTTTGTTGTTCATTATTTCCCCTAGATGAGTGAGATCATGTGATACTAGAAATACACTTATAACAGCCGAAAATGAGACAAGCAATGACATTTCGCTTAACATATACCATGAACATTAAAAGGCAAACATATCAGACTGGCCACCATTTATTCCAAAAACAACAGGCTGTCTGGTTTTGCAGGTTGCAACGTGCTCAGCTCCTGTCCAGTATCACTATTTCGTTCATAAAGAGACACTCTTTCTGGAAATGGGAGATCAGGGGAAAATTCCACAGCGTGAAGTCATAGACCATATTTCCTAAGAACTTTATCTGGTTGGACCTTAGGTGATTTGAAAATAAGAGGGGAAAAGTTAGGTTGTCTGTGGAACACAAGGCGGATGGTTAGAAATGGTCCATTTGAAGAAGCATTCTGTCTGTTAACTCGTGGAGTGCTGCTTTACGTGGACTGTGTGAGCAGTCACCTAGGATGGATAGATGATTTATTGCTCCAGAGGCAAGAAGAGAAAGAAGGGCAGTTTCTTTTCCCACCGGTCCGTAGCAACATTTGCAAGTCATTATCTTGGAACAGACTGTGCAGTTTGAGCTGGATAGGGAAGGGTGGGTTGGCCAAAGTGTCAGTGGGTTTATTCACGTGAGTGAAAGGGAAGGAAGAGGAGCTGAACCCAGCACATTTTATTTAAAGGGATTTATTCTAGAAAGAGCACCTGAGGTGCTTCCCCCTTGGGGCTATGCTGAGACTGAGCAAATGGCGAAGCTGCCAACAGGCAGGGGGCTGGGCAGCGGGCCTGGCAGCCCACCGCAGTGTCCAGGCTGCTTTGCATCTCCCAGACTCACCAGGCTTTGCAGCTGTTCTTTCTCAAAAGCTTTGGACAGATGGGAAAAGAATAATTAATTTACCCTGAGCACACAGTTCAGAAATCAGTCGGGCTCAGGGGTGCTAGACCCTCCCATCCTGCCCCAGCGGCCCCGTCAGTGGTCTGCGGGTCAGGAGGAAGGATGCAAGCAGAAGCAATGGAAGGGATGTGCTGTGAGAGCCGAGTGTCTGTCAAGAGAATGCACTTGATTGCTATCAAAGCATCAGTTCATATTCACAGGGCTCCCAATCCAGAAGCTTCCTAGAGGCCCGAACAGGAATGCATAATCATTTCATTGAAAGGAGAACTGTGTGCGAGGCTGGTGTGGCTCAGTGGTTGAGCATTGACCTATTAACCAGGAGGTCATGCTTTGACTCCAGGTCAGGGCACCTGCCCAGATTGTGGGCTCCATCCTCAGCCGAGGGCATGCAGGAGGCAACCGATCATTGATTCTCTCTTATCATTAATGTTTCTCTCTCTCCTTCTCCCTCTCCCTTCCTCTCTCATTACAGGAAAGAAAACAACTAGAAACAAACAAAATTTTCGTAGAATTCGCCCTGCTGCTCCTGAGAATCCATGTGGCTACATGCCCTGGACTCACTATTCTTGGAATATGAGTTGCTTAATCAGCCTTTGTCAGTTGCCCTGTCCTCTCCCAGCAGTTCCCACCTTAACAAAATGATAGGAAGTTCTAAAGGCAAATAAAGGGGGAGAGAGAGAAACCCAACAAACATCCCCCATCCATTTTTCTTCGACTCTTAAAGTTTATTTTATTTGGACTTCAGTTGCACCAATTTTTATCTTTAATTGCTTTGTCGAAGATGGTCAATTTTTTTTTCATGGTCCACCTGATAGATCTTCACAGTATGTTGGATTTTGCCGAGTTGTAAATGGCTCATTTATTTCACATTTATTTTCTGCCAGGGTTGAAGGGACATATCTGACTGCTTTTGGCATGGACTTTTAGTACCTTTTCAAATACAGCCTTTATTCTCTTGAGTGATGTTGGCTGCACCAGAAAGCTCTTGAATCATATAAGCTAGACAACATCCAGCAGATGATCTTATCTTCCTGTTACTTAGTATAAGCAGAGGTGCCCCTCCCAGCTCTCCATTAGAACTGAGGAGCCACCCCTTGTTGGGAACATCGGTGGCTCACAGCACTTGGGCTGAGGCCCTCTCTGGGTAATGCTCTCAGCCAAACAGTTCACGTCCCCTGGGTATGGTCAGGACACACCCTACCCTGATAATCAATGATTATGAAAGCGGGGGCCCTTGTCTCAAAAAGAACCACTTGGAAGGCCCATTCCTTTTCCGGGAGACTGACATTTCAGAGGCCTTTCTTGAGACTAATTCATAGCTAAATACTCTCTCTTCCCAGTGCTATTTCCATGTCCTTCTAAATATGTAGATATTGAGAGCATCCCTCAAAGAACTTCTGTTGTTTAAGTATGGGAAAGCCAACCACCAGGAGATGATTGCCACTGAAAAGTGAGGTACAGTTCTCAGGAGGAGGGGGTAGGCCACACCAGGGGGCAACGCTGGGGAGCACCAGGGACAGGAGGTGAAGGGGAAGGAAGGAACTGTGAGCAGTAACCTTTATTGTGATTTCCAAGGAAGGGACAAATGGCACAGGGTGTGCTCCTTTGGGATTTGGCTGGTTAGCGATCATCTCAGAGGGGGCTGGCACCTACAGGCTGCTCTCCCTTGTCCGGTGCCTGGCCTTGATATGGTTAGAATGGATGGTGGTGGGTGTGGATTCCGCACTGTTTGGCCTGAATTTGAAAAGCCCACTTCCGGAAAGGTCGCTTACTATCTCTAGGAATTGGGCAGTCCAGTGTCAGCAAGGCTGCAGATGTCAAAGCATTCGAATGCAGAAGGTAAAAGATGGTGAATTCAACATCCTACACAGGCATTTTCACTTCAGAGTCTGCCTCCCTGAGAGCCAGACTTAAGGTGCCTTGTGTCTCAGTACCCACAATGCATACATTTTACTGGTCAATATTTAACAATTGATCTTAAAAAAAAAAGCCCTAATCTGTTGAAGGTGTCCATTTCCATGGTGTAATGCCCCCATTATGGCTGATTTCAAGGTAGCCACGTGATGTCACTGAAACAATGGTTGGGAAAAGGTACACACAGTCAGTGGTGGGGAGTTGGTATAAGCCGGGTCCATCATGCCACTGGCTCCTCAAGTACAACAGAATGTCCCCCTCTTGTCCTGTGAAGATGATCAGCCCCGCCGGTCCTTTCCTTGGGACCAGCAATTGGGTCCTTGAAGACGTTAATCCCCGCATCATTAGTTACAACCTAACAATACTTGAAGAAAAAGTTCCAGATATATGTTATTAACTTTCGGAGCAAGGATACACCAAGACCAAAGGAAACATTTTTATCATCCCATTTTTGTTCTTTATACCTCCTGCAATCTTTTGTTAACATATACACCATCCCGGTGACTGACTCTAAGATAAGATGCAACTGGTAGCCCTTTAAATGATCAGTAACAGAACTTCTTGCCTAAAATATCCACAATCTTTAGTAAGGTGTTAAGAGAATTTTAAGAATCAGGTCTCATCAGTAGTGATACCTCTGTACAGTTTGATACTATCACATGTCTGAGATCTTTACCCCTATTTCTCCACATGCATCGTAAGTGCAATAGCTGTCCTGACAGCAGATACAGAATCTGATGGGGGAAAAATTGTTAATCTATATCCAGAAGCATCATTTCCATGGCCTTTCCCTCAAGTTGTTACAGTACGATACTCTGCCACTCAATAGAGCAGGCTGGAACAGAATGTTTCATTCCATTGTATTTTTAAAATAAAACATTTCCCAATGTTGTATCTGTTCCTTTGCAATTAACGAAATGAGAAAACACTCTAGAAGTCTAGGACTCCTTATCCTGTGGTCTCGCTGTCCTCCTCCAGGAGCCAACTGGTTCCTCTTGTTCCTGAGCCGGTCTGAGCCATCACGTAGACTTGATAGGAAATACATAAGCAAACGATGCAATGTCCTAGATGTCCTGAGGAAGTACTAACAAAACTATTGGAGTCTGGACTGCTATTGTCCATTGATTCCATTTTCCATCCTGTGGAAACCTGGATAAAATCAGACTTCAAACCTACAACATGGCGCAAATGTTGGGCAAGAGGTTAATAGGGCATGTCACCCATATACCAGATGATTTAGGAAACTGGAAGTTTCTAATATATAACCAGTATTTACATCTGCTCTCTAGAGTGTGGGACCACTATCACCGGACACTGGGACTGAACAAGGATAGTTGCAGTCCAGATTGTCAGTGACACTCGGAACCTGTTTTCCACTGTGAAGGGCACACGCCCACCGGGGATGCAGGGCCCTGGGGAACAGCGGTTTCTTCTCTTGGAAGCTGTTCGTCATATTTCTTAAGAATGTGGTTCCATCCTGTTCATTAAAGACATCATCTTGGAAAGTTCACTCATCTTTTATTCTGAAATGTCACGTCTCTTCTGCAGTTCACCCTCTCTGGTGCATTTTTTATTTAGGATATTGTCATTTTCATCGCTGCCAGTTTGATTGGGTCTCTCTTACAGCTCCCACGGCTCTGCTTAACACATCCCCATTTTCTCTCCCAGCCTGTTGAATCTATGGAGCATCTGGAGTGCTGGCAGTGCTTTATTCCTTAACCTGGGTGGTGGATCCGTGATGTTTGCTTTACATAATGTGGTAAATTTTTCTGTGTGTGGATTATATTTTAAAATGCAAAGTTAGATGGTTCAAGGAATCATATTAGTTCTTCATTCAAAATATCCAAAATGCAACCACCTCCTGAACCATGCCTGCCCCAATTCAAGTCTCCCTCATTCATTAACTTGTCAACAGCCAAAACCAACCCACTGAGCCACCTTCCTCTGCCCTTGCACCCTAGAGTCTTTCAGCTCATATGCTACTGTCATTGTTTTAAAATGCAAGTTCAACCATGTCACCCCTTTGCTTAAATCCCAATGGATTCCCATCTCATTCAGAATCCAAGTGGAAGACTCTGTATAGCTTACAAAGCCTTGCATGACCTGGCATCTTCTTATCTCTCTGACTTCTTTCTTAAAACCTATCCCCTCTTTTGTTATCCACATCAGCCATGCCGTGTCCTTCCAGCTCACTGGGCACTCACCTGCTTCAGCACATGGCACTTAGGATGGTCTCTTCCTAGAACATTCTTCCCGCTGATATCTCCGTGGCTTATCTCCATCAAGTGTATACTCAGATTTTATCTTCTTAAGATTATCCTTGTTCCTTATTTAAATTAATATCCTTTCACTCATACCCCCTATTCTCATCTCTATATTTTTATTTTTGGCATAGTACTTACCAACATATATCATATTGTATGTTTTATATTCATTTGTCCTTTGTCTTCATCAAACTAAGCATAAACCCTGTAAGGGAAATTATTTTTATCTCTCTTTTTAAAAAAAAAATCATTGCTTGAAGCTTCAGTACCTATATCAGTGTCTCACATGAAATACTTACTCAGTATTTGTTGAATGAACACTCTGAACCATTATTCTCTACTTTCAGGTAGTTTCTCCTCCTTGAAATTAAAAAAAATAAAAAGCACCTCCATTGTTTATCTTATTGGCTGTACATAATGCACATAACCAATTAATGTGTCTTGAAGAAAGGACTCCTTGCTACTGACAATGTAGACCTTTTTTTACCCTAGTGGTTACAGATGGGGAGTGGGAGTATTCACTCTGAGGTTCTATTCTGGGATTTTTCTCTAATTGCATTCAACACGCATGAATATTCATTTGCTGTTTATTTTGGGACCTACATATCAAATACTATTTAGTAAACATGTAGGTGTGGAAAGCACCAGACAAGCCACTGCAGGTTACAATAAAGCCCTCATTTTCTCCCAGGCTCCCTAAATATGCCCACAAAGGGCATGTGCCCCTACAGTGTACAGTGTGCTGCAGAACCTGTGCTTGCTCAGGCAGATGCCCGATTCTGCCAACAGGTCCGTTCACTGCAAATACAACGCAGCCACTGAGGACATATTTACTTCTCCGGGAAAGGCCAGAACAGTTGGGTGGACCACAAATTAAATGTGTGCTGTTGGATTTGCCAGGATAGCTTTAGAGAGTGGAAATGATTACCTCTTGGCTGGAATAGATTAGGGAGCTGTCGCTGTCGGTTGTACAAGCCCGTTTTATCAAACAGGACATATCCCTTGTTTTCTGTGAAAATACGCTGCTGGTCAGAGAAAACTACCTCGGCCTACACCCTAGCACGTATGGAAATGGTAGTGCTCACTCGTGTCTCTTTAATTACACTTAGGAGAGTGCTGGATGCCAGGGAAGAGGCCACGTGCCCTTGTTCCCAGCCCCCAGTTTCCCTGGCTGAGGTCCTGCCTCTGCCCCCGGTACTAAAAGTCTCTGACGTGCCGTGGCTGGCCCTGCAAACAGGACTTGTCAGTAGACCGATCAATGCAGAGCATAGCAGAACCAGCATTTCTCATACGGTGAGAGCTTATTGAAAATATTTGCAAAACGTTAGAGTACGCCTCATCACTTTACAGATGGGATAATGCAGGCCCAGAAAGATGAAGTGACATGTGCACAGTCACAGAACTTGCTATAGCATGGTGTGATTAAAACCCGAATCACCTGACTCCTTACACCATGGTCTCACCACTCTGCTGCTCTCACATTTGTTAGCCACATTGGCTCAAAAATATTCATGTATTTTAAAAGTCATCTGATGCACCGAGAAGGGTTTGGCTCAGTGGATAGAGCGTTGGCCTGAGGACTGAAGGGTCCCCGGTTCGATTCCGGTCAAGGGCATGTACTGTGGTTGTGGGCACATCCCCAGTGGGAGGTGTGCAGGAGGCAGCTTACCGATGTTTCTCTCTCTCTCTCTCATTGATGTTTCTAACTCTCTATCCCTCTCCTTTCCTCTCTGTAAAAACTCAATAAAATATATTAAACCAAAAAATAAAAAATGAAAATAAAAAAGTCACCTGATGAGCAAATAAAACATGTAAATCCTTGGGGCCTACCTACCACAGACTCTTAACTTGGGAAGTTGGTGATGGGACCTAGGAATTGTGCTTTAGCATGTACCCTGGGTGACTCTGATGTTGACGGTCATAACATGGGAAATTCTGGTACCAGGGAGGGCATCATTAGGGAGGATGTATAATAGATAGATCAGTATCCTCTCTGGGAAGCCCAAAGACCTGTATTTATAATCTTACTTGCTAATCATGTACATCTGAATGAGTTCATAATTAAGCCTCTCTGAGTCTGTTATCTGTAAAATAAGAACTCACTGAGATGTGAGAACTATATCTATACACTGCGCACGCATGTAATGCAGTGTGCCTGGTGCAGAATAAGTGCTTAACAAAATTTATTTATTGTTGTTATCAGTAAAGTGCTCGTCATATACCTTGTACTTTTAAATATTCCTCAAGAAGTGACATTATTACTATTTTTGAAAGTCACCAAGTCATTTCCCAAAGTCCCATATGTGAACAGACACATATAAACACATGCATACACATACATTTGCAGGGTGCAGCAAAAGTAGGTTTACAGTTGTTCAGATGGGAAATGAAACAATAGTTCATAAATAATACAAGAATAAACTCTGTGTTTCACGCACTCATAACTGAAACCTACTTTTGCCCCATCATGGATATGTATGTATTTAACATGTAGTATATATATATATATAAAGAGTAAGCAGTTGTTATGGCCAAATGACTAGAATGACCGGTCGACCAGTGGCTATGATGTGCATTGACCATCAGAAGGCAGATGCTCGATGCAGGAGCTGTCCCCAGTGATTAATGCATTCCCATAGCCAACCTCCTGAGCTGGCCAGCCAACCTCCCTGGGCCCCTCCCCCTGGCTGGCTGGCCCCCAGATAGGCATCGCCAGCCAGGCCGGGGGACACAACCGGTGCACAAATTCATGCACCAGGCCTATAGTACTATACATAAAAGTATAAGTATACTCTCCCTTTGCATGCCCCTGTTCTTCTTATTACTTCTCCCTGAGCCCTACAAAATCTACAACAAAAAGTGCCTGAGACAGCAGATATACCCGTGAGATTGTTCATATATTCTTTAAAACGTTATTTTCTCTGTCATTTCAAAGTGCCTTAACTAAAATAGCCAATTGCATTCAACAGGCCTGAGAAAATTCACATTTCTGACTGAGAGGATATATGTTTAGGTAATTTAGACATCGGAGTGTGTGTATTCCCACCTGGGCTAGAGGTCTTTCGGTCCAGCGAGCTCGTCAAGGGCAGTGAAAATGTACTCAACCCAGGCTGTCATTTATATATAAAAGATTACAGGACACTGAAAAAGTTGACCAAGAGATGAAATAAGGGCCTCAAATCACCCAAAATGCTGACTTGAGTGCTCTTTTATCATCAGTTGTCTAAAATAACTTGATTGCAAAGATTCTGAGGATAGATGGGGGAAATAAACTCATGTGTGAAGTGACAGTTATATTAAGAAAAATGGAGATGGATGTCAGAGAATTCTGAGTGACTCTGGAGCTATCTGAGTGCGTTAGAAAGTGCAGATCACCTAGGAATCAGACACTGTGATTGACTTAAAGTTATCGTCATTAAAAAGTATTGAGGATTTTTTTTAAAGTATTGAGAGTGGCAGTCAGTCAGATTGGCTACAGTGATGCATTTTATTATCGAAGATGGCCCTAACCACCACATTCTGGTTGGTGAGAGCAGTAGTGACCCCCGTTTTAGTGGTGGTGTGATGGGCTCTCTCTTTTTCCTTCTAGAAACCTGGATAGATAGCATAGCACCATGGGGGTAATGGGGGCCTGGAGGTTGAGGAAGACCGAGGCCGAATCCAGTTTGGTACCTCCTAATCTTTAAATTACAGTTTTCTAATCTATAAAATAAGAAAAAAAAACTGACATAAGAGGTTGCTTATATAATTAATTTATATGTCCATGAAAATGATTTATGTGCATGTTAATCATAGAATGAACCTGAATCATAGAGGATCAATAAAGACTTTGTCCTTCATAGTAGTATTAGTGGCAAAAAAAAAAATAGTAGTAGTAGAGTATCTTTCTTTTTAGATGTAATCTAATTCTACTTTAATCTGCTGTCTACATCAGATATTTGGGTTGTTTGATTAATATCCGACTCAAAAAATGAATTTTCCCAATGGAAAGGAATAAATGATGAGAGGGTCCAGGAGAGAAGGAAGAGATTCAGAACAGTCCAGGTTCCTTTAAATACTCGAAGAGCAACAAAGTAACGTGCTGGAGCGTATGCAGATCTGTAGTATTATTACACATTTAGGGCAACAGGAGGTGGGGTCTCCATCTGAATCAGTTTAAAAAACAAATGAACTTCAAACATTTTTATCCAGTGATAAAATTATCAGATGTCAAGACAATGCGCAGAGTTCTTGGATTACTAAAGTACTGCCTGTTTTTCCTAGGTTGGTGAAATATAAAAAATTCAGAGGTTCTCATGGGCAGAGTGAACCTTGATGAGTGCACTTCACCTTCTGTTTAGGTGCCCTGTTATCCTACAAATTCATCCTCCTTTGGACCCACCACACTCTGCTCCCCGGAAGGAGCTAATGAGTGTACTTAAACTAAGGTGTGACTGATATAGCTTTGTAAATCCTCTCCCTAAGGAAATAATTTTTAATGGGATTGGAGAGGAATCAATCTCTAGTTTTGGGATCTCAGACATTCCAACTAGGCACGGGGCATCTTTTTGGACAAGGTAGTCATGTTTTAAAATTACTTGTTTGTTGTATTTATGTAACACTAACATTTATTGAGAAACATTTGGAATATACAAAAAAAACCACCAAAAATATGAAAATAAGTGTCACCTCAACCTTGAGTGATTAAGGATTTAGCACATACATTTTCAAAACGTAAAAAAGCGCCTTTTCACACATATGCACAAAAGTGATACTCCATATATATATTCATAAAAACTGCTTTCGTGTATTGACTATATCCATTTCATTATATGTCTACACCATAATTTTAATAGCTGCAAGTTATTACATCATTGAGATGGACCTTACCATTTTTAACCCAAGTTCTATGGCTTGGAAAGGTCATTGCTCTAAATTTTGGCTTCTGAGAACTAAACAGAGATGAACATTCTTGTAGATCAATCCTTTCAGAATTTCATGATGAATTTCTTAAGGTTCTTCAATGAAGGGCTCTACAAGTAAAATTGTGGGTCAAATGGTGTGCAATTTTTAAAAAAATATAGTGAGATATTGTTAAAGAGAATAAACAATCCTCTACTCTCACTGTCATCAGATGTCACTGTTCATAACAGTGAAGTGGACACAGCACACATCTCACCCTGCTGTAGGGCAGGCCTATCCTAAGAATGGTTCCTGGCCTGTCCTAGTCCCCCTTTTATCCCCAGCCGAGCCCACCTCACAGCCAGAGTGAGCATCTGTAACATCTACAGCGCCGTCAGAGCAGGTCCCCTGGTTTGGGGAAGTGAGCAGGCTTCCATGTTCTCTCCATACTAACAAGGACATAATGTAACAACTTCCCAGGGCACGACCCCAGCAGGTTTCCTTTAAGAGGGAAACAGCCCATGTACGTGTCCTTCTATTTTAACAGAGGCGGTAAACCACTTACAAATACCATCATAGCGCTGCTAGAAATGAAATGATTCAAAGATAGGGCCTGGCCCAGATGTCAGCATGTACAAAAAAATCCAATCACCGTTTCAATCAGATACGGCTTCTTTCTCCCCATGGGCAGTAGGGTATTTTTAAAGATACCTTTTCTTTTTCTTTTTCTTTTTTTTTAAAGCTATGAAAAGTAAAATCAACTCTTGCTTTGTTTTTATCTAAAATACTTATGAAAACATTTTCCCCTTTTGTCATCTGAAGTAGAAAAAATCCAAACTACAATGGCTTCTGAGAAAAATAGAAAAACACATGTGATTGAGAATTGCTCAAAATTGTATTATAACTTGGAGATACAAGGTTTGTTTCAAAGGCTTCCTGGATTTTTTTTTTTTTTAGAAATGACCTGACAGGAATAATTGGGTACAAACTTTAGTATCACTTCCTTATTAAATAATAGCAAAATAAGAGAAAAGCAAAGTAAATATTGCAGCAAATTAGCTCCTGTTCCAGGCCTCCTCCTCTCCCCAATTTGTACTTTCTTAGCAATCTCAACAACACACAAAGCTCCAGTCACCATCTATTTGCTAAGGATCCTCTAACCAGAACGCACTTTTTGAGCTCCTGGTACATCCAACTCCCTTCTTGCCTTCTCAATGTGCGGTCCCCCACAGACACAAAGCATGCACAGTCTGAAATCCATGAGCTTCTTTCTCCCTGAAAAGGGACCTTTTCCTAGCTTCAGAAAGACAACAGGCAGAAAGAAACAGTCATAGTCATTTCTGACCTTCCCCATCAGCGAGTCTTATCCCTTCCTTCCCCTAAATATGTCTCAGATGCCTCCACTGCTACCTCCCTGGTCTCTTCCCAGATTAAGCTAGCATTCCCTCCCACCTGTATGAGCCGCTTACCTACACCCAATTGCATTTTGTTTCCCTGAGCCGGGGTCTTCCTCTCAGGCCTCATCCCCAGCCCTCTCCAACACGTTCTCCCAAGAACAGGGGGAGCAGTCTTCTTACAACTCCAATATGGTCATGGCGCCTTCACTGAAAGCCCGCTGAGGGACTCTCCTTACCGCTGAGACCCTGGTCTTCAACAAGGCCTACAAGGGCACGGCCTTTGAGCCTATTCTGCCTACCTTACTTTGTACTTCTCTCCCTCTCATTCTGTGCTGAAACCACGCTGCCCTTGTTTCACTTTCTCAATTGCATAGCACTGTCACCTCTGCACTTGCGGCCCCCGCACCACGGTCCGCCCACCTGGGCCATGGTGGGCTTGCTTTTTCTTCTAGTCACACCTTGTTGCTCTTTATCTCACCTCACGCATCACTTCCTCATGGAAACTTTCTCTGCACCCAGGGAAGACCCCTCTGGCCCCTGCTCTCATAGAATTGTTTCCTTCCTTCGTGATACTTAGCTCTGGGTTTTGGAAGATGCCAGTTATTTGGAATCATTTGGTTAATGTCTGGTGGGTAAGGCCTAGAGGAATGAGGACTCTATTACTTTACCAGGGGTGCTGTGACAGGGTACCACAGAATGAGTGGCTTAAACAACAGAAGTGTCTTTCTCCCAGTTCTGGAGGCTGAGATCAAGATGTCATCAGGATTAACTTTTTCCCCCTGAGTTTTCCTTGTGTCTTTTCATGCCACATTCCCCCTGTGCATGTCTGTCTGTGTGTCCAAGTGTCTCCTTTCTTCTATAAGGACATCAGTCATATTGGATGAAGGCCCAGCCTAAGGACCTCATCCTAACAAGGCTAAACCAGACATATTCAATGACCCTATTTACAAACAGGTCACCTTCAATTGTCCTGGGAATTAGAACTTCAACCCACAGCAGGGACAGTGTCTATTTTACCCCCTCCCCCCCCATTGTGTCTGCAGTGCTAAGCTGTGTCAGAGCCATCAATAAATAAATAGGTGAGTGATGCTTCTTAGTATCTGTGTAGCAAGTTGCCAGGAGCAAGAATTAGCTCTTTAACAGGGCAGGATTATTTCTGTATTATTACTTCTCTTCCACCTTAACCTCAAAATTTTGACCAAAAAAAAAAAAAAAAAAAAAAGAGTAGAGATGCATGATATTTTTTATTTTATTTTATTTTATTTTATTTCATTTAGTACGAAGAACATGTAACTGATACTGTTACTTGAATTTAATGATGTCCAATAACACAGAGGCTTTCTCTTTCTGGGAACTTAGTACATTTTTCCGGAAGAGAAACAGGGAAGGGGAAAGGCAGAGCCGAGGAAGAATTATACTACCAGCAGGCTTCAGGATTTGAAAGCACAGCAGGCATGTGGAAAGGGAGCAAATGTGACAGACTACCTTCCCAGGCAGCTGCAAGAACACCCCATCCCAGAGCTCCTCTGCACTGTGGTGCTGTCACCCCTCAGCAAGAGACAGAGCCCCCCAGCCCCATCCTTGGGCCCTGTGACAATAGACTTAGCCCAAGTGGCACTGGGCCAGTTTTGAGTGTAGCCTTCAAGTGGCCTAGCAGGTTTTATGCTGTTGTTTTAAGGAGAGTTTATTGATTTTTAAAGAAGAAGGGAGATGGAGGTAAAGAAACATCAATGTGAGAGAGAAACATGATCAGCTGTCTCCTGCATGCCCCCTACTAGGGATCGGGCCCTCAACGTTGGCATGTGCCTTGACCTGGAATCAAACTGGCAACCTTTCAGTGCAGAGGACTATGCCCAACCAGTGGAGCCACACCAGACAGGACTGGCCCAGACCTTTGTATCTAATTTTTTTCTCCTGAAGTCAGTCACCATGTAGCACAAGGCGACTAGCCTAAGATTACCTTGCTGTCAGATGACCGGGGCATGTGGCGAGTCCCATGGAAGATGGGAGACCACGTGGAGAGGAAGGAGAGGACAGGGAACAGCAGGTGAGAGAACAAGCTGTCCTGGGTGCCAGCCTGGTTGAGCCCTCCGGTGGCTCCAGCTCCAGCTGCTCTCTGACTGCAGTCACATGGGAAACCCGTGGTGAGAACTGCCCAGCTGAGCTTAGTCAACCCTGATGCCTGTGAGAGATGGTAATTAATTGCTGGTTTAAGGCTCTCAGTGTTAGATGACTTGTTGTGCACAGTAAGTAACCAGAACCACCCAGTAAATAGTCCGCAAATGCCTAGCATATGGCCTGTACTGAGTGTTTTCATGCTGTTAAAGGGACATGTTCATCTCCAAGGGGCAGAGGGAGGGACTCTAAGGAACACAGGGCAATCTAAGTGTGAAAGCTCCTATTAGAAGTCTCCTGTCAGAATACGTTTCTTTGAAACTTATCCTGCACAGAGGCATCTGCCCTCCATGTCTCCTCCCCGTCAGGCAGGCAGGGCCTCAGGCAGTGGAGCCAGGAGGCCTGGGGGGAGTTCCCGAGACTGAGGACCAGAAGAGTGACACAATCCCTGGTTGGCAGCTGGAAGCTGAGAATTTTACTTCTAAGAAAAAGTGAAGATTCAGAGAAAAGGTTCACCAAAGTGCCACCCTCTTTATTGTCCTCCACCCCAAACCAAACAGGTCTGGAGCGTTTGACTCAATACAATGTTTTTATGTAACTAACCTGAGCGGTGGACAAAACTGACTGCAGGCAGAGTCACCATCCTCTACTGGCCTTTGTTCTGGCCTGTTTTAGAGGCTCTGGTGATGAAGAGGGTGTTTTCTTTACCGTTAACTTTTCATCGGATTAAGAGAGCTTCCTGTGTGCCTCAAAGCAAACTCTTCCTAGTAGAAATAAGCAAATCTCAGATCTTAAAAACAACAGTAACACTTTTCACATCCAAATTCATACTTGGCCAGCCCTGGCTAGTTTTTCAATGGTTAGAGCGTCAGCCCACAGACAAAAGGATCACGGATTGCATTCTGGTCAAGGGTGTGCACCTTCCTTGCAAACTCGGTCCCTAGCCTGGTCAGGAAAAGTGAGGGAGGCAATTAGTGGGTGGATGTCTCTCAAAAATATAATTCTGATGCTTACATATGTACTAGTGGTCACCACTTTTCTATGCACCCACAGGCCTAGCAGTAAATTAGCGACTTGTGACTGTTTCTTTTTTATCAGAATCAGGCTTGTTGGTTTGTAACTTTTGAAATCAATTTTTAAAACTGACAAGATATTTCTTTGATCATTTTTTTGGGGTTTTGTAAGACTTCTCATGTGTTTCACTAATGTGAGAATTAAAAGATAAAAGCTTTTATCAAAACCAAATTCATTTTTACTTACAGCCTTCATATATATATATATATATATATATATATATATATATATATATATGTATATGTATATATATTGTTTAAGTATTACATATAGTAATTCATATATCTCCTTTTTTTCCCAATTGACCTTCTCCCAGCTTCCCCTGCCCCCTGTCGCATTCCCTCACCCCCCCCCCCCACTCCAGTGTCATGGACCTGGAGTGCATTATGTTAAGTGAAATAAGCCAGGCAATGAAAAAAAATACCACATGATCTCACTCATTTATGGAAAATAAAGAATATTATAACCCGATTAACAAAAATATAGATAAAGAGGCAGTAAAGCACTGATCAGAATGTCAAATTACAGCGGGAAGACTGGGGAGTGTTGAGGAGGAGGGGAAAGAGATCAACCAAAGGACTGTATGCATGCATATAAGCACACCAATGGATACTTACAGCCTTCTAATACTGTATTCTTTTCATGATTATCATGAAGATACAGAGTGGTCAAAAAAATCACCGGAATATTTCCTGAAAACCACACTCTTTTCTATTCCTTTAATGCTGTCAGCAGACAGAGAAATGGGAAATTCTGTGTCCCACAATGCTTTCTATCAGAATTTTAATCTCAGTGACTGGTTGCTTTCAGTGTTTCTGTTTTAAATACTTAGTATCTTTGTTATCAATCTACCATTCCTGGTATAAGTGGAGTCTACATTGACTTGCTAGCTTCATAGTCAGACTTTATTGGTCATTTTGTAAATATCCTTTGGCCATTTAATTGACTCTATCCCAGAATGATGAGTCAAAACAGAAGCTGGTTTAAGAGATCTTTTCAGTGGCTTAGTTAGAAGTGCAGTTGGCCCTGAGAAGAGGCACAAGGGAAGTTTGCAGAATAACTGCTTACCAAGGCTCTGTTCCCTTGTCCACTAACACTCAGCCTTCCTGTGAAATAAGCTTAGATGATAGAAAGTAAACTGCTCTCATCACTTTACATCTCCAATATTTGGGTTTATTCTTTCAGATTTATTGAAATGCATACTCACAGAAATAAGGATAATTATGTAAATACTAGAGGCCCAATGCACAAAATTCATGCATCAGGGGAGGCATCCTTCAGCCTGGCCTGCGCCCTCTCACGGTCCAGGAGCCCTGGGAGATGTCTAATTGATGGCTTAGGCCCACTAAGCCATCAGTCAGACATCCTTAGCACTGCCACGGAGGTGGGAGAACTCCCACCACTGCCACTGTGTTCACCAGCAGTGAGGCTGACTTCTGGCTGAGCTGCACTCCCCCTGTGGGAGCACACTAACCACTAGGGGGCAGCTCCTGTATTGAGCATCTGCCCCCTGGTGGTCAGTGCACATCATAGTGACCAGTCATTTCACCATTCAGTCATTTGCATATTAGCCTTTTATTATACAGGGTATATTTCTTACTCTCCTACAATTGATTCAATTTAGCTCAACAATATGACCTAGAGATTTCTATATTTCATTATACAGAGGAACTCATTATTCTTAAATTCTACATAGTCTTCCATTACTTTAATGAATTATAATTTTTAAACATTATAATGCTGGACACAGACTGCTTCATCAAATTTGCAGCAATTGCAAGTTATAATAAAAGGTGCATGCTAGAGAGTGGTTTCCATTTTTTAACATATTTTAACAGAATTAATCAAGGACTTTTAGCTAGATTGGTATTATAATTATTTTTATAATAATAAGAAACATGATAGCATTTTAAACATTTTTAAGCCACTTAAATGCTAACTTATTTTTGAAGCCAGAGTGTTATTTGCCTACACCACTGCAGAAATTTATGTACATATTTGCAGGCTATATCTTAAAAGAGAGAAATGTGTCAAAATGTGATAAACATATTTTAAATTATATTTCCCATCAGATGAAGTAGACACTACAATGGATGCAGAAAAAATGGGCACTCAAGGCATATGTTTTTTGGATTTAAGGCAAAAGAGTGATGCTAGCAAGTCTTCCTGATAATCATGAGAGGAATATAGTAGAGGGAGTTGCAAGTAAAAGTGAATTTCATTTGACAAGTGGTTTTGCTTTCTGTTAATTCTCACAAGTAGTGAAATACATTTCAGAATGCATGAGAAATCTTACACTATAGACACGTTATCAGACACTGAGTGCTGTGCAGATAGATAGTGTGCCACTTTAAACATTGATTTCCAAAGCTGCCAACCAGCAATTGATTTCCAAAGCTGCCTGATTCTGATCACAAAGAAACCATCACAAGTAGCTTATTGACGAGGCTTGTGAGTGCACAGAAAAGTGGTGGCCACTAGGGGATCCTCTGTGAACAAACCATAGCTTATGGGCTTTTTATGTTGTTTTTCTAAACTTGCAAATAACATGAATTTCATCCACAGAGTTTACAGAAAGATCAGAGAAAAGAAAAGAAAAGATAAGATAAGAAAAGAAAAGAAAAGAGGAAGTCATTCTTGCTCTGGCTGGGAGTAAGATAATGTGTGAAGACTTACCAAGGTTTTAATTTCTTCAGAAGACTTATTCCAAGGTCGATCCTTAATGATTTTACTCTATAAAGTTCGCCAGTTATTTGGATGAAACAAAGATGAATTCAAAGCTTTTTTAGATGACTTCCACACTAGGGAGGACAAATGAGTGCAGAAAAATCAAATTTTTTTTTCCAGCCTGATGTGAGACATTCATAGAAACGTGAGGAATCATGAACTAGGGGTTTTCTGCTGTGGCCAGCCTCCCTCTGCTCCCATCACGGTCAATGGAGGGAAGAGTTCCTGGCCAGAGAATTGCATAGAACGTGAAATAGCTAGACTGCGTGTCTCAACCCATCAAAAATAACTGCTCAACTTTGGGGGGCGTCGATGAATAGTTTATTTTTAAAAAGATGAACTCCCCACAGACACTGCTTCTAAATTATAACATAAGCTTACTGGTATTCTCCCTCAAATGTATCATTGAGTAATTAGCAAGTGCAGACTTTGTGCTAGGTGCTATGTTAGATGGTCTAAGACAAGATATATATTTTAAAGATAAGTTTAAAAGTGCCCCACCACCAAAAGTTTATATAGAATCACATTATGGTTGCCATGAGGTGTAGGGCACAGTAAAGACTTCAGAATAAAAAAAGATTCAAACTCAAATTTCTGTTTTTCCATTTCTAACTAAAACCTTTTAGGCAAATTACTGAAGCTTGTTTTCCCCCCTGAAGCTTTTTAAGCTCCTTCTTTCATCTGTGAAATGGAGATAATAATGTTTACTGCATAGCGTTGTTATGAGAATTATATATAATAATATATGGAACCATTAATAATAAATGTTTAATACAGGGTAACCATTTACACCAGAGATATGGTTATAAATATTTATAGTAAAAAAAAATCTTAAGCACTACAAAAAAAAAGGTTTGTTGGAAAGGCTGTTGTAGCTAAGAGTGACTATTTTTAATTCATCCATCTCTGTTTTTATCTTTTATGTATAACTATATATCATGGAAACTTTTAAGCATACATATAAATAAAACAACAGCACAATAAACCCTCACATATGTCCATCATACACCTTCAACAATTATCAACTTGTTCTGCTAATAATCAATTCTTGCATTTTTCAGTTTGTTTATGTTATCATTATTTTTTTCTTTTGAATACTATTATGCTCTTGATTCCTTCTTTGACCCCAGAACTACTTAGGAGAAGCAGAATAGCAAAATGGTTAAATACACACACACACACACACACACACACACACACACATACACACTCACTAACACACTCTCACTCACATATACAGTAATTAGACTGAGTAACTGAGCACATCTTACATAATCTCTCTCCTGTCATAAACTTATTCACCTGCAAAATGGTAATAACAACAGTAACTTAATAAAGACTGTGTGAGGATTAAATGAGCTGATTAAGACAAAAACCTCGGCACACTAAAAGTATGCAGCAAATATCCAGTAAATGTGAGCTATTATTCTCATTTCCAAGCTACTTGACTTGATTCCAACTTATTTATGCTGGCGTTATTAATTTGTAGCTTTATGGCATTGACCATGGAGACAGTGAACTGTAAATTCGTTTTCTTTATTCTTGATTTATTGATTGAAAATGTGCTTCTGAAACAGTATAAGGCAATGTTTTGCAAATGTTCAGTGGGTCCTTAAAAGAGAGTCTATTTTCAGTCTGTAGAATAAAGTTCAATATCTAGCTATAAATCAACCTAATTAATTATTTCATTTCTCCACTTTCAAATTTATTTATAGCCTCTTTGATCTTTTAAAATTGAAGAACCTTTTAAAGTCCCCTTTTAATATCATACTTCACATGCTTGTTTTGAATGCCTCAGGAGTTTGCCAATGTCATGCCATTCATATGCAGTCTCTCTCCCCGCTGTCCTTCCCTGGATAAAAGCCACTCATCCTTAAAGTCTTAAATTCGCTGACCCCCTCATAAATTAGTACTTGGTTTTATGGGTTCCTCATAGCTTTCTGTGTTTTTCATAGCACTTACTGTACAATTAGTATTTTACAATTATTTATTTGATTACTTTTTGAAGTGCAGCTATTCCACGAATGCTGGGGCATTGCCTATTGTGTTTACCTAAGTGTTCCAAGTAGAATCCACCACAGGGGTTTGGAGTCCTGGCCCGGAAGCTGGGTCCTGGAGTCAGAATTTCTCAGTCCAGATGTGGGCTCTGCCACCCCACAAGGCAATGAGCTTTTCCAGCACTGGCTCACTTATCTGTAAAGTGGGGGTGGTTAACACCTCCTTATGGGATCATTATAAGGCTTAAAATAGACACATTTATTTTAAAAATTGTGACAAGCACATTCCTAGATACAAGACAGATGAAGTTCTAGTTCTCAAATTTATATTCCCAGGGAAGAGTAAACGAGAGGGGGTGGGGCACGCAGAATAAACAAGTGCCCACAATATGTTAAGAATTGATAATATTAAAAAAAGGAAAAGAGGAGGAGGCAGGAAGCAGGAGGAAGAGAAAGGGTTAATGTGTGAAGGGTGAGTTTAGCTATGTGGATGATGTACATTGAGTGTTAAGGATGATTTATCTATAGATTTAACAGTTAAGCTGAGATTTGAATGGAAAAGAGGAATGAACCATGTGAGCAATGGAGGAAAGGACTTTCTACTTGGAAGGTTCCAGAAGCCTCTGCCATGGAAAGGAGCTCTGGGTGCCCAGGTCCGTCTGCACAGCGAGCCAGTGTGCTCAGAACACAACAAACAAGAGGGAATTACAAGCAATTATATGGGAGAAGAAGAGGGGACAAAAGTACCCAAAATCCTGAGTGACACTTAATACATGCTCGTTGCTAGTGTTGCCATGGTGGTGGTTTTAGTTATTGGAAATAATGAAGTAACTTTTGAATGAATGAGTAAGTGTTTGCATATGGGTAGATATTACTGTTCTCAGGAAAGATGAAAAATTGAGGCATAAGAAGATTGAGTAACTAACTTATCAGGGTTCATTCGCTCTCTGCCCGCTGCGAACATGTCATAAGGGGTGAGGATAAAAGATAAACCTTACTTTGCTTTGAAGGAACCACAGCAAACTGTAATAGGAAGACAAAGGAGCTACATGCTTTGAAGGGAGTCTGGATAAAACACAGGGGCTGCTGAGTGGGTGCGTAAGGTATTGTCTGTCTGTGGAGTGGACGGGAACCTTTGCCATGGCAATGTGTTGGTGTGGCCTGATGGGCATGGCTTCTGTTTCTTTGTTGGATGACTGGCCTGCTTCTCTCTGAAGGAGCCCTCTTTCTCTCTGCTAGCACTTGTACCTTTCCTGCCTGACATAGTGTCTGAAATCAATAAAGTATATTTAAAAATGTATACTTACTACCATTATTCACTTTCAAAAGTTACATTTTGAATATTCAAGAATATTAAGGATCTGAATGGTCATTGGAACAGGGCCCTGGGGCTGCACTTTTCCTACAGCCGCATTTGGTTTGGTCTATACGGTAATTTGCTCATTGTGTGCATGCTTACATGTGCTTATAGGTTTAGATTAGTTTACAGTATTTTTTTTAATTAGAGGATTCCAGAGGCAAATCAAAATAGAGCTAGTCCCTTATTTTCCAAATTTCTACCATTATGAAGAGTGCATGAATGTGCCTTCCATTAGAGACCAAGGAGCGTCTCAAGGTTAGATTCTAGGATGTGAAACTGTCAGGTCCTAGGGGAGAGGCATTTAACATTTTAGCAGATGTGACCAAATTGCCCTCCACAGAATTGAACTCACTTGCAGTCTTCCTAGCACACGTGGCTGCGCCTTTTCTGTCTCACTCCTCTGATGCTTCTTAGTGTTGTCTCCAGTTTCATAGATTAAAATTCTGTTTTATTTTGATTCGTACTTTCTTGGGGACTTGTAAAGATGTACTTCCTCTCTTATACTTGTTGTTAGTTTACATTTGCTTTCTTATGTATTCCCTGAACTTCTTCTTTGACAGCGTTTCTGTGGAGGGAGGAGACTTCCGGTTTTTGAAGTGCTCTCCCGCTCTGAAAAATTCCCCTTCCTCCCACCTGCAGCCTTCTGCCACTGTCCTTATTGATAATTCACATCCTTGTTTTAGTAGTCAGTTCCTTCTCCAGATCCACAAGGTGGAATTGGTGAAATCCTGCCCACGTTTATCAGATGATTTTCAGGAGTGCCCTGGCAGCACATGAATGTCAAAGATGGCGTTACTGGATGGGGCGGGAGGGACTGGGTGGAGACAGAAGAGAAAGCTGGGGTGTATGGGAAACAACCTTTGCTATCCTTTCAGATTTCAGACAGGCTGTCACAGTCAATGTTTGTTCAATAAATGAATATGGTAGAGCTTTGCATAACAGATTATTACAAATTTAATCAGTTCCCATTCTTGTATGCCTCTAATCAAATTTGCCCTTTCTGTCAATGAGTTGCCTGCTTGCTTTCATTAAGTTAATCCTCTAGGAGAGTGTGTGCATGCGATGTGGCACTTCAAAGTGTTGTGGTAAGCCTTTTCCTTGGCTGCCCTTAATGCTTTGGCTGATGAAATGGGGGGGGGGGGGGAAGCTTTGCTCGCTTGCTTTTAGTTTGTTAGTTTGTTTTGCCCCCACTGCATTCCCAAGCCCAGGCAGTGATTTTCCTTTACTTAGCTTGCACAGTCCTTCTCAATGCGGAGAGGGAAAAAATAGAACATCCAGTTGTCAGCAAACACTCTGTCTTCAATAATTGAATAACAAGCACCATTATCCCAAAATACCTGCAGGGGGAGGAAAAAGATGTGCAGCAGATAAGAAGGAAAACAAACATCTCTGCCTTCTACAGGGCAAACCAGTGAGCGCCTGAAACTTCACCTTAGACAGGGTGCAGAGCCTTATACCCACACTCATGCTTTGTAGGTGCTCATTTAACACAGACCGCCCAAACAGATCATTTCTGAGCTGCCTTCACGATCTGCATTAAACTAACGGGCCTGAGGAATCCATGCAAGTGACCTCAGCAAGGATTAGTCCGTCTCCTCACCCCAATCCAGGAGTTGATCTTTTCCACTATTCATTTGGAGCCTAAATCAACTTACACAATGAAGAGAAAGAAGTAACCTTTGAGACTCTAATTCTTAAGAACTTTGTTCATAGTGGATTCCTAAAATGCTATGTTGGGCCCTGTTTTATTTATTTATTTTTTAAAATACATTTTATTGATTTTTTACAGAGAGGAAGAGAGAGGGATAGAGAGTTAGAAATACCAATGAGAGAGAGAGACATTGATCAGACGCCTCTTGCACACCCCCTACTGGGGATGTGCCGGCAACCAAGGTACATGCCCTTGACCGGAATCGAACCCGGGACCTTTCAGTCCACAGGCCTATGCTCTATCCATTGAGTCAAACTGGTTTTGGCAGTTGTTGGGCCCTGTTTTAAATAAATTTCTACTGCTTCTCCTGGGAAAGCATACTGGTTTAAGGACTCGCCCATTAGGAAAACATTGTCAATATCCAGCCTAACTCAACAAATTCTCTTTTTCTCTAATTGCTCCTTCTCTCTCGCAGGCTCTCTTGGGGCCCACAGAGCCAGTGCCACTCATGATTGCCCCTGTGGTTTCCCCTTTCCAGCATCGGTGTCCCTCATCTATGGAAACAGATCCCCTTCCTTTTCTCAGGAGATGTCCTGAAACATACCATGCTCTCTGCTTGGACACCTTTAGAATTACAGGATGGAAGGGCTGGATTCCTTAAAGCACTCCAAAATTCCCCTTCGCTATTTGCAAACGAGAAGAGTATAACCCAGTTACGTTAAGTGACTTAGTGAGTTATGTTAAGTGTAAGTAGCTGGTGACAGGAGAAGGGCAAGAGCTGAGGCCTGAAATCCTGGGCAGGAAACCAGAAATGCCCACGGGGCGCAGGCAGTAACATAAGGAAGTGGAGTGGGCTGGGTGTGGGCTGGGGCTGTGATGATCCAGAGAGCCATGCCCTGTGGAAGGGGGCAGCTGCTCGCCAGAATCACCATGGCCAAATATTCTGAGCCTTCGAGAAAAAGAGAAAAATTGGAATTCTGGATTTTTGTTTGAAATACCCTGGTTTTAAAAAAAGTTTTTCAACTAATTAAGATTATTTTAAAATTCTCTACAGACACACTAAAGCGTGACTGAATCCTGCCTGCAGGGCAGTAGTTTATAAATAGAGTTATAGCATGTCATAGAATTTCTCCTACATTTGCAGAATGATGTTAAAGAACTGGAAGTGTCCTGATAGTTATGAAATCCACCTATCTTGGCTTAGGGATATGGAGGCTGAGAAAAAAAGGAGGGTATGATAACTTGAATTTATTGGTCACCCACATCCATGTCATGGTGTTGTGTGATGAAGCAAACTTCCCTTCCCCTCCAGTTCAGCAGTGGGTCATGGTTTGCTTTGGCCAGTTACTTGGCAGACAGGTCTGACGCCGGCACTGGCTAGGAGCTTGCTCTTTAGCATTCCTGTTTCTGAATGTGCAAAGCCAGTGCTTTTGGTAATGCTGCTCAAGGAGGATGAGTGACATGTGGAGGAGACCCAGACTCAAACAGCAGCTCAGAGGGAAGCCCAAGTGAGGCCCACCAGATCAGCCGAAACCATAGCCAACCTGCATTTGCATTCTTAAATAAGAAATACCGTAAATGCTTATTTTAACCCATAGAAAGGGTGGGGTCCTTTAGCACACTGTCGTAGCTAATAGAGACGTTCCCAGTAAGTCTTTTTTTTAAATTTATCTTTATTGTTCAAAATATTAGAGATGTCCCCTTTTCTCTCCCCTCTACTCCCTCCACCTGGTCCCCACACCTCCCCACAGGCATTCACTGCACTATTATCTGTGTCCATGGGTTATGCAGATATGCATGTAAGTTCTTTTGGTATTCTCTTCCCACCCTGTCCCTGCTTCCCTCTGTTCCATGCTTCCATGTCTCTGGACCTATTTTGTTCTTTACACAGTTGCAGATACACAGTAAATAGATGGCAGAATTATAACTAGGTTGGGGCTCCTAACCCATAGTCCAGTGTATTCTCTACACTATCATGCCCTTAAACCTGGTGATCTTCAGTCTGTCCGTCACTTTCTCCTTATTTCACACATGGGTCTGCTTTACAGACTCAGTAAAGCCAGCAAAATGGGCCTGCTCTTTAGGTGTCTCTGAAATTCTTCCTTGCAGGAATGATTCCAGTCTCTGTGTACACCTACCAATGTTTTGAATTCAGCTTTGAGATTTCCACAGAGATAAATGAAAATAATCTAGCTGGATATGTTGTAGAACAAGTAGGATTTCCACAAGCAGAATTTGAATTTACATAAAATTAAAGCAATCTTTATGCAAGATGAAGTAGTTTAAAATTACCACTAATTTAATTGAGGTTGCTTAAATGGCCTGTAATCGGAATGATTGTTGCCAATTGCTTGACTCTTCAGTGAGGTAATCAGATCTGCTAAACAATTTTTACCTTTAAATCAGTTAAACTACAAAACATATCCCTGTTCCTTTAAGCAAAATTTATGGTTTGGATTTTACTTTATTTACAGTAAGCTTTTTTATTTTATTTTAAACTATCTGTCCAGAAATAATAAAAATAACTCAGTGTTTTTCTTTAATTTCTCATTCATTCCCCCCAGTAATGGTTTTGATGAAAATAATGACCCTTCTCAGGATATCACTAATAATAATAATGCCAACCTCTTAGGGTTGTGGTCAGATTTAAATTTTTACATATACACTTACACTAACACAAACCCACATGCATGCAATTACAACAGCACCAGGCATGTAGGAAAGGCTTGCTGTTAGCAACTTTTAAAATTATTATCACCTGATCTTAGGTTTACCACTTATGTTTTGAAGGTGTTCTGCTAAGGATAATAAAGATGAGCTTGTGTACTTGTCAGTGGGATATAGTTCCTGCTATCTCCTTACCTTCAAAACCATGTGAAGTTGAAAAGTTCTCTGTGATTCTAAGGGACATCCATGGCCTGCTGGTGTCAACTTGTGTAACTCCTGTGTATAACACTTCTAATAGCTTCCTGTGTCAGAGAGTAAAAGACTATGTAATCCCATGCTTTTCTTACCTGATCTCATCGTACTGTTACTGTGGACTTCTTGGTCCACATACCAGGCATGTTTATGCCTAAATGTTGTTGTAGGAGCTGTTTCTTCTGTGCGGAACATCCTTGCCCAAAGTATCCACAAAGCTAACTTCCTAAAGTATTGTATGTCTTTACTAAAAGTTTGCTTTGTCATGAAGGACAACCTTATCTACCATCCATGGGATTCCTGGTCACCCTTAGCACAATATGCTCTTTCTTGTTACTATTCCATTCATTACCTCATGCTATACTATCTTGTTTGCTTATTTTTGTTGTTTCAAATTGACTTCATTGACTTATAATTTATATACAATAAAATGAAACCATTGTAAGTGTACATGTTAATGAGTTAGGACAAATTTATATATTCATATGCCTTCCAAAAGTTCTCTAGTGCTCCTTCCCAGACAATCACATCCCACATCTCCCATCAAAGTCAATGTTTGACCTGCTCTCTACACCATAGATTTGGTTTTATTTTTTTCTATAGTTTAATATAAATGGAATAGCAAAATATGCCGGCCTTTGTTTCTGGCTTCTTTCATTCACTATAACGTTTATGAAAAGTACTCAGGATTTTTGTGCATTAGCGATTTATTCAGTTATGCTATTGAGTAGTGCCCTATTGTGTGAATAATAACGGTTTGTTTATACATTCATTTGTTTCAATATTTGGATTGTTCTCAGTTTGGAGCTATTGTGAATGAAACTGCTAAGAATATTTTTGTACAAGTCTTCATATAGAGATGCACTTGCATTTCTCTTGTGTAAATGCCAAGTGTTGGAATGCTGGTTTATATAATAAGCACATTTTTATTTTTCTAAGAAACTGCCAAATTGTTTTCCAAAGTGATTGGATCATCATACATTTCTACCAGCAATGCATGAGAGTTCTGGTTGCTCTCTACCTTTACCTTCACTCAATATAATTGCTTATCACTCGTTATCACTATCATTTAGCTTCTGTAATGGTCTGCAACAGTATCTCATTGTGGTTTCAATTTTTATTTCCCTTCTATCTAGTGATGTTGAGCATCTTTCCATGTGCTTAGTGGGCATTTATCTATCATGGGCAATGTCCGTTCAAATGTTTTGTCTATTATTAAAATTGAAATGTCTGTCTTATTGAGTTGTTAGAGCTGTTTTGGATGCATATATCAAACATATGCATTGCCAATATTTTCTCCCAGGATGGGGGTGGGAAGAATAACCCAGGCTGGATTAGAATTAAGGGAGCCTAAGCTGATTGCCTTAAACTAATGACATGGTCAGGAAGCTGTTCCTTGAGGTTTGAGCTTTAAAATCCAGCATTTTATTTCCTTGGCAGAAAGCCTTTGTTTTCAGCCACTCTACATGCCATTGCATAACTGTGTCAGCACAGGCCTGGCAGGATTGCAGAGAGCAGCAGAGCTGTAACTCCTCTGAGGTAGCCTGCCCTAGCCTATCCCCTTCCAGAGGCCCTCATCACAGAACCTGTCATCTCAGACATGAAGAAGCCCTCCACCCCCATCCAGGGGCTGGGATATCATTCTTCTTTAACCTCTTCAAGATTGAAAATATGAAAGGCTAGAGGCCTGGTGCACAAAATTGGTGCATGGGTCCCTAGACCTGAACAATGATGAGGGCCCATTGGGGCCTTCTGGCTGCCAGCTGAGGCCTCTCTTCCCTGGCCGCCGGCTAGGGCCTCCTGTCATTCTGCACTGCCCCCTCATAGTCAGTGCACATAATAGCAAGCGATTGAACTCGTGGTTGAACTCCCGAGGGAACACTTTGTATGTGTGTGTGTGTGTGTGTGTGTGTGTGTGTGTGTGTGTATATATATATATATATATATATATATATATATTCAAAAAATATATATACAAATATATATATATATATTTGTGTGTATATATATATTCTTTGTATATATTCTTTGTGTGTGTGTGTGTATATATATATATATATATATATATATATATATATATGAATATATATATTCTTCAGAAGATAGAATTTATTCATATAAACAGTCCCTATGTTACCTTCTCTTCAGAGACACTGGCAATGTCAGCACCATATGCAGGCTCCCACAGTGTTCCAGTTAACTGTAGATACAGACAGTGGCCAAGCCCCATGGAGCTAGTGTCCATACCAAAGTTGCACAGCACAGGTGCTTCAATTGGATCAGTTTTTGTCAGAGTAGAAAATGAAGGACAAGATAAAGTTTAAAGAGAAGAAATAACTACTAATTATCCTATCTAATAAAAATATAATATGCAAATTAACCATCACTCCATCACAAAAACATAGTGGCACCCATAGTCACAAGAATGTGGTGCCTAGTCCCCTCAGCCCCGCTGCTGGAGTATTTGGGCCTGTTGGCCCAGCCAGGGGTCATGGGGACCAAGTGGAGAGGCAGGATCTGCCCACTCTGGTGGCAGATCCAGCCTCACTGCTCCCCAGCCTTTGGAAATGTCTGGGCCTGTCAGCTGGGCCAGGGCTTCGGCAAGCTTGGCTCCCTTCTCTGCTTTGCTCAGCTTGCAGGAAGCCCTATACTTGCAGGGGGAATAGGATGGAAGAAGCCCTATTTTTGCAGGAATCTTCCTGCAATGGGCCTTTAGTGACAGTGATCATAGTCAGTGCAGGGAACATACCAGCTCTGTGTCATTGTATATTCAAAACTAAAGATAGTGCCTGATATTTAGTAAATACATGTGTGTTATTTGTAGAATGTCATCAAATTTAGTCTTCATTAAGTCTTTGCAAATATCATCCCACTTGGTCCTTACCAGACAGTACCTCCCATAATGCCTGTACTAGGTGACATCATTATTTAAATTTTATAACTAAGAAAACAAAAAAGTTCACACAGTTATAAAGTTAGAAACAAAACCCAGACTTTCTAATGGTTATACTACCCAAAAAGTGAGAGAGTGAAGTTAAAGCTTTTTTCTTACTGCACTTAAAGTAGGAATTCTGCTTATTAACACACACACACACACACACACACACACACACACACACACACACCCCTTTAAGTTCTGTTCTGCATAAAACTGTCAAATACCTCACTTTCTGATTTTCTTTGTGTAAAATCCAATTTAGAATATAGTAAAAGCTTATATAAGTCATGAGGAGTCAGTCAAATTATTTATTACGCATCTATTTTACTATGTTGGGAGAAGTGTACATACATACACACAGAAACAAATTAGGTCCTTTATACCAAGGATGATGACATTAATGGTTACATCCCTACGGTCTCGCTTCTTTCTTGACACCCTGCAGTGCTGGTAATTTAGAGCTACCACAATTGTATTATTTTGTTATTTGTTTTGTTGTAGATTATTTCTAATTAATGATTGATTCAGTATCATTACATGCATATATTTGTGTGATGAATATGTATGAGTGGAAAATCATTAAAAATATCTAATATCCAGCCGAAACTGGTTTGGCTCAGTGGTAGAGTGTCGGTCTGCGGACTGAAAGGTCCCGGGTTCGATTCTGGTCAAGGGCATGTACCTTGGTTGTGGGCACATCCCTGTTAGGGGGTGTGCAAGAGGCAGCTGGCCAATGTTTCTCTCTCATTGACATTTCTTGCTCTCTATCCCTCTCCCTTCCTCTCTGTAAAAAAATCAATAAAAATATTTTTTAAAAAATATCTAACATCCAGTAGCTTACATGATAGTTGCAAAGGAAAATAAAACAATTAATTAGATCCTATAGCATGTTAGAAGGCAGCACATTATATAGGTAAAAATAAAAGTAGTGAAAATATATAGGTAGTAATGAAGAGGTTTCCATTTTAAATTAAGAGATCAGAGAAAACCTCACTGAGAAGGTGACATTTAAACAAAGATTTAAGAGATGAGAGAAGAGAGAACATCCAAGATGGCGGCCTAGGCAGTCTCCTAAGCTGCCGCCTCATCAACAATTTAATTAAAAAAACAACTAAAATAAAAAAGGACTTCACCAAAACGTCAGGAAAGCTGGCGGAGTGGAATAGCTACAACTAGAAAGAAAGAGAGAGGCTCACGGATCGGACTGGGAGCCGAAAAGCACTGAGGTAGGAGACGCTCGCGCACGTGGCCGCCGAATACCTGCCTGGCGGTGGGAGGGGAGGAATCCCCGATTGCACGGAACCCTTTCGGACTGTACTGAACCCAACCCCGGCTGAAATTCCGTGGTCCCAGGCTCATACGGGTGGAGTCTGGGCTGCAGAGAAAGGCACCCAGAGACTCAGAGACTCGGAGACTGGGAGACCGGGGACCGGAGCCGCAGCCGGCAGGGTCTACAGACGCGCGCGCAAGCAAGTACGCGCTGAGGTCTGACCGCCACCCCTCCAGAGCGGAAGGAGTCAGAAGCTCCAGGTCTGACCGCGGAGGCTGCCGCTGCCTCTCTGTACAAGGTGGCGGCCTCTCTGTAGCGGAAGGAGTCAGAAGCTCCAGACTACAGAGACCAGCCCAAGTCCGGGTGAGCCCCTGGGGCACCCACGCTCTTGCTCTGAGACTCCACCCCATCCAAGCTGAGCAGAGGCTTCTGCAGTTTTTCAAGTCTGATCCTATAAGACTGTGTCCAATACAGAAGTTATCCCAGAGTAGACACAGCTGATACCCACATCCAATTGGCCTGAAGGTCAATTCACAACAATAGAGACTTAGCTACAACAAGGCTGTGCACGCAGTCCACAAAGGGGAGCACCAAGAGTGTCTACCTCAGGTAACTGAGGAGGCTGACCCACTGTGCTATATGGGACACCAAACACACAAAGCCATCCTACCAACTCTGAAAAATAGTGATAATGCCGAGACAAGGAAATAGATCTCAAACAAAAGAGATGGAGGATATAGAGTTCAGAACTACGGTTCTAAGGTTATGCAACAATATCCTAGAAAAGCTCGATAAAATTCATGAGACCCAACTAAAAAGTATAGATAAACTGACTAAATTGGAAAATATTATGCAGAGATCCAACAGCAGAATGGAAGAACACAAGAATCAGGTCAAAGAGCCAAAAGACACTCCTTTGGAGAAGGAAGAAGAAAAGAGGATCCAGAAAGTTGAAGATAGTGTAAGGAGCCTCTGGGACAACTGCAAGCGCACCAACATCAGAATTATGGGGGTGCCAGAAGAAGAGGGAGTGCAAAATACTGAAAACATATTTGAAGAAATAATATCAGAAAACTTCCCTCACCTGGTGAAAGAAATAGACTTACAAGTACAGGAAGCCTACAGAACCCCAAACAAGAGGAATCCAAAGAAAAATTCTTCTCGACACATCATCATCAATATGCCAAGGGTAAAAGACAAAAAGAGGATCTTACAAGCAGCAAGAGAAAAGCAGTTGGTTACCTATAAGGGAGCACCCATACGACTATCAGCTGATTTCTCAACAGAAACCATGCAGGCCAGAAGGGAGTGGCAAGAAATATTCAAAGTGATGAATAGGGAGAACCTACAACCAAGATTACTGTATCCAGCAAAGTTATCATTCAGAATTGAAGGGCAGATAAAGAGCTTCACAGATAAGAAAAAGCTAAAGGAGTTCATCACCACCAAACCAGTATTATATGAAATGCTGAAAGGTATTACTTAAGAAGAGGAAGGTCAAGTGAATTAAAAATCTCAGGAATAGAATAAACTGGTGAATATAATAGAATTAGGGGCAAAGAAAGGGAGTGGATAGATAATTATCAGGGTGAAAGGGGTGTGGGGTGCAGAGACTGGATTAAAATTGTATAACCTATGGATGAGGACAATAGTGGGGGGAGGGGGAGAGGGCAGAGGGTGGGGTGGGAATCAGGTGGAAGGGAGCTATGGGGGAGAAAAAGGAGAAACAATTGTAATAATCTGAACAATAAAGATTTATTTATAAAAAAAAAAAAAATAAAAGTAATGTTTACACTATAACTGTAAAAAAAAAAAAAAAAAAAAAAAAAAAAAAAAAAAAAAAAAAAAAAAAAAAGAGATGAGAGAAGAAATTATATGAATTTACTAGAAAGGAACATTCCAGACAGGAACAGCTAATGTGAAATCCTGAAGGTGAATTTAGAATTCAAAGAAGAGGTCCTTCTGGTGATTAATATTCAGAAATGTCAGCATGTAAACTGTATTTAAAGCCTGAGGATGGAATGAGGTCCCTTAAGTGAGAAGGGAGATGGGGAGTCCAAGTATGGCTAGGGTTTTTCCAGTGTGAGGGGGCAGGGAGAAGAGATCAGAGGAGTAGTAATGGAGAGAGGAGGAAATGGGGTGAGAATGGTGGTCTGGCACCCAAATAACATAGTATTCAAGGAGGAAGCAATGATGTAAAAACAGTCTGTCTTCCATCTTTCCATTCCAACCCTGTTTTTATAAATTAACCAGAATGACATTTCTAACCAAAAGTCATATTATATTAATTATATTTTATTATGTATTATATTATATTACATTATATTATATTACACTACACTACACTACAAATACTATATTATATTAATTAAAGTAGCAGTGTTCTAGATACTAGGCAAAGAATAATGTAGAATACACGTAAGGCCTCTGCCCTCAAGGAATGGACATTGTATAGGGTGTGGTGGAAACATTAAAAGAAAGGAACTGAGTAACTGTAGTGGACACTAGGTTCCATGAGAGCAGAATTATGATCTGTTTTGTTCTCTGCTCAACCCCCAACAAGAAGAATGGAACATTCAGCATAGAAGGTGCTCGGTGATGTTTGTTTGATCAGTGGCCAGATAAAGGTAATTTCAGATGCAACATGGTCTGTGGAGGAGTTTGCCAGGACAGTTCTGGTGATTGAGAGCAGGCCACGTGGACCGTGTGAGCATAGAAGGGTGGAGACCTCCCCTTCTAATGTCCAGCCATTGGGACTTCTTTTAACGTGTCAAAGATAGCAGGTTCAAAAAGCCCTGGGCTTTGACTATCCTCTTCTTTTTGCCAATGAATATTCTTTCTGTATAGCTCTAACATCCGGGGTTTGCCTAGTGAATTCTGACCTTACAGTTGAATATTCTACCTGGATTTCAACTCTTCTGAAAAGCCTTCCTGCACCCATCCACTCATTAACGTAGGTCAGATGCTCCTCATAGCTGCTTGGAGGTTTCTGTGCTAGCCTTATGGCAGCTCTCACCTTGCTGTGTTTTCACTAATTCACGCATGTGAGAGGAAATGGCAGAGAAGAGTGGAACCTGCCAGCATTAAGGCAAGTTTTGGAGGCGCTGTCCTTCCATGGCTTCTGACACATAAAACCCAGTCCAGGCTGGTCCTGTTGGTCCAGCTTTCATAATGCTTTATGAATTAGAGGGTTTCCCCCCTTAATTGCTTCTAGGAAGCATCTAACTTATGTACTTGTTTGCCCTTCTGTTTATTTATTAATGGATTTACTTATAGGTAGCCTTGTTCCAAATCATCTCTGACATGGGACCAGCATCGATGCCCATTAGTGCATGTCAGAGAGGAACTGCAGCATCAGCACAGTGAGAATTCACACATCAATTTTGGAGAAATAATTGATCGCCCTTTTCAATCCTCTTTTCAGGGAGTTTTAAACTGTATGGGCCATGTGCGCTATATGCTTTTGTTTGTTGTTTTTAAAATCTGATGAATTCTTCCCCCAGAAAAAAAGCATATATTCCCCTTATACACATAAACTTTGTCATGCAATTTGGGGGATATTTACGACCTCTAAAACTTTATGTTTAAGATCCCCTGCTAGATCTCAGCCTTTAAGCATGAAAGACAAGGAACCTTAGTTAAAAAAAGGAATAGACTATTGGAGTGAAAGGTCATGCTGTCATTCTGGTTTAGGAAGAGAGATGGACACCCAGCCCTTACCCGAACGGCAGAACCAGTGAAGTATACAAATGCAATCTTAGCCTTCCCTCACATCCTTCATTCAATGGGGGAAAAGATACAAACATTTTCTTGCAGAAGTAGAGAAGGGGTCCCATCAATTCAGTGTTTGGGGAAACAGGTCAGGAGGTATGGGCTGAAACTGAGTGTCTAAACCTCCAGTACCCTCTGGGAGCTCAGCCAAGAAAAAGAAGTTGATTTGACATCTGGCTCACTTGCTGTATCAAACCACCAGGACTCATTCAGGCAGAGCATGAAATAATGGAGTGTGGGTGTAAAATAGTCTGAAATATATGAGAACCTGACACTACATTCACTAATGCAGAAGATTTATGATGCCACATTTAGCAATGTTTTGGTCCTGACAGCACTGTTTATATTCATCATGGTAGAGTAAGATCAGAGAGAAGGTATGTAACCTAAACCGCAAGTGTGATGAGCCTTTGCATTTGTCTTTGGGATTTTTAAAGCTGCTTGCTCTGGGAAGCATGAGGGAAGAAATGTGCTTTTGATTAAGATTTTTGGCAAGTAAATGCATTATTGGAACACAATTTTGGGGGGTCAGCACTTTGTATCCAATTATCAGTGAACGTAATGGATGGTTCCTCCAAGTTGTCGTTTCTGCTCTGCAGGCACTGCGATAATCCTCTAACGTTTCCGGTTAAAGGGAATTTATTGATGGCAAAAGTGTTTCTGGAATTGGATGCTCCCTCCAAATGAAGAACACAGTAAACATGGCATTTGGGAATTTGTTTTTCCCAAACTGTTTTTTTATAAAGAAGGAAGGTTCTCTCAGGCAGAAAAGAATGCTTCAAAAGGGGGGGGGGGGGGTAATTAACATAATTTTGATCTTTTGCCTGGTTAGTGACAATATGACTGGTTTAACTTGTGAATTCCAGATGTGTTTTTGCTACTGTATTTCTAGGATCTCCATGGAACATCATCATTTAAACCTTTCAGACTTTCTTGTTTCATTTCAAATATCCACTCTGTCTCTTATTAGGGCAGACAAGTCACTCAGCCTCGATTCTACTGTCTCTGAGAAGAGGAAAAATAACTCTCTCAAATGCTATGAAGCAAAAATGAGCCACATGTTAAAACATGACTGAGCTTGGCACAAAGCATGCACTCACCTAATTATTGTTATTACTACTGTCTCAAAGAAATGGACACACAGAGAAGCAAATGAATTGGTCAAAGAAATAAGTTGAAATACTACTCAATTTTCTAGGCTGATGTCCTGAAAAGTTGATTTAGAAACAAATTCCATGTCAAAGTAATATTTTTCCTTTGACTTAATTTTTCAGTAAAAAAAAGTCTTCCCACCAAAACCGGTTTGGCTCAGTGGTAGAGCATCGGTCTGTGGACTGAAAGGTCCTGGGTTCGATTCATCAAGGGCATGTACATTGGTTGTGGGCACATCCCTGGTAGAGGGTGTGCAAGAGGCAGCTGGTCGATGTTTCTCTCTCATCGACATTTCTAGCTCTCTATCCCTCTCAATTCCTCTCTGTGTAAAATCAATAAAGTATATTTTTTTAAAAGTCTTCCCATGAAAGATTATTTGGCTTAAACTTTAATATTTTGTTTATGATAAATTATTCTCCTTTGTTGCTCTATTTTATAAATAAATTATGTTAGGTTTTTTCTCTGATTTAATTAAATCCGAGGAGCCAAGCAATAAGTATCAAAATTTTATTTTATTGTTTTCAGAGAGGAAGGCAGCGTGAGAGGAAGATAGAAATATCAGTGATGAGAGAGAATCATTTATCAGCTTTCTCCTGCATGCCCCCTACAGTGGTTGGAGTCTGCAACCCAGGCTTGTGCCCTGACCCAAATTGAACTGTGACCTCCTGGTACAAAGGTTGATGCTCAACCACTGAGCCACACCGGCAAGTATCAGCATTTTAGTTCTGGACTAGAGGAAGCTCAGATTAGTATTGTAGTCAGAATAATGCCCCCCTCCCTCCCAAAAAAAGTATCCATGACCTAATTTCTAGAAAGTGTGAATTTACAAAATTATTTGGTAAAGAGAAATCAAGGATGCATGTGGAGGTAAGACTGCTAATCAGCCCTAGTCAGTTTGGCTCAGTGGATAAAGCATTGATTGGCCTGCGGACTCAAGGGTCCCAGGTTTGATTCCAGTCAAGGGCATGTACCTTGGTTGTGGGTACATCCCCAGTAGAGGATGTGCAGGAGGCAGCTGATCTATGTTCCTCTCTCATCGATGTTTCTAACCCTATTTCTCCCTTCCACTCTGTAAGAAATCAATAAAATATATATAAAAGACTGCTAATCATTTGATAAGAGAATTTTTCCTGGATTATCTAGAAGGGCCCAATGTAATCACAAGGGCCCTTAAAATTAGAGAAGCGAAATTGAAGTGGAGGTCAGAGTAATGTGATAACATGTTTGTATAAAACTAGACTTACTATTGCTGGCTCTAAAGATGGAAAAAGGGAGCCACAGACCAAGAGATGCAGAATACCTCTGGAATCTAGAAAATAACAGAAAATTCCTCCCTAAAAAACTCCAGAAAGGAACACAATCTTGAGACACCTTGATTTTAGTCCAGGGAGACCTAGGTTGGATTTCTTCCTGACCCACAGCATTATAAGAAAATAAATGGGTGCACTGTATTTGCAACTAAGTTGTGGGAATTTGTTATACCATTATAAAGGAATACAATTAGCAATGATAATTATGTCATATTTATATAAAACATGTGTATCTGGCTTATTTGTATAAGTTTTTGAGCATGCTTGCACATAATTTTGAATACTGGGGGATATTTAGTCATCTCAACCTCAGTGGACAAGGCAGTGGTCCAGAGCAACAAGGAGGCTATTGCAGTAACTTAAGCAACAAAGGAGGGTGGCTTGACCCTTGGTGCTGTAGTCTGAATGTTTATGTCCACCCACTCAAAATTTGTGTTGGAATACCAATACCCCATGTGATGGTGTTATAAGTGGGGCCTTTGGGAGATCCTTAAGTTGTGAGGGTGGAGACCTGAGGAGTGGACTTGGTGCTTTTATGAAAGAAATCCCACAGAGATTCCTAGCCCCTCCCACCATGAGAGGGTATAATGGGAAGTGTGCCGCATGGAAGAGGGGCCTCACCTGACCATGCTGACACCCTGACTTCAGACTTCTAGCTTCTGGAACTGTGAAGAATGAGTATCTATTGTTTATAAGCCACCCAATGTGCTATTTTGTTACGTTAGCTCAGATGGACTAAGACTCTGGGTCGGTGAAAATAATAGGAATTGACCAGATTCTAATCTAGATGTATTTTAAAGTTAGAGTCACCAGTTTTTGCTGGCAGATGAAATATGGGCATGGGAAACAGAGTAACTATGAGTGCAGTATTTTGGACCTAAATATTAACAGCATGATTGTGGATGGATCAGTTGAGAATGTAAGAGAGAATTAGAAGTTTAATTTTAGACACACTGGGTTTAGAATATCTCATGGGCATAGAATACAGAAGTCGGGTAGGCAGTGAGATATGTAAGTCTGGAGTTCTAAGTCTGAATGGTGTAAAATTGGGAATCTGATATGCTGTAAAAGCTGGCATAAACAGAGCCATTTTAAAATGAAGTTGGAGTTGCCATTCCAGAAGAAGTGCCTTGCAAATTTTGTCTCTTGAATCTGTGGAATGTTTCAACTAGGCCAAGCCAACATTGTCTTATAAACAATTGTTTGGAAAGCCATCAGGAAGCAGACATCCTGGCCACAGGACTAATGATTGTGGATCCTCTATCTGAATATAGAATAAGTCACCACATGCATAGCCAAGAGTAGTTCAGTTTACCAGCAACTATAGAAATGCCTTCTTCTTTTTATGTAAGTATTACTTTCCTTTCTCATAAAAACTTGCTGCCTTTACTCTGTGATCAGGGCACTATTTGGATTTCTGCCTAAATCTGTGCTTCCAGAATTGTAATCTCTTAATCCTAAGCAAATGCTTACTGCCTCTCATTTTGGCTTTTTAATTTTAGGTGAACAATGCCAGTGATGTTTGAAGTTGTAAGACTGTATGAGATCACCTAGAGAGAGAGTATGCAGAGCAGTAATGTTGAAGAATTGATACCTGAGGCATGGCAACTTTAAGAGGTCTGGGAGATACGGAGAGATAGCCAATGAGATTGGGAAAGTTTGATAAAAGAGAGGAAAGGTGTGATCGCTAAAGCCAAGTGAAGATGGTGTTAATTCTTGTTCTTAGATGCTGCTTGTAAGTTAAATGATCTAAGTAACACTTATAGACCCAAGGTATAATTGTCTACATCACTCTTTCTCAACCAACTATTACTGGCATTCTGGATCAAATGCTTTTTGGTGTGAGAGTTTATCCTGCTCCTTGTAGGGTATTTCCATATATACCTGATTACTGTGCACTAGGTGTCAATAGCATGGTCCCAGTTGTGACAACCAAAAATTGTCTCCAGATGTCAGATTTCCTCTTGGAGACAATTGGCCTCAATTGAGAACTACTGGTTCTACATATATTCTAACTTGCAGTATTGCCATCTAGTTAGCCCCTGTTGAAAACCCGGCAGGCTGGCAGGAGAAAATCCTGAGGTTAAGGCAGAAGCAATCCTCTATCAGGAAGGTTGGAAATTGTTGACAGAAAGCCAGCAGCCTTTACTCCAGACCGAAGGGCAGACCATGCATTTCATGGCTGAATTGCCTTTCAATGATAGCTTGATTAGCATCATTTTCTACCAGGGCATCTTCAAAGCACTTCTCACAGAAACTAACTCTACCAACCTTCAGGGTGAAATGGAAATCCTCCAACTTGATTGTGCAGGCAATTGTCTAGACTCCGAAGTGCCTAATTAACTTTGTTTTCTTGGTGTCTCTGTGCCTGGAGGACCAGAAACAAGCAATTCAGCACACTAAAGAAATAATTTCCTAGTAAGGTAATTATCGCAGCTGCAGTCAGTCATACTTCCCGTCCCAATGGCCACAGAGGTCGAAAAAAACAGAGGACACAGGCTTTTATGGCTCTGTCATTGTTAACCCGTTCCTGCACAGGTCTCAGTCCAGGAAGCAGGCCCTAATCCCATGTCCGGTCCCTGTCCCACCACTTCCGGCTTTCTGAGCTTGGACTACATCTTATACCTTGAGACCTCAGTTTCCTCATTTGTCATATGAAATAGAGCCTATCACTGGCCCAGCCTATTACTGTACTCACCAAGGGTCAAGTGAATCCCACAGCTAAAATGATAAACTGATAGCATTAATGGAGGAATTTGTCAGCCAGTTTTAAACTTCTAACCATCACTGGGCCATCCAATGTCTAGAGATTTGTGAATTAATGTCAAAAAACAAATCCTGTGGCTATAAATAATACATCACCTTAAGGGTTTAATGGTGCTGAAGCTGTTAACTTGTTAAATATAACGATTTAAACTATGCCAGATGTCTCTTTGTTTAGGAGTTCCTAAGCTTCTATTATCCTCCAGGAGGACCTAAAGAAGGAATTTACACATAACTGCCCACCTGGAGGAATATTCCACTCTGGCACTTACAGAGCATCTACTCATTCACTCTCCCACTCTTCACATGGCTCTTTCAGATATCTTGGTCTGTTCTTTATATGTCAGTTAGGGTTGTCAGATTTAGCACAACATGGGCTATGTTTATATAAACATATACCATGCACTTATATTAAGATAATTATTTGTTCTTTATCTGAAATTCAAATTTAATTGCATAACTCGTATTTTATGCCACAGCCCTATTCTAATTTCAATGCCCACTGCACTTCTCAGATAAGACTAAAAGCAGTTTTGTTTCCATTTGTTCATTCTCTCCATTGAACTTATTCCCCATTTATGTAAAGATGTGTGGATATGCGTGGAGGTGTGTGCGTACGTGGAGAGAAAAAGAGGAATAAAGCACAACATCTCAGAATGTTTTATGTATCAGTTACGCTGCATTAGAGGATCAGAATACTTTTCATTTTACTGAAATGGCTTCATTTTTTTCCAAACGATCACATAATTTCTACCTCTAACATCAATTGTGCATCAAAAATATCACCAAAATTGCTAGAAAGAGAAGTAATTTTCCCTATTGCCTCACTAACATGATTGTAAACTAAGCCAGTGTAACCAATGGGGCCACTCAGCAACCTGCAATGCAGTTATATTATCTTTTCTTAAAGTCTTTGCAGAGAAACGATTATGTGCAAAGGGGAGGAATAAATGAAGTAAACTGTATCTATCCTAGAAATGGACACTGACACCTCAGGGAGCTTTCCATCTAACAAAACCATTATATGAATAGGGCTGAGGGACCACTGGCCCCTCACAGATGGAGAAAGGCTCATGTCCCCTTGCTTTTTAAGCAACCTGATACGTTAAAAAATGAAATCCCAAAATAGAGTTTCAAAACTGATAATACACTTTTAATATTTACAATTAACAGTTCAACCCTGAAAATTATAACTCAATAGTATTGTATTCACTCAAAAATGCAAGATGTATTTTTTTAAACATTATTTTGTATGTCATTATAGGTTTGGGGAGGGGGGTGTCTTATAATATAGGGGGCTCTCATCTGGACATAGTACCTGAAATTCTCCATTTGCAGCTTTCTGTGAATATGTGAAATAGATTTCCATTTGCTCCAAATCTGGATCATCAGGCGATCAATGGACACACATTTATGTTTACAACATTAATATGTTCCTATGGCTGGCTATCTTGACTAAGAGCAAAAGTTATTACCGACTACTATGTTCCTGGGTGCAAGTGTGCAAATGGAGGTTCATGTTTTACTAGTTGAATACTTTCCTTAGAGAGCGATCCCATATCTTGTGGAATCCCAAAGTGGGAGGGGTCCTATAGATCATGTCTCTTAAGATGACTAACAGCTAATGACCAGACTATCAAAGATGGATTAAGAAGGAGCCCTCCCTAAGACATTCCAGGCTGCAGTTCCCTTGGTTTTATTAAAGGTCTTCAGAATGTTTTTCCTAGTTCTTGGGAAGCAAGGTTATTAGAATGCTTTACTGTTAGATATTCAGAAATATTCTGTGGCAGGAATTATAAATTAGAGACATACTAGGCAAAACTGACCCTAAGATATATTGTTGTTTGCCTTGCAAAGTGATTTTTAAAAATTAATTAGCAGAATATAAACATCAGGAGTTTCACACATCCACATATGGATGGGTGGGTGGGTGGATGAATGGGTTTGGATTTCAGCTTCTTTTGATTGAATTTAAGTGTCTGGTAATATGGTATCTGCATTGTACCTTAGCAACACTTGGAGCAGAGCACAGGAATGGGTTCCACCTTAGCTTGGGTGAATGTTCTCCTTTTATCAGAGTCCTCACCTCCTTCTTGCCCCTTGGTACTAAGCCAAGTGTCAGCTGCCATATATCATGGTACTAGCATTTCTCTTTTGTCTTTAAATATACCAACCACTAGAACATTTGTGGCACTTATATGTATTCAATAATACTTATTAAGTACTTATTACATACCAGCTACAGATAATGATGGAAAGTCCATTGTTCCCCTCATTTAATCTCTCAATCCTGTGTGAGAGATTTATACCTACATAATTAGTTAATTCAGTTACATCCTATGACATACTTCAATTAAAGTCTATTGGAAGAAATATGAGATTTTTTTACTGGATACAAGGAAAAATTGGGAAGGGCTTCACAGAGGAGGGATATTTAAATGAGATTATGTAGGAGAAGTAAGACTTGTCAGATTGAGGTGAGTCAAGACATTCAGTGTACCGTATTTGCCGGCGTATAAGATGATTTTTTGGCCCTGAAAAATACGTATTTGCCGGCGTATAAGACGACCCCCTAACATTTCCACTAAAAATACAGAGTTTGTTATATACTCGCTGTATAAGACTACCCCCCACTTGGAGGCATATTTTTCAGGGCCAAAGGGTCGTCTTATACGCCGGCAAATACGGTATATAGAAAAGTCACTGAGACACGGAAGTATCTTTGGGGCACAGCAATTTGTTGGACTTTTGTAAGAGGCTGAAGGGGATACTGAACAATAAGGTAATGAGGTTGGACTTTGAATGTTATGCTCAATAATTTTTGCATTGCTATCCATTATTACCAAGGAGATTATTATTGTTAATAACTGAAACCCTCTATGCTTCAATGGGTCATTTCCATACCTTATTATAGTTATCATAGATGTTTTATTCCCCAAAATACTCTACAATTGAAAGCTTTTAGACACAAATTTTCTTCTTTGAGATAAGTAACAGTAATTTTATTTAATGTTTTCTTTTAGGACTCATTTCCTTTTTCTTAAATCTCTTTTGTTTCATCAATGGTTCTGCTTGCTTGGAAGATTCCTAAGTCTTTTCCTATAGTATGGTTTTAATCGCCAAAATTATGGAGTCATCAGTCTTTAGTGCTTTTGTGTGACCTTGAGCAAAGTTGTCTCAATTTCCTCCTTTAGAGTGGACTTAATAAAAGCTTTCCTACAGGATTAGAGTAGTTAAATGTGATGACTGCAAAGCACTTAACACAGTGCCTAGAACTCACTAATAATTACTGCTTATTATTATAGGATTTTAAGAATAGAGATATCCAATCTTCAGTAATATATAAGACCCTAAGTTACCATACACTCATAAGGTCAGAATATTTTTCAACTTCTAAATTGCCTTACTTATTTTTTATCCTATCTACTAACTTTTTAAAATCATCTCTTAGTTTTGAAATTTTCTTAATATTACATTAAAATATACACATCAGAGTTATTAATTCATATAGTCTGTCTTATTTTATTCTAAAAATAATAGGATATTCAGAATATATAAAGAACTTGTACACATCATTTTATGATACAGACAACCCAAAAGAAAAATGGGCATAAAATCTCTAATAGATAATTCCTACTTTGCAAAGAGAACAACCCAAATGGTCAATAGAAATAAGAAAACACAGTCAAATTTTTTATTAGGTTACTGCAAATTAAAGCCACGGTGCAATACTTTCCTAGACACACACAATAATTAAAATGAAATAGTTAAAAACAAAACACCAAATTTTGGTGAATATATGCAACATCCAGAATTTTCATAAATTTCTGGGGGGGAGTGTGAATTGGTATAACAACTTTGGAAAATGATTAAACTGTATATACTAATGCTAAAGACACACATCTGGCCAACAATTCCACATCTCTCTCCAACAGAAATGTATATGTTGTGTCACAGTATAAACACACTAAAGAGGGCAGGAGAAATTACAGAGTGGTGAAATTGGCCACTAGATGGATCCTCTCTTAACAAAAGGAATGCTGAAGTATCCAGTCACAAAGGATCATATACTGTATGGCTCCACTTTCTGTCTCTACAGAGAAACAAAGTATATAAGTATGGGGTTTCCTCTTAAAGGGACAAATATGATCTAAAAATATATTTTGGTGATGGTTACACAATCCTGTGAAGTTAGTAAAAATAATGAATTATATATTTTAAACTAGTGAACTGTATAATGTGTGAATTTCTAAGGTTTTTTTTAAATATAAAATAAACAAACTATGGTTATGTTGTTAAATCTCAAAATAATGATGTTGAGAGAAAAAAGCCAGGTATACCAAAAACAAACAAATATGGAGGGTAATTTCTTCTGTACACAAAAAGAAAGAATAATAATAATAAAGCGAAGGCACATTAGAAGACAGGATAGGATGGTGGTTGCTCTTGTGGGCACAGGACAGTGGCTGACTTGGCAGTAGGAAGGACACTTCCAGAAGGCTGAAAATATTCTTATTTTTCATCTAGATTCTTGTTACCTGAGTTTGTTCAATTTACAAAATCCCATCAAGAGACACATTTATGATACAAACATTTTATGTTTACATATTTATATCTTAATAAAATTAGGTGGCTGTAATAATTTTAATGGATGAAAGTCAAAACTACTTCACTGTTTTAATTTTCATAATTTTAAGTGAATAAACATTGGTCAGTGATCCAATTTGTTCCATTATTCACTGATTTTAAAATTCTTTCTATGATTTATTTATTCAACAAATACTTTGTTGAATAAATATGAAGTATAAAGCATGTATTTAGGCCCTAGAGAAGTAGCAACCAATAAGACTTCACTCACCCTGCCCTTGGGGATGTATAGTCTCTCAGGCTGGGAAGACAATAAAAAATAATTAAAAGTGTAATAATTATCAGAAGGAAGAGGCAGAGGCACCAGACATTAGAGGAGTCCTTAGCAAAAGACCTGAATTTGGGAGTTCTAAACTGAGTTACTTGAAGACAAAGTGACTTTCAGGAGTAAGGTAGGAGGATCAGTGAGGTTTCCCAAGTTAGATCAGAAGCAAAGTATTCCAGGCAAAGAGTGGAATTGGAATGAGGTCCCTGAGGCAGGAAAGGGGTTGGTGAAAGACGAAAAAGGAAAAAAAAATAAGGAAAACTCACCAGAAGGCTGAGGGGGTCAGTGGTATTCAAGGTAGAACTGGAGAGATGATCTGAAAAATTATTTCTAGACATTTACAGGAAGTCATAAAGTCTAGCAAAATGTCTTTTAAACATGCTTTATTTCTATAATATATTTTATGTACTCTAACCAGAATAATCTTTATCAAATACAAATCTAAGTACACAATGCCTCACTTAAGCCTCTTAAGGACTTCCATTGCTGGCCCCTGACTACTCCAATTTCCTCTCTTGTCACTTCCTCCCTCACTAGCTACATTCCAGAACTATGGGGACATCTCCAAGTGCATTTTGCACTCCTTTGCCTCCATGCCCATGCACATACTATTCCCTCTGCCTGGAATGGTCCCTGTATCCTCCTTTTTCTACTTATATTTCATGTTTCAACCTTGCATGCAGGCTTTTCTGGTTACTTAAGTCTGTGTTAGGTGCCTGACCTCATTGATCTCAAAGCACTTAATAAACTATGACACAATTGCCTGTTTACTTGGCTCTTTTCCTCAAAACACTATAAACTCTTTGAGAGTATGGATTTGTCTGCCATATATATCACAGTGTCCCCAGCACTTAGCACAGAGTTTAGCACACAACTGCCAATACAATGTTGTTTAATTAATGAATCAATATTACAAGGTGATAATGATCTTGCCACAAATATACTAAAACTGAATGAATGAATAGTTGAGCAGATTTTTCCAAGTAAAAGAAAAGTGAAAATAAGATCAACGGATGTCATGAATATTTCTAAGGTAGGCTAAATAATGTCCCTTGTCCCCAAAATGCCCACATCCTAGTTCATGGAACCTATGGATATACTATATACTACCTTACATAGCTAACGGGACATTGCAGATGTGATTGAATGAACAGTCTTCATAAGGGGAAATGATCCTGGATTATTTGGGTGGGCCCAAGAACATTATGAAAGGCAGGCAAGTCAAAGTTAATGAAAGAGATACGATGTCAGATAGCCAGAGAAGACATAACAAGGGAGCAGAAAAGAGAGGAAGGGAGGAAGAAAATGGAAGATGCTACACTATTGGCTTTGAAGATGGAGGAAGTGGACTGGAGCCAAGCTGCACAGGCAGCCTCTGTGTAGAAACTAGAAAAATAAAGATTCTCCCTTAGAGCCTCCAGATGTAATGAAGCCCTATGGACACCTTTGTTTTAAAATCTCTGACTTATAGAATTATAAGCTCATAAATTTGTGTCCTTTCAATTATGATAATTTCTTTCACTAGTAATAGGAAACATAATATACTTAGCTTCTCTCATATAAAGATACTTTACCAAATAGGAGAAGAGCACAAAGGATAAGCAAGAATGACTATAACTCTTATTTAAAATATGTATGTATATTTTTATTGATTTCAGAGAGAGAAAAGAAGAGAAAGACAGAAACATCAATGATGAGAGAGAATCATTGATCATCTTCCCCCTGAACACCCCACACTAGGGTTCAAGCCAGCAACTGGGTATGTGCCCTGACCCAAATTGCCTCCAGTTTCATAGGTAGATGCTCAACCACTGAGCCACACCAGCTGGGTGTGAAGGACTGCAACTCTTATTTGTGATCTGATATACTTGGAATTGATTCCGTTCTTTACCCTAGCTCATTAGATGAGATGTTTCAAACAATAATAGTTTTGAAAGATAAATTTCACTCAGGTTTATTCTATAAAAAGCAAAAGGAAGACTGAAGCAATTAATATCATTATACATTTTTATAAATTGTACTTGAGGTCAATGGATTTTGTTTGTAAATTAATTGGATAATTCAATGAATTCAGCTGGCATCAAAATTACACCAAATAGAAAAGAATAGGGGAAATAAAAGCAGTCACTGTTAGATTCCTCAAACTTAGTTATATTTAAATCAATTATTCACTTGGCAGCAACAATTGACCATTTGGGGGGGGGGATTAAGTCTTGATAATTACTGGCTAGCTGCATAGTTTCAGCATCACTATATAGCTTGTTTGTTTTTCCAGCAACAATCTCCTCTTTTAGGTCCATAAAGTATTTTAAAGTCAACATGTGGCATGCCTGACTACTTTAATGAAGTATATTAGATCGCCACTGGAGTTTTCTAATAGTGGCTACACTTTTCTTGCCGTCAGCTAGTCACTGAATGCACCATTAAACCTCATGTTAAATTTCATTATGAAAACCCCTAACTATGTGTTCTGTTAAAACCCAAACTGTGTTATTCTCTACCCAAAAGTAACCCAGTATTGTTTCCCATAGTTATTTTAATTGGATTTTAGCTCTCAACTTTTTAGATTTCATTGCAAATTTTATTTGGTTTAATTACAAACCTATATTTGTTAAGAAGTTCTGGCTTGGCATTTTCCAGTGACTACTGCATTTTTTAAAAGTGTTAGAATAAAAATTACCACAGACTAAATCATTTTATGAGATGATTAATTGAAGTCCAGATTTCTATGCATTTTTGCTGAATAATTTCCCATAGTAAGATGACTGGAAATGCATATCAGGGCACCATTATTCATTTTAATAGGTTTGTAAACAGTGCATATCACCATTATTATAAACCAGCTATGAAGATGTAGATTTTATTCTATCTTCATTTTTAAGTGTGAAAAACTCAGCTTTGTGAATTTGGAGAAAGAAAAAGTATCCTGAGATTAATAAGTCCTCAGATTGGCATCCCCTACTATACAGGAGGAAAACAACTTTTTGATCTATTATTTTCACAGTTTTCTTGGTCTGTCAGTGTTAACTTGTTGTTTAGTTCTAGCTCATAATGATAGCTGATTGTTGTCGATGGCTACAGTGAGGTCTCTCCTCCACACTCCACCCTAAATTAGAAATAAAGTTACCTTTTTATCTTAAAGTCATAAAATTATCAAATTAGGTGTGTGATCCATTTGTAGCAGCAAATTAGAAGAATGTTTCTAACAGTTTGAATACAAATTTGGGGAATATTCCAAATTTAGGACTAGACAGTGTTTAGTAAAAGCAAAAAAAAAAAAAAAGAATGATCTGCATGCATTGTCTGGTTTAAAATATAAATAAGATTTTAAAAAGATGATTATCCAGATATGAAAGAATATAAAGAAAATATTCATCAATACCTATATAAGCCCTTTCTACAAATATATTAGTCTACAGCAGATAACTTTATCTGTAGTACTTTCCCCTTATTCACGGGGGATGTGTTCTAAGACCCCGAGTGGATGCCTGGAATCATGGGTAGTACCAACCCTGTGTGTACTAGGTTTTTCTTATACATACATACTTATGACAATGTTAAATATAAATTAGCCACAGTAAGAGATTAAAAACAGGAACTAACAATAAAATAGATCAATTATGGCAAGATACTGGAATAGAAGTTGTGTACATGGTCTTCCTCTCTCTCCGTATCTCAGAATATATTATAGTGTATTCACCCCTCTTCTTGTCATGATGTAAGATGATGAAATAGCTAAACTTATTCTTGAATCTGTGTACCATCCCTTACTTGCAGTAGAAGGCTTGGTGTCACTTGTTTCAGGGATCTCCTACTAAAGTCTTCTTGAAGGCTCAATGCTGTCTTTCAACATGTGGGCATCATTGAAACATATTTTCCTTTTTTAAAAAAGTTTGTTCACATCACCGTTTATTCCCCCTATACCCTCTTTGACCTCCACCAACTCACCCACCCCTACTCCCCACAATCACCACACTGTATCCCTGTCCATTAGCTTTTTTTCTTCTTTTTTTTGCCACACATTTTTGGTTCATGTCTTCCACCCACACATTTAATTCCTTTCCTACCATTCACTGTAATGGTAATGTTTGCAGTCTTAGGTAGGACAGCAAAATCAGCATGGATTTATTTTTCCTTCTTCACAGTTTCACAGATTTGCTCTCATCATAGATCTTAGCAACCTCAGCATTCAATTTTTTAAAATTCTCTTTTGGAGTGGAGAACTTTCACCTTTTCACTTAAAGAAAGGACTGTATGCTTCTCTTTGGCTTATCCAAATTGCAGCATCACTCCCTTTGTGCTTTTAACTCAAGTAAGGATTACTTTAATACAAGCACTGTGATACTGAGACAGTTGATCTTATCACCATGACAGCTACTAAGTGACTAACAGGCAGGTAGGATAGAAAGGGAATGATTCATGCCCTGGGCAGGAAGGAGCTGGACCAGGGGGAATTTCATCACATTACTAAGAATGGTGTGAAATGTAAAACTTATAAATTATTTATTTCTGGAATTTTCCATTTAATATTTTTGGACCACAGCTGATCATGGGTAACTGAAATGATGGAAAGCTAAACTGTGGATAATGGGGGAATACTGTATATGGCTTTTTGTGTAATTGTATTGAATGTGAGGGCCACCGGATATTGTAACCAAGATGCTTTAAATGTTAGGCTCTTCTGACTCCATCCTCCCCAACCAATACTGCGATCATTTGGCTTCCCACGGAACTTGCTGATTAGGGGAAGATTGTGCTGTTTAAGCTAACTCGGGCATTTCACTTGTGAAAGTGGCATTTTGAAAATAATATAATCTAACATCTAATCCCTTACCCAGTTCTCAGACCTAAGCCAATTCACAGGTTCGGTATTTCTTAAATGAAAGGGAACCCATGTCCCTTTGAAGCAGGACTCATTATCCCAAACCCTCCCCTCCCCCAACCACAAGGGACCTGCAGCAATATCCAAGGGAAAGGGGAATACACAAACCTTTGAGAAATGATTAGTTATGGACTTCCATGTAGAGAGGTAGATGTTCACAGAAGATCAAGCAACCCATCAGAATCATTGTTTCCCGGGGTAAGACCTTTGAGGGATCAAGAGTTGGTTCACCTACATAAAAACCATCATGACCAGCTAAGGTTCTGGTCCTGGTAAAAAAAATAACATGAAATGGGAAGTGGGATAAAGGCATTTGCATTTTAAGTTAATTGTTTTCTTCCTTGAATCCTTATTATTATTATTTTTTAAATTTTGATTCAAAATTTCATGAAATAGAACACTTCTAGACATGTTTGAATGGGTGACAGTGGCATATATAGTACCTGTTTTTGCCCTTTACATACTAGTCTGTAGGAAGTGTATGAAATGGGAGCAGTAATGCTACTGTCGCCTTTCCATGAACTTTCATTTTATTTATTTTATTTTCCAACTGTAAAATGAGGTGTTTAGATTACTTTAATTTCTTTCCAGCTTAAAGACTGTATAATATTTGGAAAATGTAATGACAAAATTTAGCATTAAAATGAGTTCATTTACTTTTACCTCTTATTAAATCCTCTTGGGTTTTTTTTTTTTTCCTTAGTTCTTGGAGGAACTTTTGATTCTTATTAGAGTTTGAATTTTAAAAAAATTATATTTTATTGATTTTTTTTACAGAGAGGAAGGGAGAGGGATAGAGAGCTAGAAACATCCAAGAGAGAGAAACATAAATCAGCTGCCTCCTGCACACTGCCCACTGGGGATGTGCAACCAAGGTACATGCCCTTGACTGGAATCGAACCTGGGACCTTTCAGTCCACAGGCCAATGCTCTATCCACTGAGCCAAACCAATTTCGGCTGGAGTTAGAATTTTTACAGAGGTAGAAAGCCAACCAACTTCATGACTCTCTAATTGGGATAAAACTGTAAGGTTGACCTTTGAGGCTAATATAACATGAATGAAACCCAACACCCATGTTCTAATCCAGTGTTTCCCAAACCTAAGAGCACTAGTTAAGAATACAATTTTACCTATATGTTCCCAAAAATTCTAGTTTAGCACTTCTTAGTTGGGATTCAGGTGGAGTTTAACAACTCCACCAGGTGATCCTCATCATGAGAGAAGTTTGGGAAACACTATATCTAATCCAACAATGTGCCTGACAAAGAGAGGTAAAGATTGAAACAAACTAGGAAATACAGTTAGCACTAATGCCTTTTATTTTTGCACCTCCATTAAAAATTAGGGCTAAAGGTCATGGCTCGAAGGTTCTTCAATGGATTTTATTAACTATGAGTAGCATGTGAATAAGAATAGAATTGAATGAAGCCAAAAAGCCAGTTTTTAAAATATGTTTATTTATACCACAGCCTGGTACTCCTTGGAACTGTTAATTGTTTTGCTGACTGACCTGAGGTTTGACATATGAAAGCATGATATGAATGGAAGCCATGGGCTTTGCATGGAAGTGGCTTTGACTCCCTTCTCTGTTTCTCTTTATTTTCCCTGAAAATATTACAACTCTCTAATGCTTAGTTTTTCTAACTTTAAATGATTTCCACTCTGCAGTATGAAGATTAAATGAGATACTGCCTGTAACATGATTACCATAGTGTATGGAATATAACAGAGGTCAACTGATTAAAATTTTTTTTTAAATCTTCCCCCCATTGATTTCAAAACAAGCACAAGAATAGAGGAAATAAAAATTGATTTGATTTAAGAGAGAGTTTGAGCTGGACCTAAAGACGTAAACATTTTGGCTACTACTAATTAAAATGGTGTAAGTACAAAATAAAGCCAATGGTGGCAGAGATTAAATTTAGGGCCCCCTAGTGAGAAAAAAGCCAGATTGGATAGCACCAATAGGCCTCAATTACCAAGAAATAGTTGTGTTCATCTGCAGTTCCGGAAAACAAAGGCTATACTTAATGCGATTTTCAGGTTTTGTTCAGATGTTTGGCATCATGGAGAGACTAATCAAGCAAACTCTAACCTTATTTAGAAATGAATACATTCTTGGCTAGAGCAATGAATAAATGTTAAAAAGAAATGAATTCAGGCTTTCTCCTTTCTTCTTCCCTTGATCCAGAGGGGGTGCCTGGAGATTTGAAATGCTGCCAGTTAATTGGATGTTAGCTAAGCACTGAGTTTGGAAATAACACTTTTTGATAACTATTCATAGAATTATTTTTATTCTCTGATGTCCTAGGGATTCTCCCAGGAGTTAACTGAGCTTAGCCAATTACCCGCCCCCAATTTTTTTATCTCTTCCCAGATTGGATGTAAGAGGGTGAGTACCAGTGTTCAATAAATGACTTCACCCAAATAATCTAATTATTGAGGTGGTATGTTAATTCAGAGCTTTGGATAAATTATATGAGCTAAAGTTTTTTTTTCCCCCTCCCTTGGTGGATCAAGCCATTTCTAAGTAATTTAACTATCAAAATTAAAAAGGAAAAATGTAATCAAATTTAAGATTATCTTTAGCATCCTTGCCCACATAGCAGTATCATCTATGCACCAACAACATGGTCGTCAATATCAGGTTATAAAGAAAAGGTCTGGATGTTACCAATGTTAAATGCAACATTGGGTATGAATTAACTCTGCATGTATCAGGTGTAAGTCTATTACATAGCTAAATAGCAACCTTACACATTCCAGCAATGCTTAAACTCTTTAACTGCATGCTTCTGTGCACATGACAATCTTTATTAGCCACAGCTAATTATACCATAATCACAGAATCTGAGAAACCTAATTATAAAATCAGAGAAATCAAAAGACTGAAGGAAAAAAACTGACACAGTGCTGATTTTTTTGAAAGAAGAAAAAAACCCACAAAACTAATATGTTATGCATCTGTATAGTCCTATGAGGTAAATGGAACCCACTTTTTCTTGAGTTCCTTGAATTCACACAGGAAGATGGACACAGAAGCAACTTTAAACTGCTGAGATCTTAGCCAACACACTTTCCAGGTACTGTTTCTGTGCTTCTAAATAACCAGTCAGCTCATGTGTAAAAAGTAGAAAAGGTTTTCGTGTGTGCTTTGTTTCTGGGGCAGCCCCATGGCAACCAGACAAGATAATGCATGTCAATTTGGAAAGCCTGAACAGATATCCCATGTGATCATAGGGTTAAACAAACAGCTATCAATTTATTAAACATAAGTCAACAATATATATTAATTATAGCTCTTTCCTGAGGCTCCATTTTAAGTGCTAGGGAGATAGCAATGATCAAATCAGATAAGTTCCTTCCCTAGTGGGATTTACATTCTAATCCAGTGAAGAAATTCCTTAGCAAAGCCATTAAGTTGTATTAGGTGCTATGAAGAGAAATAGAGTAAGAAGACAGAGACTGTTGTTTAGTTTGACAAGCCAGAGAGGGCATTTGAGCAGGACACCTGCTTCCAAAAGGAGTGAGCCAGGGGGAGGTAGGAAAGGGCGGTCCCAGTAGCGGAGAGGCACATGTCATGAAGTGATGGTGAACTCACACATTCTCAGAACAACAGGATGAGGTCAGAGCAAGGCCGGATGCACATTAGGAGCTTGGATTTTAATCAGAGTTCAGTGGAAGTCACTGTAGTGTTTTACTTGGCAACTCAACATATCAGATTATATTTCCTCCTAATTATTCAAGTATAATCCACATACAGTAAAATTTACTCCTTTGGAATATGCACAATTCTGCTAGTTTTGACACAGATAAATAATTGTGTAATTAGCACCATAATAGACATATACAACCTCTCTAACACCCACAAGAATTGCCCATGTCCTTTGTCTAACCTCCATGCCCACTAAGTCTTGTCACTATTGATGCAGGCATTCTGGGGGTCTGGGTACCTGAGGGTCCATGACCCATGGTGGGTTCTTGGCTTTACAGGAAAGGATTCAAACTCAAGCCAGCATAGAGTTTAAGTGAAAGTATTTGTTAGTGAGTCAATGAGATAGAGAGCGGCTACTCCACATAAAGCAGAGCCCCTTTAGTGGAATTTGCTAAAATTTCACTTTTCTGAGGTGCATTTTCTGAGGTGCATTTAATTGGGGGTTGTGGAAGGAATATTCAGGATCTTCCAGAAAAGGGGAGGAGACTGCTTAGTGGATCTACAGCTATCTTGACCATTTTGTGTCCTTATATGGCCTTTCTGTTTCCAAGCAAGGTGGTGCTTATGGTTGTGTGGGTTAGCATGTTAATGTATTATAATGAGTGCATAATGAGGGTTACTATTAGATAAAATTTAGCTATGTTGGATGGAAATGGTCTGTGTTTAAAATCATAAATTCGGGTTTAGGTTGTGTTAAACCACTATCCAGGGGAGGGACAGTTTTCCTTCTTCTTGACAGTTACTGAGCTTTTATCTATTGCAGCTGCTCTGCCACACATGCTATCTCACTGTCACTACAGTTCTGCCTTTTCAGAACATCATATCAATGAAATCACATAGTGCAGTTTGTGTCTAACTTCTTTCACTTAACATGTGTTTGGGATTCAGCCCTGTTGTTGAGTGTATCAGTAGTTGGTTCCTTTTTATGATTGAACTAGAGGCCCAATGAGGGAAGTTTGTGCAATAGGCCTTCCTTCCCCTGGATGCTGGCACCAGGTTCCCTCCGGCCCCTGGGACTCAGGCTTCTCTTGTAGCCCTAGCTTCGTCGGAAGATTGTCCAGTCTAATTAGCATACTATGCTTTTATTAGTATAGATAATATAGTATTGATTGTATGTACCATCATTTATATGTTTAAACTTAATTTGATTTAAAATTTAAAAAATTAAACTGTTTCTCAGATTCCCCCATTTACAATGTAAGGTGCTATACACATCCTCAGGTTTTTGAATGAAAATAGGGTTTCAGTTCACTTGGGTAAGTACCAAGGAGTATGATTGCTAGGTCGCATGCAGAGTATATGTATAAAAGTACTAGAAACTGCCTACCTCTTTTCCTAAGAAGCTGCACCATTTTGCATTCTCATTAGCAATGTGTGCATTTCAGTTGCTTCACATCTTTACCCACATACTTTGGGGTTGGGGGTTGTTACCTTTCAGATTTGTTTTTAATGCCTCACTCTGGTTGCTTAAGGGAAACTGTATTAGGCAAGAATGGAAGACAAAGCAACAAGTAGGGCTATTGCAGTAGTGAAGATGAAAGACGAGAGCGATGCGAATGAGATGTCATGACAGAGATAAGAAACATTAATTTCAGGACATAATTCGAGGGTACAGGTGAAATTGGAGATTATGTGAGGGAAGAAGAAGAATCTAGGGCAATGAGCTAAATGGGATACAGCGAGGAAGACTAGATTTTGAGATGGGAAATCAAGTGTCTTTTAGATCTGTTATGTTGAGATGCTTCAGGAACATGCAAGACAAAGTGTCAAGTAATTAGATAACTCTACAAACTGAAGGTCAGAGAAGTGATATCAATTAAATATATGAGTCTGTTACTGGAGATTTACATTTGAGAGTTACTAGGTCTTTGTGATATTTAAAACCATTGCATAGGATGAGATTCCCTCAAGATGGTATATAGAGAAGTGAACCATGTCACCACAATTAGAATTAGGAACTAGCCACAATTACTGGTGGTCAGTGGTTTAGAAATCCACAAGGCAATTTTATAATCTAGTGCATGCTATTGGCCATTGTCAAGTATGTAGATAAAAGCTATACAAATATAGACAGTGCAAGGTTATGTAGCTCTGAGAAATAATTGTCTGATTTTGGTGGGAGTGCTAGCCTTCCTCCCTTGTCCGCCTCAAACATGTGTAGCAATTATTTCAATATGAATAAAAAGGTGACTCAGTCCCAGGATGAGAGTATAAGTCCTTTGCACTGAGCTCACAACTTTGTGGTAGGCTGATTAAAAGGCAGACAAGAATGAGGAGGTTCATATGAGCACCTGGAAAAGGGAAACTTCATATATATATATAATTGGGGTTTTTTACAGAGAGGAAGGGAGAGAGGTAGAAAGTTAGAAACATAGATGAGAGAGAAACAATGATCAGATGCCTCCTGCACATCCGCTACTGGGGATGTGCCCCCAACCAAGGTACATGCCCTAGACCAGAATGGAACCTGGGACCTTTAAGTCCACAGGCTGATGCTCTATCCACTGAGCCAAACTGGTTTAGGCAAGGGTTACTTCTTATGCATCCTCAGTTTCTCCACAGCACAGACAACATTGTATAAATAATCTAAACTGCAAAGGTAGAAGCATATGGGAAATCCAAGAACACCTCTAGAGCCTCAATAGACTACATGGGGTGATATTTTTACAACATAAGTCAAATCTTGTTGCTCCCTGTTTAGAACCTTCTTTTGGCTCCCCATAGCCACAAAATTTAAAAAAAAAAATCTCTATCGGGTCTGCTACTGCCCTATTTAATCAGTGCATCTGCCTTATGCCTTACCTCTGATGTTATCTTCTATAGGTCTCCCCTCTCTCACCTCTACTTTAGGTACTATGTGTGTCCTAAGTGTTGAGCACGGCAGGCACAGTACCACCTCCATCCTTTGAAATGCTCTCCCTGCTTCCAGGAGTGTCCTCCCCCAAGGGCTCTTCATTGCTCAGGCCCTCCCCCCCTTTCGGCCTTTGTGCAAAGTTACCTTCTTAGAGTGCCTCCCTCCCCTGACTTCTATGGGATGGCTGCATCTTTCCACTCACTTTCTCTGGCTTATTTTTCTCCACAATACTTTCTGTCAACTGACATATGGTGGATGTGCATGTGTGTAAACTGTAATATGTTTATTTGTATTTATTTTTATGTACATAAATTTAATGTCTTTCCTTTCCCACTAGTGCATAAACTCCCTGTGGAAATGAATTCTGAATGTCTTTTTTACTGCATTATCTTCAGAAACCAGAACAGACTGGCCCATAATAAGCACTCAGTAAATATGCATTGGATGGATGAAGTAAATAATGTGCATAAGTCACTACCCACAGTGTCTATGTATTGTAAGACTATGACAAATGATTGTGTTTGTTGATCACTGTTATCATTATTAGTCTTTTAAAAAAATTAAATTTCTTAAATGTTAACTGGAATCAAATTTTGAGACATCAGTGCACAGCTGTTATATCAGTCTTTATCCAAAACTGAGTAGTTAGCCTTTCAGCTAGGCTGCCCTGAAGTCTAGGAAATCTCACAGACCTGGGGTAGGCTTCTGAAGCTGGGAGCTGCACCTTCAATGCTACTTGAGCTATATTTAGCTGCACCTGCTTCTGAAGGGTATTTCTGTCTGGGCAATAAATGAGTTGGGCTTGTAGAACACTATGACTTTGGTATAAGCCAGCTGGAAAAGCAGGCTGTATTTCTAATTCAGTGAAACTGGATCCCAGAAACAAGTATATGATGTCACAGCCCGTTGCCCATTGAGCTGGGTCCCTTCTGGATTTCTTCTCCAGCTCTCAGTTGTTTAGAGGTTCAGGTTAAAAAAATCTAACATTTGATTTTTTTCTCTCCCATATTCTAACAGCTATCTGTATTAGCTAACAGAAAGACAAAATTTTCATCATAAAAGAAAGATAATTGTTGGGGTTTGGGCTTGTTAGGTGATGTGGGCTTGTGAAAGAATTCACAACTGAGAGAAGAGACACAGCAAGGGAATTTATTTTACTTTCCAAGCCAGGAAAGAGCCAATGTATTGATGGATAATACGAGTGAGGAAGAAAGAATGGCTTGCACTTTTAAAGAGCAAGCAGTTACATTTGCTAAGTGACAAGGAAGGGAGGGGGGTTGTGTTGAAGTTGACCAGATGATGGGGTTGTCTTGAAAAGTTACAGTTTGGTCAACTACTGGCAAGGTTTCAGAAGCTAAGGTCCAAGATTGAACCTGCATCTTAGATGGTTTGCTTCTAATTTTAGTTGTGGCCAACTTCCTTCTAGGAAGCCTGTTTACTTACAAGGACAAAGGGTGAAATATACTAAAGTTTATTTATTTCTGTGTTAGTTTCCTATTGCTTCTGTAACAAATTAACACACATTTATCTTACCAATTCCAGAGGCCAAAAGTACAAAATGGACCTCAGTGGGCTAAAATGAACCGCCAGGACTTACCAAATACTTCTGAAGGCTCTAGTTGAGAATCCCCCATCTCCTCGCTTTTTCTATCTTCTGAAGTCCACCCCCTTTCTTCACTTATGACATCTCCTAATCTCTCTCTAACCCTTTTGCCCTCCTCTTCTTCTTCTATGGACTCTTGTGATTTCATTGGCCCTATCTTGATAACCCAGGCTAAATCTCCCCGTCTCAAGGCCTCATGATTAGCAATCCCTTTGCCATGTAACTTGACAGTTCACAGTTCCTGGGATTAGAATATATTTAGTGAGAAACATTATTCTGGTATTAAGATAGCCCTATCTGATTTGGTTCCATGGATAGACCACCAACCTTCGGACTGAAGGGTCCCAGGTTTGATTCCAGTAAAGGGCACATGCCTAGGTTGCAGCTCAGTCTCCAGTGGGGGGCATACAGGAGACAGCTGATCAATGATTCCCTCTCATCTTGATGTTTCTATCCCACAACCTTTCTTTCTGAAATCAACAAAAATAATATTTTTTAAAAGATAGTAGATACATTATATCTAAGGGGAAAAGGTAGCCACCTGGCCAGGGCCTCAGTGTTATTCTTGAATTGCTAAATCTTATTTTTCCTGAAATTTACTTGTTTAGATATTTTAAAAATATAAACAATTGCATTTTCTTTGTTGTGTAAATCAGTTTGAATTGGAACTGATGGATGTTCTCCTAAGAAACACTCTGTAAATATATATAGTTTGGGAAACATAGAGACACTGAGAGCATTTAGATTTAGAGGTTATTTTTTTGTTTTTGTTTTTTTTTGAGAATCCAGTTTTGTTCGAGTTCAGCTCTGAGGGTTTTTATCAGAAGACTAGAGGCCTGGTGCACAAATGTGTGCACCAGTGGGGTCCCTCAGCCTGGCCTGTGGGATTGGGCTGAAACCACTCTCTGATATTCCTTGAGGGGTTTCAGACTGTGAGAGGGTGCAGGGCAGGCCAAGGAACCTCACAGGTGCATGATTGGGGCCAGAGAGGGCTCCATGGTGTGTTTGGCCCATCTCTCTGAGTCCCAATCATCTGGACCCCAGCAGCAAGCTAACCTACCAAAGTGTCTGCCCCCTGGTGGTCAGTGCACATCATAGCGAGTGGATGAACATCCTTAGCATATCATTAGCATATTATGCTTTGATTGGTTGAACCGACTGGACATATTAGACTTTTATTATAGAGGATATCATGTTGCAATTACTTGTAAATCACCTCTATATCCCACTAATATTGTGCCTTTTGCCTCTCCACAACCTCATATCTTTGATAGTCTGAGTTTTACTATTAATGGGAAAATTGCAATCAACAGATTTTAATCTTACCTCAGAATATTACACTCCAATTATTCTGTTTACCATAGCTGTGTGAATTTTCATTTTTTATTTCTATATTGCTAATTAGGACCTTCAATAAAACTGCTGCAGCAATTCACTGCTTCTTTCGGCAAAGATTTATTGAACACTCGGTGTGTGACTAGTGTCCCAGGCATTTTTATATATTATGGGTTCATGGAATATATGATAGATGATATTCCTGCTCCTATGAAACTTACATTCTAGTAGTGGCAAAGACACATAAATAGGTAAAAATGATAAATTTTAATTTTTGTGAAAAAAAAATATACCAGTAACCTATTTCGACAATGAAGATGTGCAATGGATTATTCCAAAACTTTGTAGTTTGCAACATTTGACATTTATTTTTATCTGGGCTTAGTCTGGGTTCAGCTGATTTAGAACAGGCTCAGACAGGTGGATTGGTTTCAGGCTCTAGGGGCCTGTGTAGCTTTGCATGTCCCTAGGTCAGCTGGAATAGATCTGCTATATAGGTTTTTCATCTTTGAACCAAAGGGCTGTATGACACATGTTCCTTGCAATGACAGGCCAGAGTTTCAAGAAAGCAAAACAAGGGTGGTTTCAGGCCCTTGGTTTGGAACTGGTAAGCTATAAAAGGAAATCATATGGACAATCCAGAAATCAAGGAGCAAAGATGTAAATTTCTCCCAACAATGAGGCTATACAAAGATAAAGGTGGAGGGAAGATGAATAATTGGGGCCAACAATTCACTTTGTCATACAGAATTAAACCATGAAGAATGATTGAAGTGAAGGGTGTTACTTTAGACTGAGTATTTAGATTAAGATATCTTTGAGGGGAAATATGCATGATGAAGAACAGGCAGCCATGTGAAGAGATAACTGGAGAGAATTTCTAGTAAAAGACTATGAGTTGTGAATAATTTTAAAGTTTCCAAATGATGGGAAGAAAGTCAGAGTGGTTGAAGCATGGTAAGCAAGTGAAAGAGGGTATAGAAGACAATAAAGCCAAAACCGGTTTGGCTCAGTGAATAGAGTGTCAGCCAGTGGACTGAAAGGTGCTGGGTTCAATTCCCGTCAAGGGCATGTACCTTGGTTGCGGGCACATCCCCAATAGGGGGTGTGCAAGAGGCAGCTGATCGATGATTCTCTCTCATCAATATTTCTAACTCTCTATTCCTCTCTCTTCCTCTCTGTAAAAAATCAATAAACTATATTTTTAAAAAAGACATTAAAGAAACAGGCTGAGGCCAAATCATAGAGATCTTTGTAGTCCACTATTAATAAATGTTATTCAAATTACAACAGGGCCACACAGGAGGGTATCACATTGACTGCTCTATGGAAAATTACTTGTAGGTGCAAGAGAGAAAGCAGAGAGAAATGTTACAGATTATTGCTTCTAGGCAGGGGACAATGGTGTTTAAACTAAGATGGTAGCAGTTAGTATAAAGAGAAGTATACTAATAATGTAAAACAGTCAAAACTTGTTTCCTGAAGTCCCTCATCTTAAACAATTTGGTTCTCAACCAATGTGTACACATGAAAACATTCATTGTGGAGCCAAACTTTGGTTTTCAAGACCTTTCAAGGTGATGCCTCAGTGTGAAAAAAAAAAATCATCTCTCAGGGACAAAGGAGAGAATGCTTTTGTTGCTGGTGAATTAGCACAATTTTAAAACTTAAAGAGGCAATCAAGAGTGCTGATATTGGTAAAGGTGTGAAAGAAACAATGATTACCCGCAACTGAAGAGTTACAAAAACTATTGATAAACAAAAAGCAGTGAGCAGGTGACATTCATTTTGGAGGAAGTGATATGTGAAGAAGCAAAGATGCTGCATACTGATCTGAAAGACATCCCTGGACTGAATGCTAAAAGTTATTCCTTTAAGGACAGTAAGGGTGGTTCCATAAATTTAAGAAGTGTTTGTTTATAGACTAAACAGTATATTAGACATGTACCGTATATAAGAAAGGTTAAAACATGGAATCATTTTAGGGTCTGGGACAGATTATTTCAAGTTACATTACTTTTAAGGGGAAAAAATGTTTCAGTCTTCAAAAATAAATCACCTCTTGAACAGTCTTCCTGAAGGAATTACAAAGTTTGAGAACTGAGGTTTCACTATATTTTGGAGCCAGACCCAGAAAGTCTTGTTCTATAGTAGTGATAGGTAAGATAAAGGGAAGAAATTCCACTTAGATAAGAAATATTATTTCATAATTGTGAAATATGATAATAACTCTAACCAGGTAATATTCATATAATTGTGGTGTTTTGTTTTGTTTTTTAACTTGGAGTAGATCAAGAAGTTCATGTCAGTTTGGATTAGATTTTGGTCAAGTAAAGGATATTCTAGTGGCTTTTAGGCTTGAATTTGAATTTTTTATAGGAAAGGTACTTCAGAAGTACTGCCTAACTCTCTAAGTGACAAGTAGATAAAATAAACAAACAAATATTCATTAGTAAAAGCTCAGCTATGCACATGGATTTGGGTCTCTTGACCCAATTGTCAAAGACAATGCCTTGGTCATCATTTCATCATGATGAAATGTCAAGAGAGGCAGAATTGACATACTGCTAAGAGGCTGTCCATGAAGACTGCAAAAGCAAACACATAACTAACCCTTTTTGTAGGAGGCAATTTAGGCAAAGGAGAAAAAAAAAATCCACAATGTCTATCTATTATGTAAGGGGGAAGCTACCACAGAATATTATCTGGCTGTCATTCATGCCACTGAAGTTAAGCTATTCAAATGGCCTAATTCCAGAAAAATGCCCCAGGTAGCCATGAGAGATTAACCATAAAAAGGATAGGGTGTTTAAAAGGCAATATTTAAGATTCACCCTCTGGTGCAATATTTAATAGTCCAAAATTAAAAATTAAACACAGGGATATGAATAGGAAAATATACTTAGGGAACTCTTCAATGGTAAATAAAAAGCATGGAAATGTTTTAAAGCTTAGCAAGAAGTTACCAGTGACTTCTTTGGTCCCTGTAGCTACTCCTTGCCTAAAATGATCTCTTTAAGTAACAAATTGTAACCATACCTTTCCACTGAAGTTTATCAGAGTATTCATCCTGTGAAATGTACATTTTTAGACTTGTAAAACTTTGGCATTCTTCAGTTTTATTTTTGATGCAACAGTTATGCTCATACATAAATGGCATTAAAATACTAACATTTCAGAGAAACGTTTTAAATATAAAATGTGCTTAGTCTTGACAAGCTCATGACATTCTAGATTATTATGGGGGCAGTTGTTTGGTTCTTCATATGGGTATTGTGAGTGACTAAAAATGTCATAATGGAAGAATTTGAGAAAATTACAGATTACAGAGACCCATTTTTAAGTGCCTACTTGAGTGCAGTTCTGGGTTTAGCACTTCACATAAATGATCTCATATTATCCTCATAAAATTCCACTTGAAGCACTGGAAGGGGTTGTGTTGGGGGAAAGTTTCTAGCATCATGTTCCCCACTCTTTCTGGCACCCCTTCCATCATCCAGAAGGGAATCCAAGTTGCTCAAGGTGGGAATGAACACCTTGTTCAGTTTTCACCATTGATCATTCATATGCCTGTTAACTCAAATACAAATCTATTGTATTTGTAGGTTTGTAATGAACATAGAAAATATTTCTGGGGTATTTGAGTATGTTGGAATGAAAGGGGATCATCTTTAAATGCAAGATTGAAGGGAATAAGACTGACTTGGGATTGTTCCCTGACCATTCCCCAGAAGTCCACTGTCCATGGACTTAGTCTCTGCCTCTTGTCTTTCTGTTTTCTTCTTTGCCTGCTAAGAATGGAATTGTAAAATTGGGAAAGCCACATCAGTTTCTTCAGTCAAGTGGATCCTCTGTCAGTCATTTGGATGCTGTAACAAATGCTGCCACATTGGTTGCCAGAAAAAAGGGTTTTTTCATTTTTTTGTTTCTAGTTAGGGATGCTGGCTTATTTACCACCTCTCAAAGGCCATGTGGACTAAATAAAATAAGAAGGCAGAGAATCTTTACTATTCAGATCTAGTGATTAAACATCCCTTGGGTACTAATCAACTCCCTGAGGAAGGAATCTCATCCCTTAGAGACTTCCCAGGACAAAGATTAAATAACTGAAACTTCAGAATGACAATTACCAAGAAGACAAGAAATAACAAGTGTTGGTGAGGATGTGGGGAAAAGAGAACCCTTATGCATTCTTGGTGGGAATGTAAATTGGTGCAGCCACTATGGAAAACAGTATGGAGGGTCCTCAAAAAAGTTAAAAATAGAACTACAATATGATTCAGCAATTGCACTTTTGGGTATTTATCAGATGAAGGCAAAAACACTAACTTGAAAAGGTATATGTACCCCTATATTCATTGCAGCATATTTTACAACAATCAAGATATGGAAGCTACCTAAGAGTCTATTGATAGATGAATGGACAAAGAAAAATGTTATATAACATTTATATATAACATATTTGTCCTATTACTCGGCCATAAAAAGAAAAAAAATCTTACAATTTACAATAACATGGGTGAACCTAGAAAGTATTATGCTAAGTAAAACAAGTTAGAAAAAGGAAGACCAGTAACACATCATTTCACTTATATGTGAAATCTAAAACCAAACCAAACAATACAGAAATAGATTCTTAGATATGGAGAACAAACTGAAGGTTGCCAGAGGGGTTAGGGGTGGGGGGATGAGTGAAATAGATGATGGGGATTAAGATGCTCTAATTTCTGGTTATAAATAAACTAGAGGCCCAGTGCACGAAATTCATGCACAGAAAGGGTCCCTAGACCTGGCTGGGATCAGGGCCAATCAGAACCTTCCTGCTGCTGGCCAGGGCCTTCCTTCATTCTGTGCTCCCCCCTGGTGGTCAACGCATGTCATAGCTAGCAGTTGAACTCCCAGTCTTCTAAACTCCCACAGCTATAATTGGCATAACTCTCTCTCTCTCTCTCTCTCTCTCTCTCTCTCTCTCTCTATATATATATATATATATATATACACACACACACATATATATATACACACATACATATATAGGCATGTATATATATACATATATACATGCCTATATATGTATGTGTGTATATATGTATACACACACACATATATATATATATATATATATATATATATATATATATACACACACACACACACACACACCAAAATTCCTGCATGGGTGGGGGGAGTCCCTCAGCCCAGCCTCTACCCTCTCCAATCTGAGACCCCTCTGGGGATGTCTGACAATCGTCTCACAATCCAGGACCACTGGCTCCTAACCACTCACCTGTCTGCCTAATCACCCCTCATTGCCTCTAACAGCCTCTGCCTCAGCCCCTGCCACCTTGGATTTCTCCAGAAGGATGTCTGAAAGACATCTGGTGTATCTGGTCTAATTAATATATTATCCTTTTATTAGTATAGATAAGCCAGGGATTTTAATGCATAATATAGGGACTATGGTCAATAGTATTGTAATAACTTTGTATGCTGACAGATGGTAATTAGACTTATCATGGTAATCATTTTTTAATGTATAAAAACATCAAGTCCTTATGTTTTACACCTGAAACTAATATAATATTGTATGTCAACAATAATTAAGTATTTTAAAACTCTGAAGCTTCAGTTGATCCTAAGTTCTTCTCTCTTCTACAAGCTCTTCTATGCCTTTAGGAGTCATTTCTCTCATGTTACTCTGGTTTTCACTTTTCTTTGATGGCATGGTCTACCAGTCTGCTTTTTCCAGGCAGATCCAGGCTCAGCCAAGACTGATTAATGCTGTGTATCCCTCAGATTTGTCAGACAAATATGCACAGCCATAGAATGAGCAATATGATCATCACATCTGAGGCCTATAGAGTTATGCAATGGTCAGAACTCTGTAAAGACAGAAATGGCTCTCTTGGAGGAATGCTTCTGTTGTTATTGGTTTTGTCGCACTTATCTGGGACTTTGGAGGTTTTGATGCCTTAATCTTGGGTCTTTCATAGGTATATTGCAGGGGAGGAGGAAGGAGGCTGAAAGTGTGGAGCTCTGTGCCTGCTCCAACAATAGCAAGTTCATCTCCTGAGAACTGGGATTTGTGGGAGTTTGGGGAAACTGTAGGTGATGAAGCTCTACAGGAGTTCAAATGAGTTTGTCTCACCTCTTGTGTTTGTTAGCTTTGCTTATACATGTGAAATGCATATGCAATAGTTGTGAGTTGGGAAATGCACCTTTTCTGGAGACCGTAGTTCACCAAAGGGATACAGAAATAGTCTCTACGTGCCAAACACTCAAATAAGCATATTTATATGTCTTATTTAATCTTCATGTAGAGGCTGTGAGGTAAGAATAATAAACCCCCAAAGGAGACAAAGAAACTGAGCCTTAGGGAAAGTAGGTGAATTGTCACAGCTGCTTAAGAGACATGGACTGAATTAGAAGCCAGGTGGGTCTGATTCCAGATCACACCCACTTGCCCTACATTTTGCTTTTCTCTAATCATGGCTGCCTCAGGGAATTGCTTCTCTCGCATACCTTTCTCTCACACATACACACACTAAATTTTAAACTCTTTAGATTCAAGAAAAAAAAACTTAACAGAAGGAAACCTGACTATTGTGGAATGGAAATCTGCTGTAGTGAATATGTAGAGCATCTCTCTGGATTGGTGTAGGTTGAGGAGTTGATTTAATTCTTACCTGATTCCTTATGATGAACCACTAAGGCACTTCTGGAAAGTCCCCAAGTAGCTATTTTGGAAACCAGTAAGGCATGGTGATCTTGAGCCAGACCACATACTACAGATGAGGGCACAGTGCAGGTGGAGCTAGAAGTTTGCATTAAATGTAGAGAATACAATTCATTTTTGTGGTTACAAAGGACTTACATCTAGATTAGAGTTGGTAAATTATGACCCAATGGCCAAATTGGGTGAATATGTGTTTTTATATGGCTCTTAAGCTTAACAATGGATTTTATATTTTGAAAGGGTTGTAAAGATTAACAAAGAATATGTAACAGAAACTGTATGGTGTGCACAATGCCTGAAATATACTATCTGGCTTTTTTTCAGAAAAAGAATGTTTATCCCTGTCTTAGAAGGTTTGGCTATGACTTTCCTGATTTATCACCACCCAACTCAGCAGTGAATAATCCCTGGAAATTCTTCCAGCAGTTCCTTTTATGCCAAATTTATTCCATCAAGTAAAGTAACTCAACATAATTGTTATTGGGTTCAGTCTATTGTCAAACAAGATCATGCTTCCAAGGTACCAGGCTTGGTCTCTTCTGGAAAGGAGTGTAGGAGCAAAGAGAGGGGGCTTTCTCTAGGATTTGGTTTTCATGTGGTAAGATAGTCATAATATCTACTTCCCCCCTTATCATAGAGATGAGACAACTAGAGCCAGAAGGAACATATTAATTGTCTTGTCACACAGAATATTTGTGGAAAAGCTGGACTTGGATTCCAATACCCAGGATTTTATTAAACAGGTATTAAGTCTTTATATGTGCCAAAAATTATGTAATTTGATGAGCATAAAATAATGCAAATGGCAGCTGAGGTAGGGCGAAATAGAATTGATTTTAAGGATAAGTCCAGTGTTTCAGTGAGGACTTCCAGGGAAAAGACCATGAAACAGAATGAAGAGTGCAGGAGGTTTTTGAGGAGTGGAGTATACTTATGAAAGAGCAAATGGGGAAGAGGCAGGATTGAATGCTAGTCTTCAATGTACTAGTAGATGTACTACCTGGAAAAGGAAAGAGGAGAAACAAGATTGTCAGATATGCTCATGATTTGAGGCTCAAAGTCTCAGCCAGCCCAAAGGAGAGCTCCCTGGTAAATAGAAGGAGTTCCACTTTGAGCAGAAATGGTCAGACTTTGGATATCGCCTCTCTGTAGTCATTGCTGGGGCTCTCTGGGAAGAGCAAGTCAGCCACTGGGGTGGATACTGAGGGTGCTACAGATCTTTTAAAGGAATAACCTAGCACTGAAATTCCAGGGGCAGAGCTTGAATAGATTCATGGAGAGCCTGTAAATGGGGGAAAGGGAGAAGTTCAAAAGCCTCAAATTTCTTTCTCCCTCTGATGTATCAGAGCCAAAATTATTCATTGCTTTGAATACGTATTTTTGTTTTACTGGTAGCCTTTTAAACATTTCAAAGAGGAGAGACTAAGTTCTTAATAACTTAAAGTGAAAGAACCAATCATATAGATTTTCTCATTATAAGAGGGAAATGTATGAGTACTTCATCCCTTAGCACTAGAAGAAATCTAAGTCAGATCCCTCCCCCACTTTGCATAGGGGAAAACTGAAAATGAGGCATATCTGCATAAGATGAAAGAACATTAAAGAGGTAAAGCAGAGAGAGAAAAAAGGCCACAACCTTTACCCTTTGGGGCTCTACTTTCAGTTCTATAGACAGGATTGATAGGCCAGCAATTCAGCAATGTACTTCCATCACTATGACCTGGTCTGAGCCACTACCATCTCATTAGCTGATCCACACAGCAGCTGGAATGATTCTCTTAAAATCTCACTCATAACTTAGTTCTTTGCTCAAGAAGTAACATGTAGCCAGAGTAAAAGTTAAAAGTCCTTCCAGTGGCCTGAGAGGCCTACACACTCCTGGACCCATTATGGGTCTTGCTTACCTTCTCTGTGGCCCCATCAGCCCCAACCTCCCTGTGTCTTTGATTCTTTTCTGACATGCAAGAAACCTTTGCACTAGTTATCCCCTCTCTCTGGAAGGTTTTTTACCATAGTACATGCACTTAGTTTTACCTTTTAGAGTGAGACTAGAGGCCTTGTGCATGAATTCATGCACCAGTGGGGTTCCTCGGTCAGGCCTGCAGGATCAGGCCCAAACCAGCTTCTGACATCCTCTGAGGGGTTCCAGATTGCAAAAGGGCACAGGGCAGGCCGAGGGACCCCACTGGTACACGATTACGCCTGCGGAGGGACTGCAGGAGGGCTCCAGGGCATGTCCAGTCTGCTCTCTCAGTCCCAATCAGCTAGATCCCAACAGCAAGCTAACCTATTGGTTGGAGCATCTGCCTCCTGGTGGCCAGTGAATGTCACAGCAAGCAGTTGAGAGGCCATAGCATATCATTAGCATATTACACTTTGGTTGAACAGAGACCAGACACTTAGCATATTAGGCTTTTATTATATTGGGTAATTAAAAGTTTGAGAGAAGAGTTACAAAAATAGTACAGAATTCACATAAATGCTTTACCCAGCTCCCCTTAGTATTACTATCTTACATAACTGTGGTGCAATTCTCAAAACGAAGAAATTAATATTGATGTCTTACTATAACTGAACTTCACACTTTATTTAGGTTCACAAGTTCATCCACTAAGTCTCCCTTTACTATTCCAGGTTCCAGCCCAGGTGACCAGGTTGCATTTAGTTACCACGTATCTTTGGTCCCCTCCCATCTGCAACAGTTCCTTGGACTTTCTATATCTTTTAAGACCTTGAGATTTTCAAAGTCATGCCCAGAGAACTTGTAAAGTGTCCTTCAATTTGCATATGACCTACTTATTACTTCTACACTCAGTTCAGGTTATTACGTTATAATTTCCCAGTGATGCCTTTTCTGATCATTTCATTTTAAAATGTAATTTCCTCTCCTTCTACTCCACAGGTTTCCCCCCAACATTCCAGCTTTGTTTCTCTCTACTTCCAAATGATAAATATTTTTATTTTCTATTACCTATTTGTTTATTGTCAGCTTCCCTCCACTAGACTCCATGAAGGCCAAGATTTTTGTGTGATTTGTTCATTGCTGTTTACCGAATTTCTAAGATAATTCTTAACACATAGGTGGTATTAAAAAAAAAGAGCTTGAATGAATTCAATGAATGAGCTGGATATTTTGCTATTCTTGGGGATCCAGAAAGAAAAATGAGCTTAGAGATGCTGTACAACATGACATAATTCCAAAGAAGGTGGATAAGTTTTATAAGATACCTCATACATAGTGGAATTATTATTTAAAATTATTTCCTGCTGAGTTATGAAGGTCCAAATGTATAAGCTCAGTTTTCTACTGCTTCCTGAAAAAAATAATTGAATTATGGAAATGAAAACCTCTTAGCCTTTATGACTTCTGTACTTTGCTCAGTAAAATGCATTTCAAACGCAGAAACATTTCACCCTCAGACGGGGCCTTTCAGAACCATTCCCTGACATTTTCCCTTGTGCAAGTGCAAATGCCTTCTGATTCATGGAGAATGGAAACCTGTTAAAAACTCAGGCTGTTCTCAATTACACCAGGAGTTCCATTCCATCAGCAAATTATGCAAGATTATTTCTTACTCCTCTTTTTCATTCTACTTTTTGTCCTTAAAATAGTATTAGAATTGTCACCCAATGTGAAAAAGGTGAAAGTAGCTAAAACTTAAATCTGATCATTTTAATGACTGTGTCTATTTAAGATGGTGAGCAGGAAAGGTGATGTGAGTTAAGAGCCTTGAATATTATCTAGAACTTTACTGCCTAGGGACAAGAAGAAGAAGGGAGTGCAAAGGTTTCAAAATTTAATGCCCAAGTCTACAAATTATCTAACTTACTTGAGCCTCAATTTCTTTACCTACAAAATTATCAGCATAGTTTACTAACTCATTCACTTAAGAAACATTTGTTGAGTCCTCACTGTGATATACCCTGAGCATATGTATACAATAGCATCTATCTGATAGATGCAACTCATTTACTCAAGCAAAAACATGATAGTATGATAATATCTACAAAATAGGAAAATAAAGAGTCGTAGGAGTACTGAGGTGGGATGTCTGGGGACAGCAGGGAAGGCTTTCTGAATGAGTGGTGTCTGAGGTATCTTAAAAGACTAGAAGGGTTGGCTAATTGAAGGGACCCTAGTAGACAATAGTAGAAACTATTAATTAGAGGGACAGCAAAATAATTTAGCAAACATTTACTGTTAACTACCATGTGCCAAGTCCTGAGCTAAGGGCTGAAATAGAAAAGTAGTAAGACATGCTTATTCTCTTCTTTTAAATGGAATCCTAACTAGGCAGAGAAACATTAAACAAGTAATTTCAAAATTAACTATTCCACAGCATTGTGAAAAGGAGCATAAAGAAGGGTTGGAATCTCTTAAAGGAGATTAAAAGAAGAGCCAGACTAGGAGGTCAAGAAGGAATTATTTGGCATTTTCTCTAAATTTTGATGCATTAATTAGTATAAGTTAATAAGAAATTAACTTAGATATGATATTATGAAACAAAAAGAGGATAAACATTTCAGGGATGAGAGTTACAAGATCTGACTTGCTTTTAAAGAAGATGACTGTTGTTACTATGCAGTGAATGGATTAGTGACCAGGTAGAAGATGCAATAGTCCAGGAGGAGGTGACAGAACATTCAACCAAATGCCAGAGTGATTTATGCAGTATATGGAGAGAGAGAGATAAAGTGTGAGTGTGTGTGTGTGTGTCTTGGATGACTTAAGTAGATGTGACATTGAGCTAAGGAGAAGTAAGTTGAGGTATTGCCAGCACATAGAATATGAGCTCAGTTATGAATGTATTGAGAATGAGGCATGTGTTAGACATCCAAATGGAAACTTGAGTAGGGAGTTAAATATGCAGGTGTGACCTTTGGAAAAAGATCCAGAAGGAAATATGAACTTGAGAGGTATCGAGGTATAGATGATTGATCTTTCTTATGAAGAGATTATTGAGTGAAAACACAAAGTATAGGACCCATCCTTGAACAATGCCAACTTTTAAAGGTTAGGTAGAGGTAGATGAGCCCAAAAAGGACTTAAGCAAAGCATCTTGAAACAGAGGAGGAAAATTATGGAACGTTAAGGTACTTTAAGAGGTTATCACCTGGGAGGCTAAAAAGGATCCACTGGATATGACCAAATAGCTGGTATTGGTGATTCATTACATTTAGACTCATGGTGTTTGTAGGTTATTTGTCATATTAAAATAAACAAAAAAATAGGTCGTAGGAGACAAAATAGAGAGCTACTCATTGAGACAGTGTATATAATAGTCTCTTTCTATGTTATTATTGTGTTAACCTACTCTCTCTCATTCTCTTTGAATATATATGATTTTAATATACTAGTGGCCCAGTGCACAGATTTGTACATCTTGAAAGGAAATTAATTAGAAGGTGGCAGATAGGTCAGGATAGGCTAGGCATGCCCTGGAGCCAACCCCCCAAGGTCTCTCCCCTGCTGGCCACAGCTGGGGCAGTGCTGCAGCTCAAAGGGCATCTGTGGAGTGAGCAGGGTCCCTCTGACAGGTGGGTTCCTTGGCCTGGCCTGTGGGGATCTGGCTGAAACCAGCTTTCTGACATCCCCCAAGAGGACACTCTGTAAATGCAAGTGTGCAATAAACCAGATTCAGGGCCAACAATGCTCCAACAACGACAACATAACCCATGGCCAAAGGTGGAATCACACTCCCTCCTCTCTGGTTCCAGGCACATCACCAGAGAACTGCCAAGTCACCGTGGCTTGGCAGCTCCTGCATGGGGTGGGGGGTCCCTCAGTCCAACTTGTACTCTCTCCAATCTGGGACCCCTTGGGGGATGTCCGACTGCTGGTTCAGGCCTGATCTTGCAGGGATTCCCGTGGGATCAGGCCTAAACCGGCAGTCAGACATCTCTCTCACAATTCGGGACTGATGGCTCCTTACCCCTTGCCTGCCTCTGATCACCCCTAACTGCCTCAGCCCTTGCCATGGCAGTTTCATTCAGAAGGATGTACGGAATGACATCTAGAAGGTTATTTGGCTGTCTGGTCTAATTAGCACATTACATTTTTATTATTATAGAGATGTACATATATGTAATATTTGTGAGATATATGATAGAGTGATAGATAACATTCAGCCAATTTGAACCCTGAATTATAACTTGGAAATGGCAAATGATCCTATTGCTTTAGTTTCTCTTTCTTATAGAAATGGGTACATTTTTTGATATCTACATTCTGCATTTACTGAGTAGCATTTGAAAGAATATTTATATTCAGCAGAAACATCCTTAATGAATGAAGGCAAAGGAGAGATATTCTCAGATGAACAAAAAGTAAGAGAAGTGTTGTCAGCTTCAGAGTTGGGAATATCCTTGTAGAATCTTTTGTTCAAGGTTATTAATAAGTTGAAACAAAGGAGTCATATCTTGAAAAGAACAGGTGCTTGCAAGAAGGAATGAGATTTGACGACTCCCTGGCAGTACCTTTCCTCACACAACAAAATCTGCTTGGTTACATTCAGATTCCCTCAGTTGAGATTCCTCCTTGACTCTTTTTATTAAACTGAAAATAGCCCGGCTAAGTGGTTAGAGCATCAGCCCTCACACCAAAGGGCCATGGATTCTATTGTGGTCAACAGCGTGTACCTGAGTTGCAGGTTCAATCCCAGACCCTGGTTGGGGTGCGTGTAGTCATTGTCTCTCTCCCCATTGCCTCCCTTCCACTCTCTTTAAAAATCAATGGTGAAAATATCTTTGGGTGAGGATTAACAACAACAACAAAACTAAACTGTAAATAAACTAAGAACCAGCATGAAAGGAGATGAGCTAAATTAGTTACAGTATATTTTTCAGCTATTAAGATAATACTGAGGATTAACATATAGGTTTATTATGTTTATGCACATTAATCATATATGAATACATAATATTGTACCATACAGCAAGTACACAAACATAAGTGTGTGTGTGTGTTTGGATTATGGGTACCATTTTATCCTTTTAATTATACCACTTTCAATTTTTTTATAATTGGAAAAACACTTTTGTATTAAGGAACCAAACTAGTTTTTAATGTAAAAAAAAAGCTTACTTAAGTCAGTAGGGGACTCAGCAGAAGCTCAGAGACAGGAGATGGTGGGAGAGGGAAAGTGTGCCAAAGCCCACAAAGAGCTAAAGAGAAGTCTCAGGAACCGAGTGGAGGGTGCTTTAGAGATCAGCTCTGCCTGCCTCTGCCAGGACTCAAGAAACGCCTGGGATCCCTTAACCTTCAGTCAGAAGCCAGGTTACCCAGCAGTCCTCCAGGTTTGAGTTAAGAGTGCTTGAATCTGAGTCTTCCCTCAGCTACACTGCTTCTGGCAAGCTTTGATAACACAATAACGGGCTTCGAAGACAACTCTCCCCTGTGGGAAAGGTTGTCAAGTAGAATCTATTTACACAGTCACCTGAACATCTTTCCAACTCACTGGAGCCTTCCCCCAAACAGCATTCCACAGTGGACTGCTTGCTAAGAAAGAATTGACTCTTTTTTTTCCACCTAGAGGCAAACAAGAAACCCTTTCATTAATGTTGCTTAAGGTACACTAATCAGGGCCAAGTATTTTGGGAAATGGATTTAATTTTCTGTTTGCAATATTTTGAAAGTTTACTTGGAAACAGAAAGCAATTGAACATTGCAAGTCCTGGAAGAGCTGGTTAATAATTAGTAAAGTAATTCAGGTTAATATAGTTTGGCAAGTACTAATTGAAGGCCTACTGTGTGCAAACACTGCCAGGTTCTGTGGGGGACAATGTTCCAATAATATATCCTGGTCCCTAAGAGTTCCTAACTCATCCTGCCTGCACCCCTTTCCTCTAGTGGTAAGTATTTATAGGGTACTGTCTGCAGGTTTTAGGACCAGCATCATAAGCAGGTGAAATCCTTCCCACAGGTGTAATGGTGATGTCTAGCAGTTCTCTGAAGGATGGATACGGAGAGGAGGAGGGTGGAGGCAGGTGAACAGAGACATGGCTATTACTAAGAAAGAGAAGGAGCCATGGAATGAAAACTGCTTGAAGAATAAAGTAACTCATTTCACCCTGATCCTCTCAGGTCCCCAATTTGCTTCAACTTCCAGCACTAACATACAACTCTTCATCATTTACATCTTAACACTTTTCACCCAAGGAATCTAAACCACAATCTCACCAAACACACACACTTACGTTTGTGTACCTGCTGCATGGTACAAAATTATGTATTCATATATGGTTAGCATGCATAAACATATAATAAACCTATATGTTAATCCTCAGTATTATCTTAATAGCTGAAAGATATACTATAACCAATGTACTCAAATGTGAATATATACATGCAATTACACTCACATGCCATCCTGTATGAAGATGATATATAGCATATAGAAATGTAAGGAAGGAGGATTTTTACAGTAATATATATGAATATAAAATAAACACACAAATTTTATAAAATGTTGAATTAGTAAAAATGAGCTGAACAACATTGCTTTTGTAGACCACAACTAATACTATTTGGGGAATATTTTTGGAAGGCAACTTTCTCAGGATCTGAATATCCTCTGGTATAAAAGGAGCCAACTGAAATAGACCTTAGGTTGCAAAAAGTATATTCCCTATTGATTAATCACAGTCCCACAAATATTTGTTGGAAAAAAACCTGAGATTACATCAAGACTCAGTTTTTGTAAAAATAAAAAAATAAAAAATAGTGCCATATTTTGAGCATCAAAGCAGGAGCCCATGGGGGGGGGGTGGCATATGATCATTATTTTGTTAACCCTATATTTACTAAGTCCATAGATCTAAAGAAAATGCTCAAATTTCATTTCTATATTTGAGTTATATTTTGGTGTCTGGCGGCCCAAGGGGAAATAGAAGAAGTTACAGGTTATAATGTGTTAACAGCATAAGCTTTAAAGTTTGACAAACTAAGTTCAAATTCTTGTTCTGTTACTATTGTTATTTTATTATGAAACTTGAGGAAATTATTTGTTTTCTCAATTCCTCACTTACCTCATAGGTTTTTATTGAAATGATGTATATAAAAAGTTTAGCACAAAACCTGCCCCATGGAAAGAATTACACATATGGCAGAAAGCTTATAGTTAGCATCAGGAAGAATGCTGAGTGTAAGAGCAGATGGGTGAGTGAGCTCTTGAGGAATCATCCCCACACATGGCTTGTGGATGAAGAATTGAGGATCTTAGCAGTACCTATAAATAACATGAATTTCATACCATCCGCCAAATTCTCCGTTAATTAAATATCCTAGTTATAACCTGTTTTGCCCTCTGCCAAGCCATATTTTCCTTTTCTGTAAAATGAGGATAACAAGAGTTATAACTTTCTTTCCATGACCAACTACAATGTAGCAGGCGTGCTAGGATCTTTACATTCATTGTTTTACATGACCTGAGATGAGCCCAGGAAGTGAGATTTATTAGCCCATGATAAAATGGAGCTTATTGTGCACAGCTAGAAGGTCGTAGAGCTGAGATTGGAACCACACCTCACCTGAATCAATCACCCAATTTTATTAAGAGTTATGAGAAGGATTAAGAAAATGAATATACTCTGCAGTGGCTAGTAAGCACTAGTTGTCTCTTCTCACCTTGACTCATAGCATAGCTTTCAAGCCACCTCCAAGGGTGTCCATATGAACATCATCTTGCCTTAATGCTGGGACCTCCATCATCAGATCCTGATGCTATTATATACTAAATTTACATTGTAGATCCACTAAAAGCTAAATTTTGTGAAGCATTTTAGTCATCTTATGCTCCCATGCTATCCTCTTAAACTTTTTCAGCATTGTATAGGCTTCCACTGAACAAGCTAGCTCATAGCTACACCCATTGAGTTGCCTCTGAAGGATCCCCAGAGATCTCTTGGTGAAGGACGTACCACAAAGGTACACAGTGGAGGTGTGTGCAACCTCAGTATTTGTTCCATCCCCAAATAAAGTCTGACAGAGGAACATCTGCTATCACTTTAGTACCCATAGGGAACACACACATAGATATAGAAACATGCCTTACACTACAATTAAAAAGACAGTATTTTCTTACAGCAAAGTTATTTCCTTGGTCTGCTTGTTTGTTTCTTTAAAGGGGTAAATTAAATTAGCTTTTCCTCTTAATGGCCCATAGCATGAAAAGCTTTACTGCTTACATGTAGTATTTTGCTTAAGCAGTCATTTAGCACATAAGAAACTTAACTCTGTAGTGGAAAGAGCTGCCATTTGTAGACATGTACTATGTACAGGGAATTAAGTAAATGTTTTATATGATACAACAACTTTATGAGAAAGATGCTATTACCATCTTATTTTACCAAAGAAGAAAATTAAATCACTCCCTAATAGCACACAGCCAATAAGAGTCTATGTGACCCTGCAGTCTGAGCTGTCACTGTGTCCTATTGTATTACAATATTAGATATTTTATATATTAGTATATATGTATGTACTGCCCAATAGTATTCTATAACAAGTATACTGATTGTTCTACTATTGTATATATTTCCCTTTCACTTTTCCAGTTTTATTGCTGAATCTATGAAAAATAAACTTAAAAGATAAGTGTGTATTTCATGCTGTGCAATATTTTACATCTACATAACGATTCCTTTTACTCTTACCACAGCGCTATAAATTATGTATATAATGTGTCCCCATTTTATAGATGTGCTACTAAGACATGGAGAAAAGCAATGACTTGTTCAAGATTGTACAGATGAGTTAGTAATAGATTCAATACTTATAACAGGTCAATATAACTACAAACTCTGTGCATTGAACCACATGGTATGCAGACTGGAATAGAAATGCATGGAGACTTCTTTGTACTTTCAGATTGAACCTACTTAGCATTCACACTGTCCTGTATTTTTCCTTTCCCAAAGGGTATACACTGTTTCAACACACTATGTTCACTCTTACTAATAAAAAAAGTAAGCTTTCTCCTATCAGCAGGTGTGTGAGAGAGAGACAGAGAGAGATATAGAGAGGCATCATTTATTTATCTGTCTCAGTAGTAATCAGAAATCCCGGGCCTGACTAACCTTCACATACACAAGTGGAAATTTTGAAAGAAAAAACATTGTGCTATTTTCCACTGCCTCGCCTTTCATTGCACTCTCAACTGCTCTTGTTCTAAGCATTGGCCAATCCCATGGCTTCTGTAGAGAACTGACTCATTATAATGCACAATTCCATTTCTTCCTGTTTTATTCAGACCAGGTATGCAATCACTGGTTTTTCTTCTCTCCATTTCCATTTAGTTTTTCACCTTAACTGCTAGTTTGCTGGCTTAATAATGTATTTCAACTGAGGTAGGACACATCTAGAAATGTCCAGGAAGGCTGATAAGAGCTCACAGGACAGCCATGGATGTCTGCCATCACTTGAAATTCTCCAGGGATTTCTGCCCTTAGAATTCCACTGGCCCACACTTCCTGTCAACTTATATAAGTTCTCCCAACAGCATTCTTTTCACTTGTCACAAAGATATCCAAAAACCCTTTGTGTAAATTGATGATTGAAGGAGGCTTGAGATGAAATTGTCCCAATATGAATAGCATTTTAGGATACAGTGGCAGGAATGATGGATATGGAAATAGAATTTCTCAGTCCTATTGTGACTGTCTAGTCATAAAATTTGGCCCCTCAATCCCCCCAAATTGGAGATAAGAACACCGGTTTAATAAGCTTCATGGCGTTTTTGACAATCACTTTCATTTATGTGTAAGAGAGCCCTCTGGACTTATGAAGGGTTTCCAAATGGTACCCCCACGAGACAAGCTTTACACACTTTAGTGGGGACAGAGATCAGTGAGAGCCACTGTCAGTGGTCTGGGCACTGCTAACCACACAAACCATCACTGAGTAAACAGCATTTACTGAGCACTTGTTATGTACCAGCCACTTTACCAGGTGAAAAAAGACATAGGGAATCAGAGCCTGCTTATGGAAACCTGTTCCATGCTGGCCCTGTGCTAGTCCTGGGCACACAGTTGTGGAAGGCTACTCAGTAGAGCAGTGTTTCCCAAACTTCTCTCATGATGAGAATCACCTGGTGGAGTTGTTAAAATACAGATTCCTGAATCCCAACTAAAAAGTGCTAAACTAGAATTTTTGGGAACATAAAGGTAAAATTGTATACTTAACTAGTACTCTAAGCTTTGGGAACATATAGGTAAAAAAGTATACAATTTTACCTATATGTTCCCAAAATTTCTAGTTTAGCACTTCTTAGTTGGGATTCAGGAATCTGTATTTTAACAACTCCACCAGGTGATTCTCATCATGAGAAAAGTTTGGGAAACACTGCAGTAGAGCTTACTGGAAGACAAGAAAAAAAATTAAACATAATGAAGTGGAAAAAATAGAGAACTCTAGGGCAACACGTCAGAGGAGTACTTGTATGTACAACGATAGCCATAGAGAGTTGTATTAATTTCCTAGGCTGTTGTAATGAAGTCCCACAAACTGGATTAACATAAAACAACAAAATGTAATCTCACAGTTCAGGAATCAGGAATCTGAAATCAAGGTGTCCATAGCTTGGGGTTCTCTGGAACCTGAGAGAGAAACCGCTCCATGCCTGTCTCCTAGTTTCCAGTGGTTGCAAGTAGTCCTTGGTGTTACTGGACTTGTAAATGCCTCATTCCAATCGCTTTGCCTTCTTCTCTGTGTCTCTGTATGCCATTTTCTGTCTCTTACAGACACTAGAGGCCCAGCCCATGACTGAAATCATGCAAGGAGGCGCCCCGTGCCTGACTTGCACAGTGCTGGCCGCCGTGGGAGTCAGACCTGACTGGCACCGCAGGAGGCTGGACCGACACCATGGGGAGCCAAGACCTACGCCTGACTTGCAGCATCTCTGGCCCCCTGCCTGTGTCCACCCTGGGGCTGTGGGCAAGCAGGACCTGTGCCTGACTCACAGCATACCCTGCCCCCTCTGCCTGTGTCAGCTCTGGGGCCACCTGATCCGCCGTGCCAGCTTAGGTAGGCCCCCTGCCTCTTCATGTCTCTATCTCCGCTCTGGGCCTCACCTGTGTGTGCAACATCCTCCTGTATGACCTGGTGATCAGGTGAAGGTAACGCCCCATGACACATCTGCTGCCACTGCTGGCAGCGCAATCACTGACCAGCCCGGTTACCTGAGCCTAAGGTGGCCGTGGGCGGCTGGGCAGCTGCTATCTAAGATTTGCCTGCACCTTGGGCCAGCCCTGGGCGGCTGGGGAGCTTAGGTGACTGGGGAACTATGGAGCCTGGCGTGCAGAATGGCAAGCTTGCCGGGGGTGGGACTGGGTGCTGCCATCTTGTGGCTGTGGGCACCACCATCTTTGAGAGCTTGGCAGTCAATTAGTATATTCCCTCCATATTGGCTGTGGGCACCACCATCTTTGGGATGGTGTGAGGGTCTATTAGCATATTCCCTCTTTATTAAATAGGATATATTCTCATTGCATTTAGTGCCTATCCTAATCCAATATAAATCTCATCTTAATCTTTATCTTTCTTACTTCTGCAAAGACTCTATTTACAAATTAGGTTTTATTCTAAGGTTTCAGGTGGAAATGAATTGGGGGGTGGTAGGGGCATTATTCAATGTACTACAAAGGCGTAGTAACAATTTTAGAGAATAAGTAATGGAAGTGCATCACAGCATAGAGAACAAAATACGCAAAGTCCTAGAATGAATAAAGAGTATGACACACTGAAGGAATTAAAAAAAAAATGTCAATGTGGCCAGAGGAAGGAAAGCAGGAGAGAGTTGAAAACTATGAAGATGAACAGAAAGGTAGAGTCTGTACGTTCACCTGAAGGATTTAGGCTCTTTTTCCTGAGAGTAATGAGAGTCAATGACATATTTCAAGTAGAGATTAACATGATACCTGTGTTCAGAGAAATCATCCTGGCTTTGGGCAGAGAATCAAGTGTCAGATTATCTGACACAAAGTTTAGAGGACAAGACTCTTGTTGGAATACTGCTGTCGGAATGGTGGCCTGAGTCATAAGAGTAGCTTTGGAGAGGAAAATAAGTGATGTATTTTGAGGAGATAGAGATTTAGTTAAATACTTGCAGGACTTTGCAATTCAAAGTGTGTCTATATGAAGTAATAAAAAGTAACTAAACTTATTGTGAAAATACTATCTAATAAAGCAGGAATATGCAAATTGACTATCATACCATCACAAATATGGCAGTGCCCATTGCCACAAGATGGCGGTGTCCAGTCCCCTCATTCCTGCCAGACTACCCCAGTCCTTTCAGCCCAGCCTGGGGGACAGCAGGTGCATGGTGCAGCCAAATCTGCCCTCAGCCCCCCAGCCACCCAGGGCTGGCTGGAGGCACACGCAAGCCTTAAATGTCAGCTGCTCAGCTGCCCAAGGATCTGGTAACCAGGGCCAACTGAGGCTTGCACTGCTGGCAGTGGCAGCAGCAGGGGTGTGATGGGGGTATCCCCTTCCCCTGATCGTCAGGTCACCTCCCACACCTGAGGTCTCCCAGACTGTGAGAGGGGGCAAGCTGAGCTGAAGGACCCCCTTCCAGTGCATGAATTTTTATGTACTGGGCCTTTATTCATTTTATAATACACTAGAGGCCCAGTGCACAAATTTGTGCACCTTGAAAGAAACTGTGGGCTGTGAGGCTGCAGTGGGCACTGGGGCAGGTCTCAGCCATCCTCCATGCCCCTCTCTGGCCCCTCCTGTCCCAGTCCCAGGTCCCCTGTCTGCCTTCAGTCCTACTCCTACCACCACTTCTCCCACGTTCTGACTGTGCCTGGGCAGTGCCATCAGCAGGTGCGAGTAGTGGATGCTGTCCAGATCACCCCTCAGGAGGAGGGGGGGTGGTGAGGCCCTCAGGGGCGATCAGGGCTGGCAGTCACAGCTCACACCCACTGACATCACTGAGCAATTGGGGCTGGTGCAGGCAGCGGGTGTGATCATCAGGCAGGACAATGGTGTGTGGGAGTAAAGAATTTTCAGTAACTACCAGAGGCTCACCCCGATGACATCGACCAGAGCCCTGCCTTGGTCTGATGCTCCTGCTTACTTGCTCCACCATCCTGCCTGCTGCTACTGCCTGCCTGCCATGTTCTGTGCCTGTCCCTTGGTGATCAGCACATCATAGTGACCAATTGTTTGGTTGTACTGCCAGGTCTATTTGCATATTAGTCTTTTATTTTATATGACACAATAAATCATTCTGTAGTATAACTTAAATTAATATGACATTGTATGTGTCATATTTCAATAAATTAGAAAAAGGCAATAAAATATTTTTTTATAAAAAAGACTTGAGGGGGCTTAAGGCAAAGCATGGAGGTATAGAGTTTTATATGCTTTAATTAATGAGTAATTTTTACCCCATTTCCCAATTGATTTCCTCAGAAATGATTTTTCTCAGAGATACAATGCTCATTACAAAGTGTGGTAATATTGGGACATTTTCTTTAGATTCTCCCGTGTTCATTTGAATTCTTTTGCTTCTAAGAAACATTAATTGAAGATTAACTAATGTAAAACAAGCCTACGTAATAAAAGTATAATATGCAAATTGACTGAACGGCATAACCACAGGTTGGTGGGGGACAGGGCCATTGAGCAGGTGGCATCAGGTAAGCCAAGGCATGTGCCAGTGGGCAGAGGGAGGGGACAGCAATGGTGTGGGTGGCAGCAACCAGTGGCAGGGCAATAGGAGCTGGCACCATCCCCTAATCGCCTGCCAGGTCATCTCTCCCAACACAGGAGGCCATGGTGGAGTGGTGGTGTGATTTGAGGTGGGACTGCCAGGCACCATCCAGCAGGGTGTGGGTTTAAGTCATCAGTAGGACATCCCCCAAAGGCTCCCAGACTGTGAGAGGGCGCAGGATAGGCTGAGGGGATCCCTTACCCCATCCCGAATGCATGAATTTTTTCATGTGCTGGGACTACTTAATAAATAAGGAAATTTATGTACTAATACTCTGAAAAGTGGTCAGGGGCTTGCCTAGCCCTCATGATTTAAACACATTATCTGCATTTTCTCTCTTTGTCTAACCCTAAATTCTACTTTTCCAGCCTTGTGATGGTGGGAACAATGTCTCAGAACAGAGTCTCCACCCATAATTTTGTTAAATGACTTGAGAAAAGTCTACCTATTCCAACTTGGGTCTTATTGCTATCCCTGAACCAATTCCTGAACCTGAGTGAATGGAGTATTCTGTTAGACCTAGATCACGTGTCAAAATTTGGGAATAAATAAGTCCATCTGAGTGTCTTCATCAAGCAGATTACTACAGAATGAATAAAAGAGAGTTCCCTTAAAGGAAGCAGAAAAAAATAATGACAAAACTAACAGGTATTCCATACACACTGTGCAATGGTTCCAAGCAAAAGCAATTATCTTAAGGCCGAGTAAAGATAATACCCTGAATTCAAAATTTATTCCATTAGTTTCTGCGATTGCCTGTCACCTGCCCATCATTCTTTTATCCTTCCATCCATTCACTACATGTTTATGAAACATTCACTTAAAAACAGTTAAAGAATTCAAAGTTGAGTAATGTGATTTTTGTCCTCAAGTGGCTTTTGATCAAAAATCAAAGACAGCTATTTCAAATATCTGTTTAGGTAGAAATTAAGCAAGACACATATACACTATTAATAAAGAATAATTCATTTTTTGTTCAATGGATAGCTCCAATGAAGTGAATAAATGAGCCCAACCTCCTTCTTTAAAATTTTATTTTCAAACTAGTAGCCTGATATATGAGTGAAGATTCGTGCAAGAACGGGCTTTAGTTCCATGCTATTGCTGTCCCCTCCCTCTGCTCACTGGCACATGCCTTGGCAATAGCCTGGAGCAACCTTCCTGTCTTCCCATGCTGCCTAGAGGCCAGGGGCAGCTAGGGTGGTGTAGAAAGCCTGCAACCCTGGCCTCTCCTTGCCTGTGTATGCAAATTAACCCTCCATCTTTGTTGGGTTAATTTGAATGCTCCTGATTGGCTGGTGAGCGTCAGGAAGATACAATAAATTAGCTTGTTACTCTTTTATTAGGTAGATAAAGAGGGGAAGAAGACAGATGCTTCACAACTTCTAAGTTAAGTCAGAATGAAATCCCCAACAATGGTATTAGAAATGAACTTCTAAATATTAAATATAAGGTGAATATTCCATTTGAGAATTGTAGAGCAATGTTGTGAAGAAAGCAGCTATGGGGACTCAAAAAGAGTTTCAATATATAGCAGATTTTTTTAAGCTTGGGGAACACTGGAGATAACAAGCAAGGAGATATACAATTGTTTGAATATTTGAAAAATTGATAGGTGACTTGGATGGCCATAATACATGGTACGCAGATGATTAGAGAAAAGATCTGGCCAGAAAGAGGTTTCAGGAACAAATTATGAAGGATTCTTTGGAATCCAGACCAAGGAATGGCAACTATTTTCTATAGACATTTTGGAGACTTTACAGTTTGGGGGCAAGAAATTTAATAATCCGTGAAATTACCTGTGTTTCAAAGATAATTCAGAGAATAATAACTGGTACTCATGAGGGCTGGGGTCCCCCAAAGTCACTTCAGTTTTTCAAATCATTCCACTTAGCTTCCACATTTCTGGGAGAAATTGGGCATTTAAAAACATGTAAGAAGACCTATTTTCTCCGGAGAAAATAGATTTTCATTTTTAAACACTTTAGTACTAAAATTACATTTTAGAACTGCCACAATTCTTAGAGAAGAAACCAAACCTCTGGGATCTCCGGTCTACTTTGCTTCAGTTTATTCAAGACATTCGGATGCAACAAGGTCAAGGAACACAAAGTCATAGCACCGTTATGTTTAGACCTACTGCCGTTGGTGGAAGTCTCAGACCCTTTTAGCGCTCTTGGAGCTTCTGGTATATGTTAAGCAAAATTGCATTTTATCAGTTAGTTTGTGACTATATTTGATCCATTTCCACCTCTGTTAAACATGCCCTCATTCACACTCTTTTTGTGTCAGAAGAAGAGAGAAATACCAAGGAATTTGTGTTCTGGGGTATAGGGAAGATATCTTGAAAAAAAATGTACTTTGGGACAAGAGTTCAAAGACATTGGCATACACTTGTGAGTTCACATAGATACACGTGATACACGAAAAAAAAATTATTATAACCACAGACTCATGAACAGTGGCATTTCTCCATCTGTACTGGTGACAACATGATTTATATAACCACACCACCTCTTCCCTGAAGCCACAGACAGCCCCCACGTGAGATCTGATCCTGTTGCTGGCAAGTGGGGTGTGAGTGATAAGCCCTTTGAATGGAAGGTGCCAGTTCTCACTTTGGAAGGTCTTTTCTACACAGCTACCCAGACCAATACCACACATTCTCACCACCATAAGGATAAATTTCTAGAGTGTTAAAACAAGCAGAAACTTTGTGGACAATGACATTGTTTTTATGCAGACAATAATATCACTGAGATGTCATTCCTTGTTGGTAAATATTGATAGTCATTCCTTGTGGGTAAATATTGATAATAAAGCTACTAATACTGAAGAGTATTGTAGAGGGCCGCCTGGGAAGACACATGGACATTCTTTAGATTGTTGCTGACTGGGCCCGGGATATTGGAGGAGTCATGTCAGTTGCACTCCCGCCCTGGGAGTGCAGAGATGGATGTTCTTAGTTCCTGGCTTGTATTTATCCTGGAGGAAGGAGTGGGTGGAACCTGTGCACTCCCCAGCGCTTTGTTTTTTTGTGAAACCCTCTTGTTGGATTGGAGAATAAATAGATATGCTGCATGGCTCAGGAGGTTATCCTCTGCCTCTTCAGCAGAGGAGGTCGGCGGCTCTCCCAGCATAAAATCTATCTCTGTGTCTTCTCTCTTTATTTCTATTATTTCTCAATCCCTGGCTACCTCCACTTAGAACCGGTTCATTCATCTCGTAGAAGGGAGATCCCCGCCACATCAGGCACCCGCAGAATATAATCTCTTATAGGTGAGCAGCACTTTACAGTTTATGAAGCATCTTCAGGCCTAGTCCCACTTCTAGTTCTCACAAATCAATGAGGTGATATTTATCATCCGCATTGTATACACGAGGAAAATAAGGCTCTGGGAAGTTAAGCTAACTCATTCTAGGGCCAAAGCATTAGCAAGTGTTAGGAGTTCAGGCAACAACTGTGATATTCTGAGTATTAGGCCACAACACAACTCTACATTGCATTGCCTCCTAAAAGATTTCCACCAAATGACCCCTTGTTTGGTGTTTGTTATTATGACAAATTCTAAAGGAGAATTCAAAAAGATTTCCCTAAGCTCCTAGATCGGGAGCGCCGAGTTTCCGCTGGGTTCAAGACTGTAGAGGAGTGCACCTGGTGCAGCTGTAAGTGTTGTTTCTATCACAGAAGAGCTAGGATATAACTAGGGCAGATTCTTCTTTCTCCTTCAAGAGAATCACTTAGAGAGTCCTCATGTTCATACTGCTGCCATTGAGATTTCCTTTGAAATTAGCTAATTTGGCATGAACAGAGATAATGCAATACAAACACAGCCATCTATGATGGTGTTTGGTTTATCAGAGAGCAATTCAAAGTGAGCCACAATTTAGTTCTAGCAACATTTGATGCAGGAGTTGAGTGAAGGCTGAAGACATCTAGAAAGGCTTACAATTAGTCCTTACAGAAAGATGGAAAGCTAGGACTTTTGTGACACATAAACTTGGGCATGTGATCCCAGCACAACCTTTTACTACCTGTGACTTTGAGTGAGACAGTGAAATTTTCCAAACCTCCATTTTCTCCTCTGTAACATGGTATCTCCTTTATCTTAGGGTGATGGTGAGAACCACATGGGATAAAATAAAATAAAATATTCTTAGCATAGGGCTTGGCACAGAAGTATTTCTAGGAGGCCTTCATAAAGGTGTGGGATTTAGACTAGCCTGGCTGGATGGGTAAGATGTGAGGGGCTGGCTCACGTGGTATGCACGTTGGTTAAGCAGAGAATACAGCTGCACATCTCTGTACCTTGCTCTGGCATCCTGCCCAGCCACAAGTTTGCTTGGGCTGGCTGGCAGTCGTGAAGGACATTGGCAGAGAGGTGTGAAAAGCTCCGGGCTGACTGTCACACAAGGACATGGATGTTTGTAAAAGGGTGCTATTAGAGCCCACCATGAGCATCACTCAAGCCTGGGCTCCAGAGAGAAACCAGTGGGGTGCTTTGAGGCCAAATATTAATGCTTTTGAGTCAGTGATGGCTAGAAAGGAGAGACAAGCTGGCTCCTTGAATTATGCCAGAACTTTCTGGGGGATGTTCCGAAGTCACTAGGGTAGATTCTTTTCCTACAAAAGAATCATGTAGAGCAGTGTTTCCCAAAGTGTGGTACGCATACCCCCAGGGGTACGGGAAGAGTTTGGTGGGGATATGCACTGCACCGTGCTTAGCTGCGCCTAATTCTACGTTCTCATGAGTCAAGTCAAGACAGTCTTGTGAGGCGTGAGATGGTCCGTTCTACAAATAAATGTTATTTATAATGTAACTTTTATTTATATTTTATTATGAATAATTTTATTTTTCATTTATTATCATTTTGTGTATGTACCCAAAAAAGAAAAAATAAATATATTTTGATTGTTATTAAAATACATCCTTTTTTGAGGAGGGGTACTCAGTGTTATGAAAATTATAGAAGGGGTACACATATGTCAAAAGTTTGGGAAACACTGATGTAGGCAGTCCTTTTGGTCATACTACTGTCATACAGATTTCTATTTGATAATAACTAATTTGGCCATGAACAGAGATAATGTAGTACAAAGACTTCAGGCTATGATTATGTGTTTAATGACCTAAATGACTGCCTTATTGAGGGTGAATGAAGCTCTGACAAAGTTGGTAGAAGGGGCTAAAGAATTGTGATAATTTCCTAGGGATGCTGTAACAAAGTACCACAGACTGGATGGCTTAAAAAACATAGCACCCACACATGCACAAACCCTTCTACTTAACCTGGACATTCAAAACATTCATCTTTGGCCAAATATTTTATCCTCCTCCCCCCCAAAAAAGAGGCTTTAAAATAATTTACAAATCACAGAATTACTGAAATTCTATGGGATTGAAGGAACAACTAAGAGAGTGAGTTTAATTATCCCACTTGTTGCTTCATATGCCACTGTATGATTCCCACTAAGAAGCTTCCTAGTGTCTACAGAAGTGATTTTCAACATTTTTCTTCTCATGGCACACATAAACCAACTACTAAAAATTTGAAGCACATCAAAAAAATATAACTTTTGCTGACCTGATTAAAAATAGGTATAATTTGGTTCATTCACATCAGATGGCTTTCCTTGGGTTGGTTGGTGTCACTTTTTTTTGACAATATAAGGGAAAAGAGATCAGTGCCCCTGACTACATAGTCAGGTATTTCATGTTTTATAATTTCTTGCAGCAGAGTGGCTGAAAATCTCTGATCTACATGAATGCTTCCAGTAATGGAGGACATTCACAGATAGTTCAATTTATGTTCTTACCACTGTCAGTGTTAGAGTTGTTATATCTAGGTAAAAATAAACTTCCTTTTATTCTTTCATCCATTCCCTCACTCACACATATTTATAAGTATTTTACCATGTGTTAACCATCATGCTAGTCCTTAGAATAAATACGAAGGGGTTACAATATAGTAGTGGATAAGAAAAGCAGTTTATTCTGCCACAGTGCTCAGGGTGGCTATGAAAATAGACATTTGTGTACATAAATGCAAGAACAGCATTGGAAAATAGGCAGTGGTACTTCTAGAACTAATAACTGAGGGACATACACTAGACACGAAGGGAGGAGTGTGAATGAATAGGGGTCAGACAGAACGGGGAGGAGATCCAAGGAGGTTCTTGAAGAAGTAAGGGTGGTTCCAAGCAAAGAGAAAAATATACCTAAAGATTCCAAAACTGAATATGCTGCTGAGATTGCAGCATGAAATCACATGGACCCTTGAATGTCATCTTTCTCAAATAATTTCCAGATGGCTGAATGGAAGACTAAGGAGCAAAGGGATGTGGCTAGTGAAAGAGGGGGAACAGGATTAGTCAAGATATGGGAGCTATTGAAGATAAACTATCTAAAATGATGTGAAGCTATGGAAGGGTTACAAACAGGGGTGAGGCATGAATTGGAAAGGAGCAAAGTGAAGTGGGTAGATCAGTTATGAGGCTGTGGTAACAGGTGAGAGATGAAAATGGCTTAGACTAGGGTGATAGAGAGTTGAAATGGAAACTGGAAGATTATGGAGAGATTTGGGAGGCTGAACCCAGTCATTGATGCTAGTTCCCTTGGCTGGATTTCACAACAAAAGCAGCTTTACATAGTCACCTAACCACACTTCAGCTCATTGAAAACAGACATTGCCACTCACATTCCCTACACCAAATTGGACTTATCCAAGGAGCACACCCATGGTCCTTTAAATTGCCATTCATAGACCATGGTCTGGCATCTTCTATTCTAGTTAAGGTAAAATAGACTTACAATTAATACATATCTCTCAATGTCTGTTGATGGGTATTTCATGGCGCCTACAAGTTTTACAACTCAACCTTCAAGTGGTAGAAAGGGCAAAAGAATGGTTGCTAGGATAGGAAAATCAAGACAAAAAAATAAAAAATAATAGTAATTAATTGAAAGGTTTAAGAACCAACCATATCCTATTAAACTTGAAGCATGTTTTGGGAACCAGGTTATATATATTGAACTTTTTTGCACAATAAGATAAAACACAAAGATTAATTAATAAATTTTAAATATAAAAGTGGTTTTAGGAAACAGTGCCCAGTGAAGCAAACATTATTGCTGTCTTAAAAGATGGAACTATACTTTTGTGATCACAGAAGGGGGTGATTTTTGAGAGCACAGCCAGGCCCATCAGAAATACCAGTCACAGGGACACATTCATTTTCAACCAGCATATTCTGTTGACATCTCCCCAGGAGAATGCATGAGAAACTGACATTAGCTTTAGATCTAAGTTGAGACTGCAGCATGAAATCATGCGGACATTCAGCTGTTATCTTCCCCCAAAGAATTCTATTTTCTATAAATTGCAGGGAACCTAACACACATATTAAAATTTACTACAGTTAAGAGAGAGAGAGAACAAAAAAGAGACAAATATTGCTTCCAGTATTAACATCCATTATCACCTGTTACATATTTTGTTCTCTTGGGGGCATTACTTGACACAGATTTTCACGCCAACCAAAATGTTACATTTTCAATTTAAATATAGCACATGTCATATTCAACCACAGAGAAGATCTGGATAATGTGAAAGAAAACCCAGTTCTGTGTTTTCTCTTCTTTCTTTCTTTACTTGGTCTTTGCCTTTATCCACTAGCTCTAGGGCAGTCAGTCACCCATCAGTAAAGTTGATAGAGTGTCTACTTGGATCAAGAGCTTTGAAACCTGATTCTGTTAAGGGAGAGGGTCCCTGGCCACCTAAGAAAAACCCTTCATGCCCCATGAGCTCAGCTGTCTGTCAGGCCACACTGTGTCCCAAGAGCTTCCCAGGAGTGAAAGGCTATAACCTGCTATTTAGTTCTGCATGGCCATTTCTAACTTTGTCCTAATAGTCTACATGTATCCATCATTACTGTATCATAAAGAGTATTTTTACACATATAGAACTAAAAATAATGAAAATGATTTTTACAAAGTAGAAAGATAGAAGAATGGACTAAAAAAGGGGAGGGATTGAAAGAGAGAGGGAGAGAGACTTTAGCATAAAGGCATTAATTAGTGATGAAGTGCTGTTAGGAAGAGTCCTGAAAGATGCTTTTATATGTCTCTGTGTTAGAGGGACTGATCTACTGAGACTATTTTGTTTTTTAAATCCCAATTTAAATGCCATTGTCGTAGCTGGGAATTCAGTATCTAGACAATCAAAAATATTTATGTTTAATGTTGTTATGTGAGTATAAAGTTCCCTATAAACTTTATACTCACATAACCTTTCATGTCTTATTGACAATTTTTACACATAGTAGGTGATTAATAATGATGATAATTTCAGCATTAGAAACCAACATTTTAAAAAATATGCAGGGTCTCTGCCTCCTACTAAATATTCCTCAAAGCTTATGATTAAAACAAACAAAACACAAGCCAAAGAAATTTAGAAAAGTACGTGCACAAAACAGTATTTAAGATTAAAAGAAAAAACAAACAAACGAAAGTAGCAAATAAGGCTTTTCTCTAAAATTTGCCAATAATGATCCTTCCTTCATCCTTGACTTATTCTACAATACTGAATAGAATTACTTTGGCTTTTAGAGGCAAATCCCTGGAGTCTGATGTTCATGGTTGGCACAGACACAGTAAAGTTATTGCAGGCGAACCTCCTAAATTCTGAATACTCCCCTCTCAGGTCTATAAGGTAATGAAAAAGAAAGAAAAAAGAGGCCATTTGGATACCAGGTTCATTAAAAAGCAACAGATAAAGTCAATGTTACATCTTGAGCTTAATCAGACATAATGGTACTTTTCTTGAGCTATCGCAAAGAAATTTCTCTAGAATTCTCTAGGTAATAGCCAAAGCAGGGACAGACAAGTGAAGGCATTTATTTAGAAATGGTGGCCACTTTACCAAGATAACTAACCACACTAATAAGGAACCTAACGCAAAGGGATGTTTTCTAACAGCTCGTTAGTGAAATCTCATACTTTAAACATTGGGTTGTATATCAAAAGACCATGATCCTCACTTCCCAAGAGATGGGTACTGTGTTGAGAATGTAGCTTCACATTGCTGTACTTCCCCCCCCCCCCTGCAATGTGGTTCTCCCTTATGGAATAGGTGAGAAACAACAAAAATATGAAAGTGCGGTATTAGTATTGGGCAAAAGATGTACTTCCAATAAATAAATTATGGCAAAAGTGATGGAATGTCACTCCTGGGACTAAGTTATAAAGGACGTGGCTTCCATCCTGCCTAAGTCTTTCTTGTCACTGCTCTGTATCACTTACTCTGATGGAAGTCTGCTACCATACTGTGAGCTACCTTATTGATTGGAGATGTCCATGCAGTGAGAGACTGAAGACAGATTCGGGACATAACCAGAGAGGAACTGAATCCAGCCAACAGCCTGGTGGGTCAGTTCAGAACTGGGTAAACATCTTTTGAGTATTGAAATAACAACACCAACCACCATCTTAATTGAAGCCATACAAAAGCCCTGACCCAGAGGACCTAACTTATCCATGATTGAATTTCTGACTCACAAAAATCATGAGATAGTTTGTAAGCTGCTAAGTTTTGGGACTTTGTTGCTCATTTTAATAGATACCTAATACAATCTGCTAATTGTAGCTATATTTGTATTATATAGTCATTCACTCATCTAATATTTAATGGGTATTTGTTCTTCTTTCTGCCAAATGCTGTGTTAGGGCAAGACAAATCAGAGAGGAAAAGAGGATGAAAATAGAGTAAAATGTTACTATTTAGATACAGAGTCCAAATTAAAATGTATCATAATGTATATATTTTTATATTACTTACATTATTTAACATTGTTATAATTCACCCATGGTATAGCTTGTAGCCATAATTTGTTCTTTTAAATTACTACACAGTAAGTAGCTTATTAAATGAATATACCACAATTAATGATTACATTTTATTTGTGATGTATATGTTGGTTGGTTATGTTACTTTTGTTATGTATTTTGTTTTCTAATAGTTGGTTTAGGATATTTATTCATAGGTTGTTGAGAGAGAAGTGCAGCTTTTATTTCATGTACTATCCTTACTTGATTGTTCTTAATTCCTATCAACCCTTTTTAACTAATTTGAAATACTTAGGATTCACTACATTTTTATTATCTAAAAAAAACTGTAGGATTTCAGCTGTATACTCAATAAAGGTTGGTTGAACTCATTTGGTCTGATATTTTCTTTGAGGGAAAAATTCTAAGTACTCATTCAATTTAATAATTATACAATAATTTACAATTTGTTTCTTCATTAATTAGTTTTGGTAAATTGTACCTTTTAGAATTTTGTTCATTTCATCTATGTTTTAATTTATACAAAATAGCTTTATATTTTTTAATTTCTACCATATTAGTAGATGTATCATATTTTTAGACTTTTTATTAATCTTACCTGAGTTTAATTTTATTAGTTTTATCAATATAACAATTATCATATCTATTGGTCTGATTTTTATTTTGCTTTATTTTCCTTTCTTTAATATATTCTTCCTTTATGCTTATTCTGCATTTTCTTTTTAGTTCCTTATATTGAATCCTCAGTATATCCATTATTCATTTTTGGTTCCCAGTTTACAATCACTCTCCCTTTGCCCTACTTTTAGATGCTGGAGCTGGATTTTACAAGTTAAATTACTCTTTTTCCAGCTGGCTCTATGATAGGCTTTGACAAAAAGGGACACTACAAGGATCGCAAGTCTGGAGGAAGGAAAAGCTACCTGCTGCTTTCTATTTCTCCACAGTAGCAGGTGGACTGGTGTCTGGCTAGGACTTGCAGCATTCCCAGGAATGTGTTTTCAGTTCCCGGCAATCAGGAAGGCAGGCAGCTTAGCAGTTAGGAGCCAGTGGTTCCTAATTGTGAATGTCCAACTGCCAGTTTCCACCAGATCCCTGGGATAGGACCAAAACTGGCAGTCAGACATCCCCTGAGGGGTTCTGAATTGAAGACGGTGCAGGCTGGGCTGAGGGGACACCCTTGCCCTGTGCACAGATTTCATGCACTAGGCCTCTAATCCTATATAATAAAAGTCCAGTGACCAAATGGCGGAACAAACAGAATGTCGCTATGATATGCACTGACCACCAGGGGGAAGACACTCAACAAAGGAGCTGCCCCAGGTGGTCAGTACGCTACCACAGTGGGAGCTCTGCTAGGCTAACCAGGATGAGCGGCTGCTCCGACTGTGAACTCTCTGTCCATGGGCAGGAACCCAGGCTGCGATCATTGCCTCCTTGCCCAGGCTCCTCCTCCTCAATCCCTGCTGCTTCCTCTAGATGCCTGCAGGCTGCACCACCACTGGGCTTGCAGAGCTGACCCCAGAGGCTGGAAGGCAGGTGTGTGGCTGCCATTTGCCTCTTAGTGCTATTGTCCCTGGGCCTGGCCCCGACTGGGTCCCATGGAGAGGCGAGTGTTCCGGCTCCATGGGAGATGCCAGACCAAGGATCAGCCTCTTAGAGGGTGGGTCCACAGCCACTCCACTGACTATAGATGAGTGGTGCTCCAACAGCAGGCTGATCCCCCCCACAGGTCACGCCCCCCCCCACCAGCTCACGAGTCCCATGCACCTGGCCTCTAGTTCATTCATAAAAGTATAGAGCAGTGTTTTTCAAATTGGGGGTTATGCATCATTAGTGAGTCATAAAGGCAAGTAAGTGGTTTACAATCAGTATTAAAAATAATAGAAAAAGAGAAAGGATTAGGGAAGAGTATATGACTTTCAGTAAAGGCAAAATTATATTATTGAAGTTTAGTTTCATATGTGTGTGTTTAGTAGATTGTGGACAAACATTATGTTTTTACATAGGCTGTGGATAAAGAAAGTTTGAAAGCCAGTTATATAAAGCATGTGGCACATCCCTGTCATTTATCCAAACCCATAAAGGAATGTGACATGTTACTTCTTAAATTACCCACCATTTCTATATTCTATAAAGATCCAGCATTTTCTAAGATTGCTTTGCTTTCTCCACACATTTGTCACAAGCATTGCAGTTGGATTTCTCTTAAAATATAAAGCTTTTGTCACTTAATGTGGGTTGTGAGCATTTGGGCATGATGAGCTGTAGAATCTGAGATGTTAGCATTGCTCACTGACTGGTTCAAGGATTTGTTTCTCTTCTCATACCAAAGCCTGAGCAGTTCAGTCCATGCTGAAGCAAAATAATACATTGTTCTGGTTTGTGGCTGTTCAGTGCTCGGGAATCGTTGCAACCACAAATCAGAATTTTCCAAGGTATCTTATGGAACTTGTCAGATAATACTTATGTCTGCATGGCTGATGAGTGAACCCATTCAGAGCAAAATACTGCCTTTTTCTTATTCCCAACCATGATTAGCACTGGCTCAGAATGAGTGCTGAGTGTTTACTGACTGAATCACATTTAGGGAAAAGCCTAATTGAAATAATAGATTAGAAATGCCCTTTTTGCACATTTTCAGCTGTATAATCTAGTTACCATGATTTTGTGAAGGATTTAAAAAAATAACATTAGCAATTTCTTGGTTGGCAATGCCTAAAAATTACAAAACTGATTCAGAAAAGCTGAAATTAGAAGACCACTTCATAGCATCCACCGTCTGTCTAATTCCATTGCAATCTACCAAATCCTTCTCCCCAAATCTTTCAATCTTGGCAAAACAAGAAAGCTAAAATGGCCTATAAAACATCTCTTTCAGTAAATCGGTGCCCCAGCATGACACATCAGAAACTTTGGGGAATAAACTACACCTAGAGGGAAGGAAAAGGCAGACTTATAGCCAGTTAGGTGCCACAATTTAGGGCATGGTTATATCTTAGACATAGACACTGAAATGTGGTTATTGAGAAGTAGGACTGGAGAGTCAGTTAGATCCTGCTTGATTCTGCCACTTCCAACTGTATGACTACTGGGATAATTACTATAACTACATTGAAGGATTCTTGCATGGATAAAGTCTAATATAGCATGTAAATGGTTTGGCATATTTACTGGCACATAGTAAATGCTCAACATAGGTAGTTATTATTTTGTTGTAATTACCATTATTAATGTACCCTGAATTTAACAGTGGTCCTAAGCAGACTTATTGGTCAAGCCAGCCTCAGAAGACCAATATGAATACCCTAAGTATAAGAATTTAAAAGTATTAACATTTCTAATCTGTCATTTTATATTTGATAGTTTTTTGTTTTGGGAATGAGTCTACCAGAGTATACAAAATATACTCAAAAGAGGAATTCCACTAAATCAGGAACTTCTTGAAAAGAAATAAAGAGCCAAAACTGGTTTGGCTCAGTGGTAGAGCATCGGTCTGCGGACTGAAAGGTCCCGGGTTCGATTCCGGTCAAGGGCATGTACATTGGTTGCGGGCACATCTCCAGTAGGGGGTGTGCAAGAGGCAGCTGGTCGATGTTTCTCTCTCATTGACTCTCTCCCTCTCTCTCTCTCTCTCTCTCTCTCTCTCTCTCTCTCTCTCTCCCTTCCTCTCTGTAAAATATCAATAATATATATATATATATATATATATATTTTAAAGAAAAGAAGGAAGGAAAAAATAAAGAACACAAGAAAATTAGTGAATGTAGCAATATCATCCTGAAGGAACTGACATTATTTCAAAGTATTTACTTTACTGCACGCAACTTCTTTATTGTAAAAATGTGCTACAGTAGAGTTGGAAGGTAGAAAAAGGGAAGCCAGTTAGCTCCATTTCACTTAAAACAAGAAAAAAAATATTAAACAGCAGGTGGGGTGGGGTTTTCAAAAGCCCATTATAGTTTAAGGTATTTTTCCTTTCGTTTTAATGGACTGAAATATTTTTGATAACTGTAGAAAAAATTAAGAGTATATTTTAAAGTACCAATTCAGCCCTTAGAGCAGGGGTGGGGAATGTCCAGCCCTCAGGCAATATAAGTCCAATGAAATCATTTGGTCTAGCCCTACCAAGGCATTAGGAGTGAGATAATTACATGTTTGAACAAATATAGCAGGCTAATTTTTAAGTTGATAGTTTTGGATGGCCCATGAATGATGTTATATATACCCAAATGGCATTTGGCAGAAAAAGGTTCTCCAGCCCTGCCTTAAAACACTAAGTAAAGCTTTAAGAGCATTCTCTATAGAGGTCTAATTGCCTAGGTCTTAGAATTACTTTCTGAGAGGAAGGAAAGGGAAAGGTAGTTCCACCCTGCCTATCAGGCATTGAGAAAGGAGGGATATTGAATACCAGCTCACCTGCAGCACAAGACATTCTAAAGGGAAACGACTCCTGTTATTCAAGTATTTTGTTAAATGCCTCAAGTCTTTACTGGAAATTTTTGAAGCTCAAGGGATGCAACAGAGCATATGAAATATATAAATATCTAAACCCAAACTCAAATATCTGAAAAGGCCATCAAATAAGGAGATGAGTATAAAGGAAATAATTTGTGATTAATTTGTGCCTGTTATATAATTTGTGAATATTATTATTTTCTCAAAACATACTTAAGATACTCTTAGGAGTAAGCATTTGTAACTTACTAAGTAATCACACTCAGATAAAAACCAACCTATCAAGAGAGAGAAAGTCTCTAGCAATAAAACTCTATCAAACTAAATAATTTCAGGAAACAGATGCCAAAAAAAGTTTAGTCAAAAATAATTAGACAATTATGTGTGTATAGACAGGATTTTTTTAAAAAAAATAACTAGAAGGTCAGACAGTAGGGCTCCATTATAACCCCTGGGTTTGAAGGGCAACCAGTAGAAAAGGTGTTACCAGACCAAAAAGAACCGGCTGGTAGATACAAGGGCTGCAGAAGAGCAGTCACTGCCCACACCATAGGGAAAGGGCAGGCAATGAAGGAATAAAACTCTACCTTACTTCCCTGCCACTCTCCAATCTCCTATTCGTGTCTCCCATTGATTCAATCCAACCAAAGACCAGAGAGCAAAAGGACCTGGGCCATGCAATGCACAGAGGTCAGCCTTCCAGGGACAAAGAACAGGGTAGAAAAGGGCAGGATACATGTGATAGAGGCAAACTAAGAATAGTCAACAAACCTACCAACTTCTCTTTTTATCTATAAGCTCTGCCAGAATTAGAACCAAAAGATCATTGCCAAACCCCAATAAATCAACAGAATGTTTTGTCAAATAAAGATAATCTGCAATGTTCACATCTGCTTAGGTCTATCATTTTGGTGTACTTGAGCATTTGCTTTATTCTGAGAGCTTACTTGACTATTTTAAGGAGTTTACTGTTTTCCTACTGGTAACCTTTTCTGTGTTCCTACAGATCCTGGATTGACTCCATAAAATAAGTGATAGGACTGGGTCTATAGGAGCTAAGATAGGCTGTTGAAGACAGGACATTGTGGACCGCTCATTAAGAAAGTTTTAAGAATCAGCCAACTAGCCCAGACCAGTTTGGCTCAGTGGATAGAGCGTCTGCTTGCAGACTGAAAGGTCCCGGGTTTGATTCCGTCAAGGGCATGTACCTTGGTTGCGGGCACATCCCCGGTAGGGGTGCTGCAAGAGGCAGCTACTCGATGATTCTCTCTCATTGATGTTTCTAACTCTCTATCCCTCTCTCTATCTCTCTGTAAAAAATCAATAAAAATATTTTTTTAAAAGAATCAGCCAACTCAACAGCACTTAACATGTACATAAATACCACCACCCCTTGCAATTTCAAAGCTACCATGAGATTTAAAGTTAAGTATGTTAAAGATCCTTCTGGGCACTTCTCCTGGAGATGCACATTACTTTGGTAATAGAATCAGGGATTAAGGGCCCCTAGACCACTGCAGTGCCTTTCATTAACCAGATAAGTGACCTTCCTGTTTCCTGTTTCTTGAATGGGCAGCCAGATTCATGAAAGTACTTATTCCTTTCCCTACGGCAGAGGTATGCTACAAAAAAAAGGGGAGGGTGGGAGGAGGGTGAAAGAAAGACTGCCACCCAAAATGAAGGGTACTTAAGCAAGCAGGACCACTATTGCACTCTCTGTAAGACAGATGGTTGCTGTGAGCATGATGTTTGGAACTGTAGTTTGCCAAAATTAAAGTGGAACATGAAAATGGCAAGGAGAGGAATCTAATTTCCATTTAGAGTTGATATGGGTAGTGGTTGACAGTGTTCTTTGTCACACCTTAAGGTGATAGATGGACTGGCAATGCTTCAGGGCTGTGGTAATCAAAGGTAGCCAGGGGTGAGAAGGATATAGAATTCATGTTTGCCCAAAGAGGTATGAGTGTAGACTTGGCCAGAAACACAGAAAGAGAAAAGGTAGGATACAGTTGTGAAGAGGTAATCAATGGCAATTAAGGGCACCTACATGCATAATAGGAAATTAGGAGAGGGAGGTTTTTTGGGGGGTTTCCTCTGAGGAAAAGTATGGGAGGATGAAGTTGGGCAATGACTGTTCAATCCTTTGTGGCTCTTATAAAGTAGGAAAACTATTTTGCCATGTATATTTGAAAACAACAACAACTGTGCTTTTGTATTATCTCTAAGAACAGATAGCTTGCTCTTGCTTCCTAAGCTAATCATAGGTTTTCATATTTGAGATCATGATGAGTCTGCTGTTTTGCTGACTTTGACAGGGCTTCTGTCTCAAAAGTTTGGACAGAGTACTAGATCAGAAGTAAAGAGACCTAATGTGCATCGCGTTCCTTGTGATTATAAGCTGAGCATCAGGCATCAGACATAAAAAATGGGGTTCTTCAACCTGGAAAAGTCTCAATTAAAAAAAAAAAAACAGCACAGAATGGATCCTCATATCAAACTCTCAGGAAATGAATCATCATGTCTGTGACAGAATCCAAACTGTTGCCCTCTTTTCTGCTTCTCATGTTTGTTCACAGGGACTCTTCGGGCTCTTGACTCTGTTCTCCTGCTAATAGCCCCAGACTGCACTCCTCTGACCTCACACCCATTCGGTGGTTTGAAGTTAGCATTCCTACAGATATATAATTTGAGGCAACTCATATAATTTATGTGACTGAATTTAATCATCTGAAAATGCAGATAATTACAGTATCAAATAAGGCTGATGAGAAGATAAAAATGTGCTATAACAAATGAATGAGTCCAAACATAAAAGAAAAAATTAGTAATTTGATTTTTATCCAAAGTATAACTTTTGGTCTTTGGAAGATAGTTAATAAAATAAAAAGGCAAAGGATTCCAAGATGGTATTAGATTAGGTTGAAATTATACTGACTGCCAAAACCGGTTTGGCTCAGTGGATAGAACGTCAGCCTGCAGACTGAAGGGTCCCGGGTTCGATTCCAGTCAAGGGCATGTACCTTGGTTGCGGGCACATCCCCAGTGGGGTGGGGGGTGTGTGCAGGAGGCAGCTGATCAATGATTCTCTCTCATCGATGTTTCTGGCTCTCTGCAAAAAATCAATAAAATATATTTAAGGAAAAAAATTATACTGACCTTCTCCCAGGACCAAACTGCAATTACAACTAAAATATAGAAATATTATCCTGAATAACCAATTGAAGACTAGTATGGAGGTGTAAGAGGGCTGGCTGGGCTCCCACATACAGCAGCTAAGTTCCAGAGAGATAGCTCAGCTGTGGGGTTTCCCACTGAGAACTGTGGAGTCTAAACCCCAGGCTGGACTCCCCAGCCTAGGGCACCTGAACTAGGAAACGTGACTACATAACATCTGGCTGAGAAAAGCATCAGGCTTTCTGTCCAATAGAGCGATGGCACACTCTTAAAGGGCCAACACACAACATTTTGTTTGCAGCCATTCATATTGGCTTTGGCAGAGGGAAGGCAGAGTGGACTAGAGCTCAATGAGGGAAGTCTGGGGTTGGTGGCTCTGGGGATAAAGCTGAGAGAACAGCCACCAGGATCCCTGTGCTGAATCATTCCCCCATACTGCAAAAGTCATCTTTCCATCCATGCAGCATTGGCCTGGGGAAACGAAATAACTCTCACTCCACCTTGTGGAGGTTATGCCCTGCTGATAACTATAGCAGGAGGCTCGTTAAGTGACTGAGATTAATCGAAAGCCTTCAAGCAGAGGCAGATCACTAGGTGCTTGGAGTCTTTGCCTGACCTGCTTCTGGGACTGGGGCTAATAAAACAAACCCTTTTTGTGCAGCTGGATCCTTTCCATATGCACCCAGGCCTAGCAGAGGGAGCCACAGACATTTCATAATAGCTTTCTCAGGGCCAGTGACAGACAGAGTCTGACATTAACCTGCACTAAAGACCCTCCAAAATGGCTTAGACCAATATGCCCAGTGGCCAGCTTCAGACAACAGGACAGGATCCAATAAGCTTCACAAGCAGCGTTTACATAATGAGATATTGGTAGGCACCAAACACCACTGAGGTGAATTCTTCTTTCTGTGATAAGCATCTGCACAGCAGCCAGCACATTGTGTAAGGGACCTTTGAGCCTTATTGTCAGCCAGCTTGAAGATCAAGCTCATGCACAAATGGGCCAATAGCAATCAAGACTCAATTACAACAGGAGGTCTCACATAAACCACACAAGGGGCGTACTTAGAGCACCCAGTCCTAGTGACCAGGGAGACTGCACCAAGGGGGTCCTACAGATGAGCTAATACATAAGGCCATGATACCAAGACTAAGAGTCTAGCTAATACATAGAAACAAATAGGCAACTAAAATGGGGGAAAAAACAAGCCCCAAATGAGGGAACAAAGAGAATTTTCTGGAAGAACTAAATAAAGTGACAGTAAACAATTTATCAGATTTAGAGTTTAGAGTAAATAGTATAAGGATGCTCAAGAGCATTTAAAAGGATACAAAAACCATAAAGAAGGACCAGTCAGAAATGAAGAATGCCATGTCTGAAATAAAGAAAACACTGGAAGGAATAAATAACAGGCTTAATAAAGCAGAGTAGAGTTCTAATCAGTGATTTGGAAGACAAGATACGAGGGGAGGGGGGCGCACACTAAGTGCAGCAAAAAGAAGAAAAAGGTTTAAAATGAGAATAGTTTAAGGGACATCTGAGATGTGAAGATTAACAATATCCACATCATAGGGCTGCCAGAAAGAGAAGAAATAGATCAAGGGATCTTTGAAGCAATAATGCCTGAAAATTCCCCTAACCTGGTGAAGAAGAAAAAAATGAAATACAGGTCCAGAAAGCATAGACATTCCCAACAAAGATGAATTCAGAAAGACCCATACCAAGACAGATCATAATTAAGATACCCAAAGTTAAAGACAAGCAACAAGAGAAAGGCAGTTAGTTACCTACAAGGGAGCTCCCATTAAACTGTCAGCTGATGTCACAACAGAAATATTTCTGCTCAACAGTTATATAGGTATGTAATATTCAAAATGATGCAAAACAAGGATCTCCAACAAAGGCTATTTTACCACCAGACTAGTATTAAAAGAAATGTTAAAGGGCTTACTTTAAGAAGTAGAAAAAGAAGAAAACAAACAAAACAAGAGTAACATTGTTAAAAAATGAAATTACAATAAATATGTATCTATCAATAATTACTTTAAATGCAAATGGATAGACATAGGGTATCTGAATGAATAAGAAAACCAGATGAATGTATATGCTGTCCTCAAAAGATCCACTTGAGAATGAAAGGTACACATAGACTAAAAGTAAAGTGATGGGAAAAATATATTTTATGCAAATGGAAAGGGAAGAAAAGCTGGGTTGGCAATACTTATATCTAACAAAATAGATTTTAAAACCAAGTCTTTAATAAGAGACAAAGAAGGACACAACATAATGATTAAGGAATAAATCAAAAAAGAACATATACCCCTTGTAAACATTTATACCCTCAACAAAGGAGCACCTAAATATATAAAGCAAATCTTTATGGATATAAAGATTGAAAATAATACCCATTGACATCAATGGACAGATGTTCCAGACAGAAAAACCATGAGAAAACTGTAGCCTTGAATTATACACGAAATCAAATGGATTTAATTGACATCTTCAGAGGAATCCACCACAACGTAGCAGAATATACATTATTTTCAAGTGCAAATGAAACATTTTCTAGGATAGATTACATGTTAGGACTCAAAATAAGTCTCAATAAATTTCAAAAGACTGAAATCATATAAAGTATCTTTTTATCATAATGGTATAAAGTAGAAATCAATTACAAGAAAAAAAACTGGGAGGAAATGCATACATGAAGGTTTAGCATGTTACTAAACAATGAATGAGTTAACAATGAAATTTAAAAATCAAAATACCCCTTGAGACAAATGAAAATGAGAATATAACAACCCAAAATCTATGGGACACAGAGAAAGCAGTCATAAGAGGGAAATTGATAGCATTATATTATAGGTGTACCTCAAAAACCAAGAAAAATCACAAATAAACAATACAACTTTACACTTAAATAAACTAGAGTAAAAACCAAAAATGAGTACCAGTAGAAGGAAGGAAATAATAAAGATCAGAACAGAAATAAATAAAATAGAGTCTTAAAAAACAATACAAAAGATCAATGAGACCAATACAAAAGATCAATGAGACCAAAAGCTGGTTCTTTGCAAAGACAAACAAGACTGATAAAGCTTTAGCCAGAAAAGAAAGAGGAGCCAAATAATTAAGAAATGAAAGATGTGAAGCAACAACTAACACCATACAAATACAACAGATTGTAGTAAAATATTACAAACAACTATATGCCAACAAATTGGACAACCGGGAAGAATTGGCATTATTCAAATGAGCATACTACCCCAAGCATCCTATAGATTCAACGAAATCCCTATTAAAATATCAATAGCATATTTCACAGATCTAGAACAAATACTACAAAAATTTATACAGAACCAAAAAAGACCTGAAATAGCTGCAGCAATTTTGAGGAAGAACGAAGTAGGAGGCATCACAATACCAGATAGCAAGTTATACTACAAAGCCACTGTAATAAAAACAGCCTGGTACCAGCCAAAAACAGGCATATTGATCAGTTAAACAGAACTTAGAATCCAAAAATTGACCAAAGCTATTATATTCATTAATATTTGACAAAGGAAGCAAGAGCAGACAATGGATTACTGTATTTGCCGGTGTATAAGATGATTTTTTGGCCCTGAAAAATACCGTATTTGCCGGCGTATAAGAGACTGGGCGTATAAGACGACCCCCTAACATTTCCACTCAAAATACAGAGTTTGTTATATACTCGCCGTATAAGACTACCCCCCCCTTGGAGGCATATTTTTCAGGGCCAAAAAATCGTCTTATACGCCGGCAAATACGGTAATGACAGTTTCTTCAGTTAATGGTGTTGGGGAAATTGGTCAGGGACATGAATCTAGACTATCAACTTACACTATACACAGAATAAACCAAAAATTAATAAAAGAGTTTCATGAAATCATAAAATTTCTAGAAAAAACCACAGGCAGCAAAATATCAGATATCTCTCATAGCATTATGTTTATTGATACTTCTCCTGGAGCAGTGGTTGGCAAACTCATTAGTCAGCAGAGACAAATATCATCAGTACAATGAATGAAATTTTTTTGAGAGCCAAAGTTTTTAAACTTAAACTTCTTCTAATGCCACTTCTTCAAAATAGACTTGCCCAGGCCATGGTATTTTGTGGAAGAGCCACACTCAAGGGGCCAAAGAGCTGCATGTGGCTCATGAGACGCAGTTTGCCGACCACGGTCCTAGGGGAAGGAAAATAAAAGAAAAAAATAAACAAATGGGACTACAACAAAATTAAAACCTTCTTCACAGCAAAAGAAACCATTAACAAAATGAAAAGGGATCCCAACATATGGGAGAACATATTGCCAATGATACATGGTTAATTTTCAAAATATATAAAGAACTCATACAACCTAACACAAGGAAGACAAAAAAAAAAAAACAATAAGAAAATGGTTAAAGGACATAACATTTGTAATAGACACTTCTCCAAAGAGAACATAAAGATGGCCAAGAGACACATGGAAAAAATGTTCAAAGTATCTAAACATCAGAGAAATACAAATTAAAACCAATGAGATATTACCTCATACCTGCCAGAATGACTACCATAAAAAAATCAATCAAGTACAAGTGCTGCTGAAGATGTGGAGAAAAGGGAACCTTAGTACACTCCTGGTGGGAATTCAGATTAATGCAACCTTTATGGAAAACAGAGTGGGTTTTCCTCAAAAAATTAAAAATGGAACTGCCATTTGCCCCTGTGATCCTATTTCTAGGGATATATCTTAAGAAGCCTGAAAAACCAATCAAAAAGAATGTATGAAACCCTATGTTCATAGCAGCACAGTTTGCAATAGCTAAGATCTGGAAATAGCCCAAGTGCCCATCAGTAGGTGGGTGGGTGAAAAAAGAGGTGGTACCTCCCACCATGCGGTTTACAAAAAAGGATCTCTTACCCTTTGAGACAGCATGGAGGGACCTAGAGAGCATTATGCTAAATAAAATAAGCCAGTTAGAGTTAGATAAGTATATGTGGAATCTAATGAACAAAATATAACTAAAGAACAAAAACTATCCAGAGACATGGAACAGAATCAGAAACCTCAGAGGGAAGGAGGTTGGCAGGGGGCTGGAAAAGATAAACCAAAGGACTTATATACATGTATGCATAACCCATGGGCACAGCCAGTAGTGCCATAGAAGCCTTGGGATGGTGGGACTGGAGTGGAAGAAGTAATGGGGAGGAAAGGGGGATAGTTGTAATCCTCTCAACAATAAGATAAATAAAAAATAAAATAAGAAACTGGGCAGAGTACCTGTAGAGACACTTCTCCAAAGAGGATAAATACTTGGCCAATAGACATATGAAAATATGTACAATGTCACTAATAATCAGATAAATTCAAATGGAAACAATGAGATAGCACTTTATATCTGTCTGAACACTATCATCAATAAATCAACAAACAGTAAGTGCTGGCAAGACAGTGGAGAAAGGGGAACTCTTATATATGGCTGGTAGGAATGCAGATTGGTGCAGTCACTATGGAAAACAGATGAAAGTCTCTCAAAAAATTAAAAATTGAATTTTATTATAACCCAGTGATCCCACTTCTGGCTATATATATGAATAAATAAAAAACATTAATTTGAAAGGACATATGCACCCCTATGTTCATTGCAGTGTTTATTTACAATAGCCAAGATAGGGAAACAACCCAAGTGCCCATCAGTATATGAAGGATAAAATAGTGGTTTATGTAGGATGGAATATTTCTTGGCCATAAAAAGAATGAAATCTTACCATTTGTAACAGCATGAATGGTCCTAAAGATTATTATGGTAAATAAATCAGAGAAAGACAAATAGCATGATTTCATGTGTATATGAAATATATAGAAGAAAATAAATTAACAAACAAAATTGGAAAAGATTCACAGATATAGAGAACAGGCTGATAGTTGCCAGAGCAGAACAGGGTAGAGAGATTAGGTGAAAAGGTGAAAAAATTAAGAAGTACAAATTGGTATTTATAAAATAGTCACATGAATATAAAGTACAAGTTTATCCTGTTGTCTCTGCAGTCATGAATCACCTTCCCTTTTACACTCCAACGTGTCCTGCTTTGGGACAATCCACTCTGTAGTGATCAGGGAGATCATTCACCTGTCCACTTTCAGAGCATCTACTCTGGACCTAGCTCTAATAATAACCGGAAATACAAAGGTGAGTGAGATAGTTCCAAGCCCCCAAGGACTCAGGAATGGAAGGTCAGGAGGGCAAGGAGGGGAAGGGAACCACTTAATGTCAACAAAGTAATGAGAGTCACACAGAGGTCTATGCCAGGTGCTGCTGGGATCACAGGGAAGGAGGGCAGGTGAATCAGAGGAACACCAGGTTCCTCAGGGAAAGGGGCAGCTGATCAGTGAGGTCAGACAACAATCAGCTTCAGAGAGGCAGGTAGGTCCATTTTACAATGGATTCATTTGCATTCCTAGGTGTTCAGGGGACTGGTGTGGTAAGGATTAAAGTGGGAAAAACAGTTTCTGGCTCTTATTTCTCCAGTGGTTATAGCAAAGGTGCCCTACCTGGTGAGTCTTGAAATATGTAGAGACAGATCACAATGTGTGCAGAGTGCCAGCCGGTTTGGCTCAGTGGATAGAGGGTCTGCCTATAGAATGAAGTGTCTAGGGATGTGCAGGAGGCAGCCAATCAATAATTCTCTATCATCGCTGATGTTTCAAACTCTTTTAGTCTCCCTTCCACTCTAAAACCAATAAAAGTATTTTTAATGTTTGCAGAGGAATTATATTCTCCACAAAACACTACATTTGAATTGTAAGTCGGAACTTATCACTCCCTTGCTTAAAACCCTTCATGGATTGATCACTGTTCTCAGGATAAACTGCAAACTCCTCCCGTGGCCCACACTCTGCCATTCTTCTGCAGCCACACCTCCTGCTGCTCTCACACCAGCTCACTACACTTTGGCCATCTTGAAAAGTGCCAAGTTCTTTCCTACTTGAGCTCTTTTCTGGAGCTCTGCTGTCCCCTCTGCCTGGAGCACGGCTCCCCCAGGAATGTAAAAGTCTGACTTCCATACAGGGAAAGCACACCTGAGGAGGACACTGGCACAGAGGGAAGTGAGCAAAGCCAAGAGGCCAGGGGAGGTGACTCCTGCTGATGTCATAGACACCCAGGCCATCAGCTGCCTGACGATGGAGACCTCTGCCTGCTTGGCTCACTGTTGTCTCGGTGCCTGGAACCCGCCCTGCAACCTGGGCGCTGGCCTTTTCCGGAACCACACCTGTTCCTGTTGGAGTTCCCCTTAGAAAGTCCACGTACTATTACCACTACACACTTCTCAAACTATAGGATGCACAGCCCCAGTTCTGTGTAGAGAAAAGAAAAACAAAGTGCCCAATACATCTTTGTGGAATATCAAATTTATTATAAAACTTAAGAGAACAAAATATTTAATGAGCAGCTAACAAACATGGGAGCAAATGAGCAGGGGAGGGAAGGGACCCAAGGAAAAGTTCAGAGTCTGGTCTCATTCAGGTGGTGGCTGAGAGAGGACCCTCAGCGAGGGCAGCCTCTCCTCTTGACCTCTGGGGGCTCCAGGCAGTCCTACAAGCTCAGCAGGCATTGTGCTTCTGAAGACCAAGGCGCTGCTGGAGATTCACTGGTGTGGATCCTGTGAAGAGAAAGCCAACAGTTCACACACCTCCATTGTCCACTGGACCAACCCCTCTCCCCCTGCACACCCAGCGTGTACTTCCGGCACCGCTCTCACCTGCAGCCTCTGGTTCATCTCCCACACCACATGGCCTGCCTTCCTGGAGCTCCGCACCTTCAGGTTAATTGTGGCCCCGCCTTCACCGTCCACAATTCTAAAAGTCACGCTAGTTTGGTTTCTGATCTTTTGAGCTGTTTCTTCTCGGTGGATGGCCCACAACATGTGAATCTTAAGAAAAACTGGAAGGCCCTCCTAGCTCTTGACTTGTGGCCCTGGGTCTGGTGAGGGGGAGAGGCTGCGGAGCCACCCTCAGGCTGCCCTGTTTGAAGGCGGCTTTCATGGGCCGCTTCCTCTGGGGCTCCACCACCTCTGCTGGAGCCTCTGAGGCTCAGGGTGGAGGGGGAGCCCGCTGAGCCCAGCTGGAGGCCTGCCCTGGGGGTGTCTGTGCTGTGCTCTGGGGTAGTGGTGCTCATGGTTTCCAGGTCGGGCGGGGAAGTGGTCACCCTCAACCTCAGGCAGTTTGGGGGAATGGAAGGCTCTTCGGTCTCAGAACCCTCTTCGATTAAGGACAAGTTACTGGTGTCAGAGGAGAGAAAGGGCCTTACCCTGATGGTGCTGCCAGGCATCTTGGTCTTCTTCATTCTGAGAATCAGGTATGTGCCCATTTTTCTGTCAAATTTTCTTTGTGTTACCGACTCCTGGACGTCTTCCTTCTTAAAGCCGAGGCTCTTCATCATTTCTGCTACCTGGGGGTCTATGTCACCCAAAGGCGGCCGGATGTATGGCCTCAGCTCCTTCTGGCCCTGGTTGAGCCAGGGGTCCTTCATTACATCTTCCAGGGTCGGTCTTCGGTTAGGGTTGACAGTGAGTAATTTACTTAAAAGTTTTTGAACCTCCCCTGACAAAGAGCATGGGACAACGTAATGGCCATTTAGTATCTGCCTCTTCGCCTTCACAACATTGTCCCGCTCAAACGGCACCACCCCTGTCAGCATCCTGTACAAGACCACCCCCAGGCTCCATACGTCAGCTTTGCGGCCATCATAGGGACTAGTCAGCAAGATCTCTGGGGCCGAATAGCAGATGGTGCCACAGAAGGTGCTCTGTGGATCCCAGCCCATTTTCTTACTGAAGCCAAAGCCTGCTAGCTTAACGGTCATACCATGGTCTATGAGAATGTTGTCTGGCTTCAGGTCCCTGTGGATAATGCGCTTGTGGTGGCAGTACTCGACCGCGGATACTACCTGCCGGAACACAGTGCGGGCGTCTCCCTCATTCATTGGGCCATGCTTCTCCAAGTATGAAAGTAAGTCTCCTCCGCTCACACGCTCCATCACCAGAAAGAACTTGTCTTGGGTGGAAATCACCTCAAATAACTTGGTGATATTTGGATGAGATAAGCGCTTAAGACAATCGACCTCTTGAAAATACCTAGAGATGCCTTGCTTTTTAATGATTTTTACAACCACTCGTGCCCTGGTCAGCAAATGCTGGGCCAACCTCACCTCGGCAAAGCCTTTGCCGATGGAGTGCAGGAGGAGGTAATCGCCAATATGGCGCTCCTTGGTGGCAGAGTGGGCTGCAAAAGCATTAAACATGGCACCTTCAAAATAACAAAATAAAATAAAAAAGCAAAACAAAAATAAGAAAAAGAAATGAAATGTAACAAAATAGAAAAAAATGAAAAAAAGTAAAATTAAAATAAATTAAAAACAAATGTAACAAAATAAATAGAAAAAATTAAAAAAATTAACTAAATTAACAAAATGAAATGTAAAAAGGAGATCAAAACAAGCTAGGGAGTCCAAGTCCACAGGTCACCACAAATCAGCTTCCTGGGCTATAACGGACAAAAACCTCAGCCTGGTCAGGGTCTTATATAGGAGTGGTTAGCAGTTGCATCATTGTGGCACCTTATGGGGTCACATCAAGAAATGGATCAATCACAGCTGGGTGTGGTTTGCAGTTCCATCACAATAGCTCTTTATGAAGTCAGAGCTAGACATGGACCAATCACGGCTGGGGTGTGGTTTGCAGTTCCATCACATTGGCTCCTTATGAGGTCAGAGCAAGAAATGGACCAATCACGGCTGGGGATAAACCACAGTGGTTTTCTAAGTTTTTGGTCTCACCCCTTATACTCTGGGGAAAACTAAAAGACAACCCCCAAAGAGCTTTTTGTTTATGTGGAAAATTAAATATTGATATTTACTTTATTATAAGTGAAAATCTGTTACAAACACATGCAAAGAAAAGTCGGACTGATTCTCATGTTCCAGATCTCAGTTCAGATATCACCTGCTTAGAGAGGACATCCCTGATCCATCCATTCCTATCTGCCTCACCCAGCTGATCACGTTTGTCATCTTCATAGCACTGACCACAGTGTGGCTGGTTCTTGTTTATGTCAGGCCTTCCCATGAAGGGAAGAGCATGACTGTAGTGTTCCCTGTTTCTAGCACAGTGAGTGGCAAAAAAAAAACAAACAAAAAACCCAAGTATTTAATTGAAAACAAAATGAAATATTTCCAAATACTTATTTAATTAAAGTGATTCACAAAAATATCTGTAGGATATTCCTGATCTGTCACCACTCAGCTTTTGGGGCAGATAAGACAGGGCAGAGGAGGGCTCAGATGTGGGATCTTAGTGTGGCTGAGGAAAGGCCAACAGGTAGGAGCCTTGCTATCAAGATTAAAGAAAAGCATTCATTCCTTCCGTGGTACTTGGATGCAATGACTCTGGATCTGCAATGAGACTGCAGTATATTTTTACACTTTGAATATCAATTGATAGATTACACAGAGGACTTCTGACCCTGAACATGCCATCTAGGTAAATTTCTGTGCTACTTAAATGACCCATCTCTGTGGAAGGAAACAATAAGGAGGCTTATTAATTTACATTTATAAACACACTGAAATCTCTGGATGAAATAATTTCTATAGGAGTTCAAAGGGTGAGGTAATATGTTGGGGCAAATTATACCCTTTATGGAAGGAGAGAGGGAGTAGGCAGGCTTGAGGCCACTTAGGGGGAGCCTCTGGCACATATATTTCAAACTAATAAATGAAGAAAGCTCCCTATTTTCAGGAAATTGAGTGTTTTAAACACATGTATAAATTATTATTCTAGTAATTATTTTTCTTTACCATTTCCCTCCTCAAGTCTCAGTTTGTGTCATCTTTAGAGGGATTAGCCTGTGAGCTTTTACTTCTACAACACTTTATTCTGTAATTTTTACCTACATCAGTGATACTCAGCTCCTAAGCATGACAGTCTCTGTTGCTGAGCTGACTGGGACCCAAAGGGGGTTACCACATCAATTCTAGTCAGATGTTTACAATTCCAGTCAGAGATTAAATAAGCTCAGAAAGTAAAAAAAAGAGGAAAAAAAATTCTAATAAAGCTGTCAGTCTAAGACTTACTAGTAATTATATACAACTAGAGGCCGGGTGCACACAAATTCCTATTTACAAAATAGTCACAGGAATATAAAGTACAGCATAGGAAATATAGTCAACAATATAGTAATGAATATGTATGGTGTCAGGTGCATACAGGAAACATTGTGGGGAACACTATGTGAAGTGTATGATAGTCTGACCACTGAGCAATATACCTGGAACTAATATAAAATAATGTTGAATGGAAACTTTAATTAAAAATATATTTATTATAAACAAAGGAACATGAATCTGCACTACTGGACTTTCCCTTTCCCATATAATTAAGCTCTTTTTGAACTACTGAAACTCTTTGACATTCTGTAAGAAAATAAACCTGAAGCACTGGCCTGAGACATGTGTAGATATGAATCCTAGTTCCACAACTGTGTGAACTTGACACATTACTTAACATTTCTGAGCCTGTTTCCTGAGTGAGACAATACAGGCAACTATTGGAATCTGCCTAGTAAATCATAGCACCAAGTACATCCTGGGTACTTAGCAACAGCAGCTATTATGATGGTGGCCCATTATTCAACAATGCTAAAGAGTTTTCTAAGAGACAAGCACTGGTTAGGCACAGAGAGTACAGCCAAATAAGACAATATAATCCCAACTTCTCTCACCTTTTAACCTCTAAATAAAGTGATTTTCTCTTGTTCAGACCCTTAGTGTGAGAGAGGAACCTGCAGCTGTGGGTGGAACAGCAGGTTACTATCTTGGTGTGGACTGGTTGTTTTTGTTGCTGTATTTTTCTAACCATCTTCCCTACTTGCGATTAAGATGATAATCTTATACCACGCTGACATTATGCTTTGATAAAAAACATGTAAATAGATATTTTCAGCATCTGTACCATTTTTATAAGTAAATAATACCTTAATACACCTATAGGCTTGGTAGGGCAATAGAGTAAAAGCTGCCCTCTTATGTTTCTATTGTTCCATAGCAGAAAACTAAGTGTGCAAAGAACTTGAAAGTGTATGTCCCTGGAAAGTTAAGAAAAGCAAGGATTTAAATGCATAATTTCCAAAAGGAAGCTTCACTCATCCCACTGTAATTGACTGAAATTATATGGAATTTTATTCAGCAAATATATGTCTTCAATTACTTGAAAAATATGGTGTTAAATATCACATGTATATAAATTTAGAGTAAATTAAGCTCTTAAGCACACAAGGAAAGGTTTGACACTTAATGCCATTCTATTATTAACTGTTTTTTTTAATAAAAGCATGGTGCTTGTCTTTCTTTTATGTAAATTCATTTACATATGTATTAACATTTTGGGATTCAAAATTATATTTCCCAAAATACAAAATAGTAGGGAAAAAACCCTCATATGTTAAATGTGATATTCCCCGCGTTGTGTTATTCTGTGTTTTAAAGATCTTTATGTTTGGTGTTATGTATTTTCCAAGGTCATATTCCAACAATTTACATTCATAATCTTTATAATGAGAAAAATATTGTAGAAGGAAAAGTATTATCTGTATAAATGATTAACATAATATTAAATCCCAAACAAATAAGAGTTCCTTTGCAAAGGTTAGAATCCTATGGATGATTCACTTTTCATTTAAGAAGGAATATTGGGAGGGGCTTGAGGGAGTTAAAGATAACCTCCACCCAACGGATTTTCCTTTATAATTATTAAAAATGCTAAAATAGAATTGAATAGGGAATTACATTATGAAAAATGTGAATCTTTATTAATCTTGATTCCCTTGCTACTTACAAACATATCCTATGTTATGAGGCCCATGCTTGGGGACCACTGACCTAAACCAACTGCAGCATATGGCGAATCCTAGTGCTTCATAGAAGACCCCCAGAATTGCGGAGTTCACAGTTTTGTTCATAATTCCTTACAGCATTTACCCAATTGAACATATCCTATATAATAAAAGCCAAATATGCAAATCGACCAAATGGCAGAACTATGATGTGCACTGACCAATGCAGGAGCTACCCCCAGCCCACAGGCCCCAGGCCAGCCAAGGCAGGTGCCAGCACCTTACCCCACTCTCCTCAGTTGCCCTAGTGGTTGCCCTGCAGAAGGAGAGGACCAGCAGCAGCGGTGGGGGGCAGGGCCAGGCCTAGGGACCCTACCCATGCATGAATTTCATGCACTGGGCTTCTAGTATCCCTATAAAAATCCCAGTCCAAGTTTATCCTGTTGTCTCTGCAGTCATGAATCAACTTCCCTTTTTACACTCCAAAGTGTCCTAGTTTGGGACAATCCACGCTGTAGTGATCAGGGAGATCATTCACCTGTCCACTTTCAGAGCATCTACTCTGGACCTAGCTCTAATAATAACCAGAAATACAAAGGTGAGTGAGATAGTTCCCAGCCCCCAAGAACTCAGGAATGGAAGGTCAGGAGGGCAAGGGAACCACTTAATGTCAACAAAGTGATGAGAGTCACACAGATGTCTATGCCAGGTGCTGCTGGGATCACAGGGAAGGAGGGCAGGTGAATCAGAGGAACACCAGGCTCCTCAGGGAAAGGGGCAGCTGATCAGTGAGGTCAGACAACAATCAGCTTCAGAGAGGCAGGTAGGTCCATTTTACAATGGATTCATTTGCATTCCTAGGTGTTCAGGGGACTGGTGTGGTAAGGATTAAAGTGGGAAAAACAGTTTCTGGCTCTTATTTCTCCAGTGGTTATAGCAAAGGTGCCCTACCTGGTGAGTCATGAAATATGTAGAGACAGATAACAACGTGTGCAGAGTGTCAGCCGGTTTGGCTCAGTGGATAGAGGGTCTGCCTATAGAATGAAGTGTCTAGGGATGTGCAGGAGGCAGCCAATCAATAATCGCTGATGTTTCAAACTCTTTTAGTCTCCCTTCCACTCTAAAACCAATAAAAGTATTTTTAATGTTTGCAGAGGAATTATCTTCTCCACAAATTACTACATTTGAATCATAAGTCGGAACTTATCACTTCCTTGCTTAAAACCCTTCATGGATTGATCACTGTTCTCAGGATAAACTGCACACTCCTCCCGTGGCCCACACTCTGCCATTCTTCTGCAGCCACAACTCCTGCAGCTCTCACACCAGCTCACTACACTTTGGCCATATTGAAAAGTGCCAAGTTCGTTCCCACTTGAGCTCTTTTCTGGAGCTCTGCTGTCCCCTCTGCCTGGAGCACGGCTCCCCCAGGAATGTAAAAGTCTGACTTCCATACGGGAAAGCCCACCTGAGGAGGACACCGGCACAGAGGGAAGTGAGCAAAGCCAAGAGGCCAGGGGAGGTGACTCCTGCTGATGTCATAGACACCCAGGCCATCAGCTGCCTGACAATGGAGACCTCTGCCTGCTTGGCTCACTGATGTCTCGGTGCCTGGAACCCGCCCTGCAACCTGGGCGCTGGCCTTTTCCGGAACCACACCTGTTCCTGTTGGAGTTCCCCTTAGAAAGTCCACGTACTATTACCACTACACACTTCTCAAACTATAGGATGCACAGCCCCAGTTCTGTGTAGAGAAAAGAAAAACAAAGTGCCCAATACATCTTTGTGGAACATCAAATTTATTATAAAACTTAAGAGAACAAAATATTTAATGAGCAGCAGAAATGATGAAGAGCCTCGGCTTTAAGAAGGAAGACGTCCAGGAGTCGGTAACACAAAGAAAATTTGACAGAAGGATGGGCACATACCTGATTCTCAGAATGAAGAAGACCAAGATGCCTGGCCGCACCATCAGGGTAAAGCCCTTTCTCTCCTCTGACACCAGTAACTTGTCCTTAATCGAAGAGGGTTCTGAGACCGAAGAGCCTTCCATTCCCCCAAACTGCCTGAGGTTGAGGGTGACCACTTCCCTGCCCGACCTGGAAACCATGAGCACCACCACCCCAGAGCACAGCACAGACACCCCCAGGGCAGGCCTCCAGCTGGGCTCAGCAGGCTCCCCCTCCACCCTGAGCCTCAGAGGCTCCAGCAGAGGTGGTGGAGCCCCAGAGGAAGCGGCCCAGGAAAGCCGCCTTCAAACAGGGCAGCCTGAGGGTGGCTCCGCAGCCTCTCCCCCTCACCAGACCCAGGGCCACAAGTCAAGAGCTAGGAGGGCCTTCCAGTTTTTCTTAAGATTCACATGTTGTGGGCCATCCACCGAGAAGAAACAGCTCAAAAGATCAGAAACCAAACCAGCGTGACTTTTAAAATTGTGGACGGTGAAGGCGGAGCCACAGTCAACCTGAAGATGAGGAGCTCCAGGAAGGCCGGCCATGTGGTGTGGGAGATGAACCAGAGGCTGCAGGTGAGAGCGGTGCCGGAAGTACACGCTGGGTGTGCAGGGGGAGAGGGGTTGGTCCAGTGGACAATGGAGGTGTGTGAACTGTCGGCTTTCTCTTCACAGGATCCACACCAGTGAATCTCCAGCAGCGCCTTGGTCTTCAGAAGCACAATGCCTGCTGAGCTTGTAGGACTGCCTGGAGCCCCCAGAGGTCAAGAGGAGAGGCTGCCCTCGCTGAGGGTCCTCTCTCAGCCACCACCTGAATGAGACCAGACTCTGAACTTTTCCTTGGGTCCCTTCCCTCCCCTGCTCATTTGCTCCCATGTTTGTTAGCTGCTCATTAAATATTTTGTTCTCTTAAGTTTTATAATAAATTTGATGTTCCACAAAGATGTATTGGGCACTTTGTTTTTCTTTTCTCTACACAGAACTGGGGCTGTGCATCCTATAGTTTGAGAAGTGTGTAGTGGTAATAGTACGTGGACTTTCTAAGGGGAACTCCAACAGGAACAGGTGTGGTTCCGGAAAAGGCCAGCGCCCAGGTTGCAGGGCGGGTTCCAGGCACCGAGACATCAGTGAGCCAAGCAGGCAGAGGTCTCCATTGTCAGGCAGCTGATGGCCTGGGTGTCTATGACATCAGCAGGAGTCACCTCCCCTGGCCTCTTGGCTTTGCTCACTTCCCTCTGTGCCGGTGTCCTCCTCAGGTGGGCTTTCCCGTATGGAAGTCAGACTTTTACATTCCTGGGGGAGCCGTGCTCCAGGCAGAGGGGACAGCAGAGCTCCAGAAAAGAGCTCAAGTGGGAACGAACTTGGCACTTTTCAATATGTATTTAATAGAAAACAAAATGAAATATTTCCAAATACTTATTTAATTAAAGTGATTCACAAAAATATCTGTAGGATATTCCTGATCTGTCACCACTCAGCTTTTGGGGCAGATAAGACAGGGCAGAGGAGGGCTCAGATGTGGGATCTTAGTGTGGCTGAGGAAAGGCCAACAGGTAGGAGCCTTGCTATCAAGATTAAAGAAAAGCATTCATTCCTTCGGTGGTACTTGGATGCAATGACTCTGGATCTGCAATGAGACTGCAGTATATTTTTACACTTTGAATATCAATTGATAGATTACACAGAGGACTTCTGACCCTGAACAGGCCACCTAGGTAAATTTCTGTGCTACTTAAATGACCCATCTCTGTGGAAGGAAACAATAAGGAGGCTTGTTAATTTACATTTATAAACACACTGAAATCTCTGGATGAAATAATTTCTATAGGAGTTCAAAGGGTGAGGTAATATGTTGGGGCAAATTATACCCTTTATGGAAGGAGAGAGGGAGTAGGCAGGCTTGAGGCCACTTAGCGGGAGCCTCTGGCACATATATTTCAAACTAATAAATGAAGAAAGCTCCCTATTTTCAGGAAATTGAGTGTTTTAAACACATGTATAAATTATTATTCTAGTAATTATTTTTCTTTACCATTTCCCTCCTCAAGTCTCAGTTTGTGTAATCTTTAGAGGGATTAGCCTGTGAGCTTTTACTTCTACAACACTTTAGTCTGTAATTTTTACCTACATCAGTGATACTCAGCTCCTAAACATGACAGTCTCTGTTGCTGAGCTGACTGGGACCCAAAGGGGGTTACCACATCAATTCTAGTCAGATGTTTACAATTCCAGTCAGAGATTAAATAATCTCAGAAAGTAAAAAAAGAGAAAAAAAATTCTAAGAAAGCTGTCAGTCTAAGACTTACTAGTAATTATATACAACTAGAGGCCGGGTGCACACAAATTCCTGTATGGGTGGGGTCTGGCTGGTCCACCCCAATTGGGCTGCTGAGGGCAGGCCAGCCAGAAGGAGGGGCTGCGGAAAGTTGGCCAGCTAGCCCCATCCCCTAGTTAAATTCCCAGTAGAGGGGCAATTTGCATATTATCCTTTTATTATATAGGATTATAAGAATGGCATTAATATGTACTTAGAAATAATTCCAACAAAATAGGACATTTTCTGATCTTTTTCAGCCGGTAAATACCAACTCAAAGATTAAGACATTTCATGTAAAACTGTCTAGGCAAAAGCCAAGCTCTGGATAAGTCTAATTTGAGGTATCCTACACTCTGGGATGTTCAATCAGGTGAATGAGAAACAATTTTGGGGGCCTTTTAAGGTTAAAAACATAAATTCATGCATCAGTACTTTTTAACCTTGCAACTCAGGGATTGGTTAGCAACATCTACCATGGTCCACTACAGCCAAGCTGGAGAGCGTCCTTAGAGAGATGTTTTCAACACCATTTATCCTCTCCATGCCCTCTATACAACCAAAGTTTTAGGTGACCATATGATCATGCCTGATCATTATACTCTCTGCCAGAGACACAGTGATTGCTTCAAGAATCAACATGTGAGCTAGTAAGAGCCAAGGAGACTGATAGAAACATGTCCTTATGCCTTCACCTGTGAGCATGTGCACCTGGCACTGCCCTAAGCCATCTCGCCACCACCAGGAGCCTGAAAGGGAAGCATGTGAATGCTCAGAGTGGAGGATGACATCATGTGAAATCCTGAATCCAGTCACAGAAACACTCCTCCATTTTTTAGTGAAGTGACCCAGTAAATTTCTATTTTTGCTTGAACCATTTATTTTTTGTCTTTTACAACCAAAAAGGTCCTAACAAGTTCTAGGCGAGCTAGAGAATTGATTTATCTGCCAGTGAATGAACAGTGACCAAGCTTCCTGGCTTACCGCTGCCTGTATTACTGATTTATTAATTGTCTGCAATGCAAGAGAGGTTAGGTACACCTTTCCTCAAGGCTTTGCTTTTGAGATTTACATTTGAATTGGGCTAAAATATAATATTTAGCTATTCAAACTGGCAGCAGAGACACGTGGTTTGATGCAGCTAGTGGTGCCAATATCAGAATGAATATAATGCTTCCATGTCAAAACAATAACAGGATAAATCACCTGGAATGGCAATTTAAATACTTAAGCCTATTGCCACTGGCAAATGGAGCACTGAGCCTCCCTTGCCTGTCTTAGACTGACAGCTTTCTTTGAAATTTTGTGTTAGAGGCAGGTTCTGGTGAAGCTAGCTGCCAACCCACTAAGGTTTAGAAAAGGCTATGGGAAATCATTGCTGTCTTAATTGCAAAAAATGCTCTTGTAATGGTTTTCTAAGAGGTAACAGAAGCATAGTGAAGGTTTTTGGTGTTAGGATAAAGATGTAAGCTTGTTTGGGAGGGCGCTTTGAGCTCCAATTAAGGACAGGGGAGCTTTATTTTATCCATTTCTACCTTTAGTTAGTATATTTACTCAAACATTCTAAGTGTAAGGCACTGGGGGGGGGGCAGTGTGAGGGTTTATTCATTATCTGTGGAAGTGCGTCTCTGCTCACATGAAGCCCAGGAAGAGGACAGACAACAAATATAAACAAGCGAATAAAATGATAATGTAATATAGGTAACATATGAAAACAGAGTTCTGAGTTAAAGAATTACTCATTATTTAATGAGTAATTAAAGGGAGAGGGATCTGCTGTGATCTAGCTGCTGGAGCAACATTGGAGCTGGGAACTGGAGGTGAGAAGGAGCCAGGTGTGTGAGGAGCGCAGGACAAGCATCCTAGCCTGAGGCGGGGGTAGAACAAGAGAGAGGGCCATTCAAAGGCCTAAAAGAAAGCCAGGTTGGCTGTGGCATAGTGACAGAGGGAAAGCAAAAGAAGGGGTTTTAAGAGAGTCAGGACAAAAGAGAGAGAGAGTCAGGACCCAAATAAATAAGATCAGAAATGAAAGAGGAGAAGTAACAACTAACACCAAAGAAGTACAAAGGATTGTAAGGAAATATTATAAACAACTATCTGCCAATAAATCAAACAATCTGGAAGAAATGGCTAAATTACTAGAAGCTTACAACCTTCTATAACTAAATCAGGATGAAGCAGATCATCTGAATAGATAGATTACAACCACTGAAATTGAAGCAGTAATAATAACCAAAGAAACAAAAAATTTAGAGCAAACAGAAGCCCTGGATGCCCTAGCCAGTGTGGCTCAGTGGATAGTATGTTGGCCTGAGGACTGAAGAGCCCCAAGTTTGATTCCCACCCTGTGCACATGCCCGGGTAATGGGCTTGATCCCCAGTAGGGAGTGTGCAGGAGGCAGCCAATCAATAATTCTCACCATTGACGTTTCTATCTCCTCCCTTCCTCTCTGAAATCAATAAATATATTTAATTTTTTTAAAAAGTCCTGGACCAAGTGTATTTACCAAACATTCAAATAAGAACTAGCACCTATCCTTCTCAAGCAATTCAAACTAATTCAAGAGGAGGGAAGACTCCTAAGCTCATTTTATGAGGCCAGCATTATCCTAATACTAAAACATGATAAAGACACTACAAAGAAATAAATTATAGGCCAATGTCCCTGATAAAATAGATGCTGAAATCCTAAACAAAATATTAGCAAACCAAATCCAACAATACATTAAAAAGATCACACACTACAATAAAGTGGGATTTATTCTGGGGATGAAGATTGGTACAATAAATGTGATATACCATATAAATAAATTGAAGGATAAAAACCATATAATCATATCAATATATGCAGGGAAAAAAAGAAATTTATGAAATCCAGCACCCATTTATTATAAAAATTCTCAACAAGGTGGAGATAGAGGGAACATACAATGTAATAAAAGGCATCTATAATAAGAGCATAATATGCAAATTAGCCTAACAGCAGAACAACCATCTGGACAACCATGTTATGACACACACTGGTGCCAGGCCAGCCAAGGTGAGTGAGATGGGATTGGTTGGGGGATCACAATAGCCCACTATTGCCCCTCAGAGGGAGACCCAGGCCACCAGCCAGTGGGGCCATCAATGGGAGGTCCCTGTGATCGCCCAAAAGAGTGAGGCCCAGGGCACCCTCTGTGGGGAAATTGATCAGAGGACTCCAGGGAACCAGGCATGTGTGGCAGCAGATGTGGACAGTGCCAGGCCAAGGCGGGTGCAGGTGGGGGGCAGGGCCAAGGATGCAAAGGCCTACCTTTGCAGGAATTTCATGCATTGGTTCTCTAGTATAGGATAAAACACACAACCAGTAAAATAATGGGCAAAAACTACATAGTACTGGAAATTCTAACCTCAGCAATCAGACAAGAAAAAATAAAAGGCATCCAAATTGGAAGGAAATAAGTAAAATTGTCATTATTTGCAGACAACATGATACTGTATATAGAGAACCTTAAAGATCCTCCAAAAAACTATGAGAACTGATAAATGAATTCAATAAAATAGCAGGATACAAAATCAAGACCCAAAAATCTATGATTTTTTATACACCAATAATGAATTATCAGAAAGAAAAATTAAACAATCTCATTTACCACTGCAATAATAAAATTAAGATACTTAGGAATAAACTTAAGCAAGGAGGCAAAATATCTGTACTCAGATAATTATAATACACTATAGAAAGAAACTGAGGAGGATACAAATGAGTGAAAGCATATGCCGTGTTCATGGGTACAAAGAATTAAGCTCATTAAAATAGCCATACTACTCAAAGTAACCTACAGATTCAACTTAATTCCTATCAATATCCAAAGGAGTATTTCACAAAACTAGATCAATAGTCAAAGATTTATATGGAACCACAAAAGACCCTGAATAGTAACAATAAACTTGAGAATGAAGTACAAAGTTAGAGGAATCACACTACCTGATATGAAACTATATTACAAGGCCATAACAATGAAAACAACATGTTATTGCTGTCTAAAATAAAAAACACAGAAAATAAAAAGTGCTGATGAGGATGTGGAGCAACAAACTTTCATACACTGCTTACTGAAATATAAAATTATACTATCACTTTGGGAAAAATTAGTAATTTCTTAAAAGTTAAATATAAATAAAAAATAGGTCTCAGCCATTTGATCATAAGTATCTACCACTAGAGAAATAAAAACAGAGAGATAATATAAATGTGACTGTTCATTTCAACTTTATTCAGAATAGCCAAAAACTATAAATAAATTAATGTCCATCAATATATATATATGTAATGGACAAATATGGTATGTATTTCCATACAATGGAATACTACTAATCTATAAAGAGGAGAATCTATGTATATATACTATAAATGTGTTAACTCAAAATTATTCTGGGAGAAACTATATATTAAAAAGATAATATAATGAAGGTATATGCAAAAAAATCAAACCAGACCACCAACTTACACCACACACAAGAATAAACTCAAAATGAAGAGACAAAACAAAGGTAATAAAACTCAGACATCTCATTTAGCAGTTTTATGGATACACTAGAGGACTAGTGCATGGGTTCATGCACCAGTGAAGTCTCTCTTCATTGACCTGCACCCTCTCACAACTCCTGCAGGCTGCCTGGCCTGTGGGTCAGGGATCGGGCTAAAACAAGCATTCTGACATCCCCTGAGGAGTGTGTAGTGCATGAAGTGACAGGCTGGGCACTGCTCCCACTCATCCTGGCCCTGAAGCATCTGCTGCCACCACCACTTGGTTGCACTGCTACAGAAATGGGAGAGGCTCATGTCACATCACATCAGCTGCTCTGGCCAGTCGTGAGTCTGGTGTATGGCGCTCATCAGACAGTTGAGTGGCTCTCCTGCCTTGGGAGTGCGCTGTCTACCAGGGGGCAGCTTTTGCATTGAGCGTCTGCCCCCTGGTGACGCTCAACCGATTGATCAGTCAACTGATTGTTCAGTATCTTAGGCTTTTATATAAATAGACTTCCTAGGACAAAAAAAACAAAGAAAAATTTAACAAATGGGACTATATCAAATTAAAAAATCTTCTACACAACAAAAGAAAACTGACTACAAAATAAAAAGGGAACCTACTGTATGTGAAAACATAGTCACCAATGATACATCTGATAAGGGCTTAATTTCCAAAATATACAAAAAACTCATACACCTCAACACCAGAAAGCCAAACAATCCAATTAAAAAATGGGAAAAGGGCCCGGCCTGTGTTGCTCAGTGGTTGAGCATCAACCTATGAACCAATAGGTCACAGTTTGATTCCCCGTCAGGGCACCTGCCTCGATTGGAGGTTCAATCCCTTGGCGGAGGTGGGGAGGGGAGTATGAAGGAGGCAGCCAATCTATTATTCTCAATATTGGTTTTTCTATCTCTCTCCCTCTCCCTTCTCTGAAATCAACACACACACACACACACACACACACACACACATTTTAAATGGGCAAATGACCTGAATAGACACTTCTCTAAGGAGGACATACAGGTGGCCAATAGACACATGAAAAAATGTTGAATATCATCAATCATAAAAGAGATGCAAATTAAAATGACAGTGAGGAATCACCTCACACCTGCCAGAATGTCTGCCATCAATAAATCAACAAACAAGTGCTGGTGAGGCTGTGGAGAAAAGGGAACCCTAGTACTAGTACCCTGCAGGTGGGAATGCAGACTAGTGCAGCCACATGGGAAATAGTGTGGAGTTTCCTCAAAAAATTAAAAATGGATCTTCCATTTGACTCAGTGATCCCATTTCTTGGAATATATCCTAAGAATCCCAAAACACTAATCAAAAAAAATATTTCACCCCTATGTTCATAGCAGAATATCTGGAAACAGCCCAAGTGTCCCATCAGTAGATAAAACAGCTATGGTACATTTACACAATGAGATACTATGCAACTGTAAAAAAGAAGAATCCCATACCCTTTGAGACAGCATAGATGGACCTAGAGACAACTATGCTAAGCAAAATAACCAAGTTAGGGAAAGACACACATCACATGATCTCACATACAAGTGGAATCTAAAGAACAAAATAAAAGGATGAACGAAATAGGCACAGAGGTATGGATGTATGGAACATGATAACAGATCACAGTTGGGGGACTGGAGGGGTGAGGAAGAGATTAAGTGAAGAACATATATGCATATAGACACAGACAATAACATGGGGGAAGAAAGACCCAAAAAGGAGAATATGGGAGACATCTGTAATACTGTCAACAATAAAATAAAATTAAATAAACTGCATATGGTGTATTATTCCATTTACATAAAAGTCTAAAAATGCAAATTGATCTTTATGGTAAAAGGCCATGGGTAGCTGCCTGAGGCTAAAGGCAGTAGATGGAATTAACTGCAAAGGGGCATGAGGATCCTTCTGGGGATGACGGAAATACTGTGTCTTGGTTGAGGTGGTTGTTTCATAGGAGTATACATCTGTCATTTTTAAAAGTCTTATATAATCAATTTGGATAATTACTCAGAAATAATAATAATTCCGAATCCTCTCAATAACCAACATAAAAAAATGCTGAGATCACGAAGAAGAGAGCTTCTCATTAGCTATTTTCATTTTACATATAAAGAAGTGGACCCAAAGGCATTCAGTCAGGAAACTGGAATCACATCTTCAAAAGCAAGTTTGTTTAAGGAAGAAGTGAGACGTATATTCTAGGGCTTGTGCAAAGATAGGTACTGAGAATAATGGTAATGGGCAAAAGAGGCCAAGGCAAGTGATTCAAAGTCACCCTACAGTTAAAGAACGATAGGGGGATTTGCATCCCATAAGTGGAAGCATCAACTCCTCAATTATGATACTGCACAATATATACAGGAATTCTATAAAGTCAAAGGATAAAATGAGGGTGTTATATTGTATTTAATAAAAAGAATCCGACTTGCCCTTCATACTGCTTAGTCTACAGAACTGTCAGCATTTCAGTAGAAGTGTTCATTCTCTTTCACTTAGTGATGATGGCAAAAAAATGTTCCTGTTTCTCCATGGGGGGTAGGATGAACTATTAGGGACCCCTCTCCTGGCAGAACCCCAAGTACTAATGGCTGTCCTGCAGAGGCACCTTCCAGAAAACACTCTTGCATTACCTGTGGACACATTTAATGAAGTAAACGGATTGCTTTTAGGCACAGGAAAAGCTACTAAGAAAATGAGGTCAGGGCTGAAAAGTGGGACTTATCAGATGCTTGTCGTCTCCAAACCAGAACTATATCATCCTTATGAAAATGTTCACAATGTAGCTGGGGAAAGGGAGACAAAGTACTTTTTGAAAAAATGACCTTCCTTTGTTTAGATTAAAAAAAAAAACAATTGTGAAACTGTAAAAATCACAGGAATTTCAATATTTATATATTATAGAATTTGTAATTATGGGACCTCAAAAATACAATGGCTATTATCAAACTATTGTCAGTTTCCATGGGCTATGCATATATGCATGTATGTTCTTTGGTTAAGCTCATGTGGTGGAGGGAGGGGAGGGCAAAAAGGGGTAAATGGGGGACATCTATAATACTGTCAACATTAAAAAATACAATGGCGCCGAAACCGGTTTGGCTTAGTGGTAGAGTGTCGGTCTGCGGAATGAAAGGTCCCGGGTTCGATTCTGGTCAAGGGCATGTACATTGGTTGTGGGCACATCCCCGGTAGGGGGTGTGCAAGAGGCAGCTGGTTGGTGTTTCTCTCTCATCAACGTTTCTAGCTCTCTATCTCTCTCCCTTCCTCTCTGCAAAATATCAATAAAATAAATATTACAAAAAATAATAAAAAATACAATGGCTAAATAATGCCTTACCATATCTCTAAAATGAGACCATGCTTTCAACTATGTTTTCGGTATCATAAATCCAAAAACTTCTAAGAAAAATAATTGTGTAAGACAAATCTGCAATTTTTGCCTCTCAGTGTTTCTTCCCCCAAAACCCTTATTTTGAAACAAAACCTACATTTTCCAAGAAATTAATATTAGCTTCATATGCTCTTTGATCTGGCTGGTCAGTACATTGCATCCCTGAGCCACAAAATAGCCATTTCATCATAAGAGCCCACTAAGATTGATGGTAACAGAGAAGAAAAGACCTAAAATATGGGAAAAGATACTCCATAATGTAATTTTAGTTCCAGGACCCAGCCATGCCTGAAGTGGGGTACCCTGGATTCTTTTGTTTTTTTCCAGAAACAATAATTGTTCTTTTTTTGCTCAAGCTCATTGAGTTGGTTTTTGTCCCTTGAAATCAAAAGAATGCTGGCTAATCCACAAATTCAATTTAAAGTTGAATATGGCACCTAGTAAAGAAGGTTCCATTTTCTTTACTTGGAAGCTCATGTGGAAATATATCCTGATACTGTTTAGATCAGTGTCACTGTTCCTCTGAGGACAAGAAAAAAGAAAAGACAAATGATGTTAATGAGCTACTGATGATTAAGAATTAGAGATTTTGAAGAACCCAGTCCTATTATAGGCTGAGAGAGGCTCTAGGAACTACATTAGACTCAGAAGGAAGATAACTTGGAGAAAAATCAATCGTCACTGAGAATATGCTTATTGATTTGAGAGAGAAAGAGAGAGAGAGAGAGAGAGAGAGAGAGAGAGAGAGAGAGAGAGAGAGAGTGTGTGTGTGTGTGAGTGAGTGGCTGCATTGCACCTGACTAGGGATTGAACCACAACCTAGGTATGTGCCCTAATTGGGGAATCCAACATGTGACCTTTCAGTTTACAGAAAAATGCTCCAATCAACCCAGTAACACCAGGCTGAAAATAGTTATTGCTATAAAATCCTGCTTAATTTCCATAGGCATCGTTTAAAAATCCACACAAAAACAAACAGGAATAAAACCTGCATGAGCAAAAATAAAAATATGAAATTTATGTGTTTCTAATGGCACTGTTAAGTCCCCCAACCCTAGTACTTACAGGAAGACAGTAATTTACAGGTTTCTAAAATGTTCAGTATTCCTGATTAAAGGTCATGCAAATATTAAAATGCTTCTCCAAAAATATGAGACAGAGAAATAAGGATGACCAGCTTTTTTCAGAATCCCTCAAGACTCCTTACATTATAAGCCTATTGATGATTCTGATGATTCAAGTTTTCCCTTAAGCACATGTAGGAAATATGTAGCAAAGTGGTGAAAGCTGAGAAATGTTATTTTTGGCATTCATCATTGCTTTATGAGCTGCCAAAAGGAGTCCTTGCAGCAAAAGCACAAGCAACAGCACACTTCCCACATTTTACTTTACATAGAGTGGATAACAATGCTACCAGAGCCTGAGTTGGCCCTGCCTAATGTCCATTTCCTACCACACCACCAGCCAGGTCCTCCACACCAAGGATCGCCAACCTTTTAGAACTCACACCATCAGTGGTCCAAGGACCACCGGTTGGCAACCGCTGCTTCACACCAACTCCAGCCACACTGAACTGCACGTAGTTCCTCAAAGGTACCTTATACCTCACTTCTACATTTCCCCAAGTCGCCAGGGAAAACCCTTCCTACAACCCTGGCATCCCCATCAAACACACTCCTTTTTTCCCTGGCTAACCTTTCTATTTTTTCCTCTGGGAAGCCTTTCTTGACTCTCCTGAACTAGTGAGAGATTAGTATTCTCTCACTAGTTCCAGAAGAATCTTTTATGCTGACCCCACCTATTCATCACAGTGTCTCGCAATAGCTCAACTATAAATTCCATGGAGATAAACATGTTTGTCTCTCAACACTGCATCCTCTGTTCCTAGAACACACTGGACATTCCATTAATGTACATTTGATTCTATTCAAATAATGTGTAGATGCTTACCTCACTTCCAAGGCCTGTCTTGCAGTGGAAGGATGGTTGGCCTCACACCAAATATAACCTTGATTCCGCTACTTACCAGTGTGGGGACTTGGAGCAGGTTTCCCAGTCTTCTGAAAGTCTTCAACTTTAAGTGGGGTATATACTCTCACCTCACAATATTGATGAATGAAACACCATCTTGAAAACTTTTAGCATTAGCAACCCTTCCACAAATGTTTGTCTCTTTTCCTCATCCCCCTGTCCTTTACTGTGCTCTTGCCTCTGTCTGCCTCCCTGTCTCCTCCATGATGGCTTCCTAGACTTCTACTGTCCTTGCATCTTTCTCTGAATACCTGTGGCAACCTGAGTAGGCCCCACACTTTAGCATTTCACTCCTAAAAGGCAACACCTTCTCTCAAAAGCCCTGTCAAGGGACCAAACATGTAAGTGAAAAAATACTTGTATATTCCAGGAAATGTGATATGGAGATGACATTAGGACTCGAGCTGACAGCCAGAACTGGTATTTGAAGCTCCTCCTTAGCTATTGGGGCCACAGAAGCTAAGTGCCCATTAATTATAGAGCAAAGACCAGTCATCTCCTCTCTGTGCTGCCTAACTCTTGACTTATCAGTTTAATAAAATCATTGTTATACTACTAACTCAGGGGTGGTTTACCATGTGCCAATATTTAACTAGAATAATTTAAATAACACAGAACAGCACATACATTTAAAATAAAGGCTTAAGAACCAGGTCTCTGGAAGCACAAGGAACCAGAGTTCTGGAACCAATAAAAAAAAAAAAAAAAAAAAAAAAAAAAAAAAAAAAAAAAAAAACCTCTGCCAGACCCATCATGACATACTACCATTTTCAAATGTTGAGTTTCTCTACTCAAGATTAAAATTCCAGGGAGAGACAATCTGATTGGTACAGCTTCTGGATTGTTTCCACTGTTATATCTAGATGGATTCACCCCTGACAAAGTCCTAAAAATTAGGGAAAGATTCTCTGCCATAACAAAATCAAGATGTACCAGCAGATGAAGGGGAAAAAATGCACAGGGCGTAAGAAAACAACCTAGCAATAGTTCCAAATACAAAGAAGATTCATTATTACTACTTTTTCACTTGACCTCTTTAATTTAAGTCTCTCAAAATGCAAAACTGGCAGCCTTCACATAGATTTATCTGTGAGCTAATTCTTAAATGTGAGCTCTTTAAAAAAAAGGAAAATTGCATTGCTTGAAAGAATCTGGACGTACTTTGTGTCTAACACTTAAGCAAAGAGAATTAGTCTCATGCAGCCTCTGGAGGAACCCACAGTGTTTCATTTGTCTAACCGTTCAAGTGCAATCACATTACCACCACAGGATGCTTTGCGAGTTAACAGCAGACAAGGAGTTTCACAGCAGAGGAATGCACGAGGCAGTTCATCATCATTACTTTTTGTAATTATTTGGAGCCACATACCTTTCATTATGTTCAATGAACCTTTCATATCCACACTGTGGAGGCCACCGTGAGCACAGTTGGCTGCACCAGGAGCCAGGACAACAGCTGCCTTTGGTCTGGAAAAGAGAGAGCCATGAGTTAGAAAAATCCCCTCTGGTAAGAAGAATCAGCATGGATGGTATCAATGTAGATGGGCTGTCCTACTTTAAAAGATTCTTCAGTGTGAGATTTTAAGGAGCAAAGGAGATATGCCACACACAAATCTACTCTTGTTTTTTTTTTCTGAATTATATCTTTCACATTAAATATACCTTTATCCACATAATCCCATTTTTGCATATTTTGAAGAAGGAAATATTCAAACAACTTATCAACAAATAAATCCTAAGATCCTGCCGAGTGTCATGTATGGTGGTAGGTACTGGGATACAAAAGAGAACAAGACAGATGAGGTTGCTGACTCCATGGAGGTATTCTATTGGGAGAAGCAGACAAACAAATAATTTTACATAGTGCTAAATTCTATAAGGAAAATACAAATAGCTTGTGGTAGAGATTCTGAGGTCAGATTCTGAGAAGTCTGGACCACATCTGTGAGACAGTGACAATTCAACTGAGATCTAAAGAAAATAAAGAGAGATTCAGCCCTGGCAGGTTGGTTGGAACATCATTCTGTACACCAAAAGGTTGTGGGTTCCATCCCGGGTTGGAAGGTATATGGGAGACAACCAGTTGATGTTTTTCTCCCACATGGGTGACAGCATGAGCACAGGAGCCCCGGCTGGACTCTCTGGAGCTAGGCAGGGACTAGCCATCATGCAGGGCCTAGCAGCCTTGGGAAGGAGCGTGAATTTTATCTTATTCACAAGGAGAGGCCATTAGAGTGTCTCAAGTGAGGGAAGTGTTGTAGTCTGGTTCTTACATTTGAAAAATCGCTAGCAGCTAGGTGGAAGGTCAAATTGGAGGCAGGAAGACCAGTGAGAAGACTATTTCAGAAACCCAGGTGAGATATAATATGAACTTAAACTAGAGAAAAGTGATAGTGGCAATGCAGAAAAGTAAGTGAAAGACATATTTTGGGTATAAAACAAAGGATTTTACAAGTTGATTAGTGAAGTTGGAGAAAGAAATGCAGAATCGAAAAGTGAAAAAGTATGTGCAGGATGAGAGAAAGCAAGGTTGACTCATCAAACTATTTTAATAATCAGATGGTTAGTAATGCTATTTATTGGGACATGGATGAGATGGGGGAGGACAATATTCAGTGGAGATAAAATCGGAAGTGCAGTGTTGGGCTAAGTATGAGATGACTAGGTGACAACCAGGTAGAGATGCTAAGGATGAGGATAAATATAACAACCTTGTCTTTGGAATAAGGACTGTAAAAACCTATGGGAAGACCTCAAAAGCAGCATGGGAATATTTTGAGAATTGGCTATACTCTATGATCTGAATGTTTGTCCCCAACCCCCAGAGGTGATGGTATTAGAAGGCGGAGCCTTTGGCAGGTGCTTAGTTCAGAAGGAAGGAATACTCTTGAATGGGACTAGTGTCTTATAAAAAGAGGCTCCTTAGAGATTCCTAGCCCTTCCCACCATGTGAGAAAACAAAAAAGTCTGCAACTAGAGGAGAGCCCACACCCAGCCATACTGGCACTCTAATCTCAGACGCCCAGCCTCCAGAGCTGTGATAAACTATTGTCTGCTGCTCACAAGCCACAGGCCATGCTGGGTGTGACAGGAGCCCAGATGGGCTTAAGCATCTCCAGGACAGCTCTTCTTTAGCGTTATTTAGTTGCATCGGAATGAGACAGAGCTTGATAAAGATTAAGATGCCTGAGTCCCACAGGCAGGACAAGAATCTCCAGGTTGGCAGCTGGGATATGCATTTTTAACAGCTCCTTGAGTAATTCTAACACCTTCCAAAGTGAGGTATTTCCCCCCAGAAACTTGTTGATGCATCTTTCCTTGAAATTGTAAGACATATAGAAATTCTTTCATTTCCTGGTTCAGTTCTCTGCTCTGCAGAGACATGAGAAGAAACCATTTGGAAGCGGGAGGCCACGGGTCCCCTGGCCTCCTTCCACTGCCACTTCCCATTGTGAACCACAGGGTTTGGAGAAGGAAATAGGGGAATACGTTGTGCCTGTTATTTTTATCTAATCTCCTCAGGCCCAGCCAATGGTTAAAGTAATATAAAGAAAACAGCCATTGATTGACTCAAAGATATACAGCTTTGAATCACAGACTGTGAGAGCTACAAAGGATCTTGAAACCAGGCTAACCACTAAGCCATCAGGATGCCACTACTGCTGCAGGCGTTCACCTCCTGCCTTCTGCACACACTTAGGCAAGTCACTTCACATTACTGCATCTCAGATTACTCCTCTGTCTTTGGGTAAATAACAATACCTAGTAGTATAAAGACTGATACAAAACTAGCCATAATCATAAAGACATATAATTTTCAACCCTGAAAAGGCCATACATATCACTCGGTACACTCACACCACCTAAGAAAGGAAACTAAGCCTCATAGCCAGTTTGGTGGCAAATGAGAACTTGATCCCAGGTTTTCACCACCTATAGTTTGTTATGTACACAGTCAGTATCCACTTCTTTTTGTAAATCATAGGTCAGTTAGGTTAATGATCATTTGCTGATATTTATCCATAAGTTGTTTTTGAAATACCTTTCTACACTGACAAAAAAAGATCAGAAATGCTTTCAGAGAATGCTCTGGTTCCGTACACTGAGGTTTTGCTTCTGGAACTTTTGCCTGTTGTGTGGTTGGGCCAAGTACTCATTCAAGTTGGCTATCCAGAAGCATTTTAGAGCAAGCAGGGAAAATAGAAAGGCAAGCATATGGTGACCAATTTAGAAAAACAGTGTTGGTTTGCACTGTGTTGGGGCCATCAACCAAATAGGTCTGATGCCCATTCCGTTTAGGAAGTCACAGGAAAACCAGGAACAGCAACTCCTGTAATGGTGTATGGTGTAAATAACATACATGATCAGCTAGAAAAAAAATGGTAACAGATGACAAACTCTGCCTCTTTATTGCTGCTTTGAGTGTGTGAGGCTAGTTGTGTGCTTTGATTCTCTTAAGGTCTTTTTTCTTCTTTTCCTTCCTTGAAATTTTGGTCGGGCTTGCTATTGAATCCTTGAGAAGTCCCATTTGGGGGAGACAAAATCCATGAGAATGAAAATCAGTTTCTCAGCAGCCTCTGAGCACTGGGCACGCAATAAATGTCACTGGTGTTGCTGTGCACTTCTGATGGACTGCTCGCACCTTCTGTCTGACAGCTAATGAGCTCCACTAATCAAACCGAGAGGCAAATGCGACTTTCCTCTCTCCCCTTCTACCTGAGAAGGTGAGGGGTTCTAACTCTCCCCTGACAGACTGACAGCACTGAATAGGAGCAGAGTAATGAGGACACCTGGAGGGTTAATTAAGGTAGAACTCAAAAGTTGTTTTTAAATCAATTTAATTAACCTGTGATCTCTTAAAATTAGAATACGTGGCAACTAGAATGAAGGCACATTTTACTTTTTACTTCATCTAGGAAAACAGAAAGTGAGCATGTTGCTGGGCAAAAAGGAGTTGAGAGAGTGTTAATTACCACCTGGACTTTTTCAAATCTATCTTTATTCCCTGTATATCTCAGAATGGATGCCTCCCATTCTTGGGAGGAAGAATCCATAACATAAACATCTGGCGTTGTCAATCACCCAAGGTCTGGCAGCACCCTCCCTCACCAAAGGAACATGGTAGAGGTCACCCTCATCGTGATTAGGGAGGAGGCAGTGAAGAAAGGCAGAAAGCACAAGGTGAAGAGAGTGAGTCTGAGTCACTGATCGGATTCTACAACTTCCTAGCAGCTTGGCCTTCAGGTAATTATTGAACCTATCTCCACCTCTTATTTTCTATCTCTTCTTTTCTCCCCTCTATGAAATATGATTACCAATAGCATACCAGTACCATAGGAGATTGTGAGAATAATTAAAAGACACATTGCCATAATGTGTGTGAATTTGTGAGAACAGGGCAGTATAAGGTCTCAATAAATGCTACTTATTAGGCAGAGTTGTTTTGTTGGGATTTGTGTTGCTTTCTTTTGATTTAACATGAGGTCCATGACACCTAGATAGGATGCGAGGGACCCCTTTAAACCCCCCTGAAAATACATTCCTGCCGTTTTACTACATGTGAATTCTTTATGGGGGAGAAAGTTCCATTTTCAAGAGCTTCTTAAAAGAGGTCTGCGACCCGAGTATGATAAAGAATAACTCCTATAAGACATCTATTTCAAAGAGCTCATCCAATCTGTTCGAGCATTGAGGCTAGTACAATGAATAAAGCCACAATTGGCGTACCTTTTACTGATTCTGGGCAGTAAAGGACCCTGACAGCCACTCATCCTGAACTCCTTCCATTCTTCTTCCTGGCCCAGTCTAACACAACTGACAAGAGCACACTCCACACCACCCAGAAAATCATCATGACACTAGTAGATGGAAAGTTTGACATGCAACTTGACTTGAAAATGGAAGGAAAACCTAGAACTTAAATCAATGTGGATTAGAATAGGAAGTGTGGGCCAAGTAATAATATATACTTATAGATGACAGAATCTAAGTTAAAACAGATTATTTTTATAAAAAAATAATAGTTATTCACTGAGTGGCCAGATTCTGATATTTGAATGCATAATAATCTGACCACTCAATATGTGTGTGTGTGTATTAGAGGAGGCCTGGTGCATGAATTCATGCATGGGTGGGGTTTGGCCAGCATGGCCAGGGGGAGGGGACATGGGTGTTGGGCTGGCCTGCCTGCTGGTTGAACTCCTGGTTGAGGGGACAATTTGCATATTAGCCTTTTATTATATAAGATATACACTGAGTGGCCAGCTTATTATGTGTTCTGAAATCATAATAATCTGGCCACTCAGTGTATATTTAACTTACTGTATATTAGGTAAATACATATGTGATGCTGAGCAGAGTAAGATCTTATAGATGTAAATACTTAGTATATAGCTCTGATAGGAATTTAAGTTGTTTTTTTTAACCAAATAGTCATACACACACACACACACACACACACACACACACACACACACACACATATATAGGCACACCTTGTTTTATCATGCTTTGCTTTATTGAACTTCTCAGAAATTACTTTCTTTACAAACTGAAAACAAGCCCCTCCACCTGTAGAAAGATTACAGCTCACTTTGTTGCAGTGGTCTGGAACTGAACCCACAATATCTTCAAGATAGTACTGTATATATTAACATGTAGCTGCAATTCAAATCTGAAAAAATATGACCATTGAACATGCATAGTGAAATTGTATACCACAGATGTTTGGGCATACCTGGGAAGGAAACTGTCATCAAGTGAAGGAGCCAAGAACGTACTGGAATATTCTAGGGATAGTAGAGTGAACCATTTTCCTAAGATGAATGATCATTCCATGTGACTCACTACAGTTTCTTAGAGCTGCCAATATTTACAGGAAAAGTGGTTACTGCTCCTTAGCAATATCATTACACATGCAAATTTACATAGAGGACTCATGTAGCCATCCCTTCAATTCCTCAACAAAAATAATTGAGGCCTTAATATTCACCAAAATTTGTCTCAGGTGATAAAGCAAAGATAGTGTGCATAAGGTACAAGCCCTCAAGGGACTGACAGACTGATGATGCAATGATGCCTAGGCCTGACCCTCTTTTGGTTCAGGGTAAGATCTTTGCACATGCTTTGATCTCAGCCTGGGAGGTTTTTCTCTCACACTTTGCCTGTCTAGTTCCTTCTCATATGTCAGGTTTTAGTATATGGTTCACCTCCTTAGAGAAGCCTTTCTAATCAACACACTACAATTGAATACTCTTTATTCACATTTCTGTCATGTTGTTGGGTTCTTTAATACAACTTGTGGCAAAGTAAGTATTTGGCTTGTTGGATTCTTTGGTATTTTCCTTATTCCCACTGAATGCTGGCCTTATGATAGCAGAGACTGTCTTTCACAGAACTTAATACATCCTAGATCAAGACATATTAAGATTATTATGATATACTGAATGAATGAGTGACTGAAGGTCAATCTAATGCATATGTAGAAAAACACTAGGGAACATGAAGAGAGGTAGGAAGTAACTATTGTAAGAGTCCTTTGGGAGGGAACTCTGTTTATGGACAAAAGTGTTTTGGTCAAGGTGATTGAAAGCAGCAAGGCCTTAGTTAAGATGCATACAGCCATTCCATTCGTTTACTCAAATGTCAAATACTATTTGAGATTGTTTTCATAAAACCACAGTTAAAGACTAGAGATAACTTTGATAAACCATTAAACATAATGTGCTAATTTAAGGGGAGAAAAATATGTCCAAGAATTGAAAACAGACTCTAGTGTCTTCTTACTACACAAGCAATCTCACCGGGGCAGATACTTTTGTAACCTCAGTTCAGAAAATGGATCGCAGGAGCATGAGCCAGAAACACACTCACTGCTCCCCATTAGCATTCAGTTGGCAAGAGGCTGATGAGCTCGGCCTGTGGCCCCTGGAGTCTAGCATCAGCTGGTCCTCTGCCAGAGTCTTTTCGTCATGTTTCAGCTTTCCCTGGAAACTCAGGCTGGGTTTTTTAAGTTGAAGCCTCCTAACAAGGCAAGATCATATGCAATATGATCTGAATATATACACTGAGTCTGAGTAAAATAACATCAGAATTATCCTCTGCAAAACTTCACACTCAGAAATATATTAGGAATTATTTTGTTATTCATTTCATGGTGGCATCAAAGGCCCTTTCCCAAATGTCAGAATTGGGTTCTTTGTCCATTATGTGAATGAAGCAGAAAAAATCTGAATGCTCCCCTGACTCTGCAACCTTCCGAACACTCCTTTAGGCAGAGAATTGGTTTCATAAATAACTAACAATGTTATTAAAAAAAACAACACAACAACAACAAAAAGCCACAACTCTTTAGCTCTTATCCTTAGAAACTGGGAAAACAATGGCCTTTCCCTTCCTCCTTCAAAACACAGAGGGATGGAGGGAGTTTTAGCATCCTGGGGACAATGTTATGAATTCTCCTGTCTCACATATGCTGGCAGTTAGTACCAAGAATCTCTAAAAATTTAGCCTGGTAATCCTGTTCTAAAAAGCTTTCCTAAGGAAACAATTCGAGTTGCTACATCTGAGTCAAAACTCAGAAGCAAAATGGTCTTTTAATAGAAGGATAAACACATAAAATATGGTATTCATAAGATGAAATGGTTTTCAGTTATTAAAAATCATGGATTCAAAAAAGTTTTCATAGTATTTTATCCTGTACATTGTAATAATCATAACTACAGACTGTCAAAGTTTGTCATGCTATAAACTAGGTATACCCTGTTTATCACTGAATTCCCAGGGTTTTGGAAAGTGCCCAAGACAAATCAACTTTCCTTCCTTCCTTTCTTCATTTCTCATGATAAAGTAGTGAATAAATTAATATGTGTATAATTATTGTAAGGGAAACCTAAGCCTGAAAGAGATGCTAGTGAAATATTAACAACAAAGAGGGGGATCAGAAGTGATTTTATACTTTTATACTCTGTATTTCTGTACTTTCTACATTTTTCAATGCCTATCCATTATAGACACATTTTGAAACATTAAAAGTATAAGTTATTGTTCTTCAACTCTTCTTTGGATTTTAGGTAATTGATGCTATTTTGAGTTTTGTTAAGGAGATCTGAGCACTTCACAGGATAATAAAGGGCAAGAGATTTATATTTTGAAGTAAATAATCATCCAAATTTCCTACTCTCTCCATCCTTGTCTTTGTATTTTAAGCTTTTACAAAACCCAGTAAAGTTTCAGGTTATTTTAATATTAATGTATCAGATATTGAACAAATTGTTGACTTATATTTAGAGATTATCTGTTTCAAAAATATTAGAGCCATCCTATACATGCCCTCTTTTAGTGATGGTTATTCATATTTACTTATTCTCCCCCAAACCCCCCAAAAATAAAGGCTTTGTTTTGTTTTGTTTCTTTTAATCTCTGATAAGAAAACTGAAAGTGGGAGATGTATTCTTTTCAGATACTGCCCTTTATCAAACACCAACAGCGCACAGCAAATTGGATGTATTGTGACTCTATCTTGATTTGTGTTTCATAGATATGTTCCGCCTAAATGCATTACAGACTTAAATTCCACAGATAAGTGTGACAACATGGACAGGAGTAGACCTGGGAGGAAAAATCCAATCTTATTTGCAACAAAAAAACCATGGAGGTTACCAGCTAAGGAAAATATTGCATCTGAAGCCCAGAAATACTAGCAGGGGAATAAACTTTGAAGACTTGAAAATACTGTGAGGAAGCACCAGTCCCTTTACTTAGGACCTCTAAGAAGTTAGAGACCTTCTAGGAAACACCAGGCAGCCAGTTTGGCAAGGGACTGATATCAAGTGAGTGAACACAGGATAGAAAGAAGAGGACGAACACTAACCAAGTGATTGGGAATTATTTCCTCTGCACTTTTACTCTTTGAGAGAAAGAGCATCTTCATGTAAGGTCCACAGGTAACTGTTCAGTACAGGCATCCAGACATTCTCTCACATCGGGTTCATTTTCTTTTCATTCTGTTTTGCCTCATGGTCAACTAGATGACTAATGGGAGCTCCTGACCCCTGCTCCTGAAACCCCCACTCCTGTTACATTTGACAAGGATCTTTGAACAATGAATTGGCATAGCATATGTTACCAACATTTCAGAGGGATATTTAGTTATGACTGTAAAGTCTTTTGAAATATTTGGATAAAAAATAGTCTCTCTAGTCATAACTTACCTTAATGAAAATATTCTTTAAGCAGATTGGTCCTTTTGAAGTTCTTTCCCTTTGTGATGTGAATATTGTAAAAAAATAATCTCAAGTAGAAAATAATGTACAATTTATCTTACCAAACTAAAATCAGTTTATTCCTAAACCCATTGTTCCACCATGATAACAATCATCTGAATTAAAAATGTATGTAGACATTAAAATTAACAATTTTCCCTGGCACATAAATTATTGAGGCACACGCAATTTAACTTAAATTGTTTTCAGTGCTCCCATTTATTAAATTGCTAAAAATCATATTTTGTAATTAAGCTATTTATTTATTTTTTCCCTGATGTGGGGAAGGAAAAAAAGTCACCCAAAAACAGAGTCCCAAACAAGATGAACCCGAAAAGACCCACACCAAGACAAGTTGTAATTATGATGGCAAATGTTCAAGACAAAGAGAGAATCTTACAAGGTGCAAGAGAGAGACAGAAAGTTATATACAAGGGATCTCCCATTAGATTATCAAATGATTTCTCAACAGAAACACATCAGGCCAGAAAAGCATGGGAGGAAATTTACAAAGTGATGCAAAGCAAAGGACTGAATCCAAGAATACTTTATCCAGCAAGGCTATCATTCAAAATTGAAGGGGAAATAAGGAGCTTCACAAGCAAAAAACAGCTAAGGGAGTTTATCCCTACCAAGCCAGCAATGCAAAAAAAAATGCTAAAGGGACTAGTGTAAAAATAATAAATAAAAAGGGAAGAAACACAGACATAAAAAATAAAAAAATGGCTACAAACAAGTACCTATCAATAATAACTTTAAATGTAAATGGACTAAATGCTCCAAACAAAAGACACCAAGTGGCTGAGTGGATAAGAATACATGGCCCATATATATGCTGTCTACAAAAGACCCACCTCAGAACAAGGGACTTACGAAGACTGAGAGTGAAGGGATGGAAAAATATATTTTAGTCAAATGAAAATGAAAAAAAAGCTTATATAGAAATACTTATATCTGACAAAATAGACCTCAAAATGAAGGCCATAACAATAGATAAGGAAGGCCACTACATGACACTAAAGGGATCAATACAACAAGAAGATATAATCTTTGTAAATATATATATATATATATATATATATATATATATATATCCTGGAAGATATCAAGGGAGAGACTGACAACAATACAATCATGGTAGGAACTTAGTACCCCACTGACATTAGTAGATAAATCCTCTAGAAAAAGAATCAGCAACGAAACAGCAATCCTAAATGACTCACTAGATTAGATGGACTTAATTGACATCTTCAGAACATTTCACCCAAACCACAGAATGTAAATTCTTCTCAAGTGCACATGGGTCATTTTCAAAGTATCTCCAAATTCAAGAAGACTGTAATCATACCAAGCATCTTCACAGACCACAATGGCATAATATTAGAAATAAACTGTAATTGAGTTATTTAAAGGAACATATAATAAAATGGTAGTTGAGATTTGAATGCTTATGATCAGCTAAGGACTATGAAAAGTTTGTAAATACCTCACATAAACTTAAACATTACAACAACCCTGTTTGGTAGCATTTTTATTACCCCATTTTTATGAGTGTTAAAAACAAATTTTTAGAGAAAGGTTAAGAGGACTAAGATCACAGAGGAAAACTATAAATCAAGCTGCATGTAGCTTCTACATTGCACTGGCTCCACTATATTAAGTAGAATATTTTGACTTCGTAGTTTAATAGTATGTTGGGCCTACATTGGTCTAGGGTGCATTCTGAAGACTTCTGCATCTAAATCCCTACCTTGCAAGATTTGTTCAAAGTGTCTTTCTTCCCTTTCCCTCCATTAACAGCTCTGTGGGAAGGAGCCTTGCATAAGGGATGAGGAATAGGATTTCAGCTCTCCAAGGACTCCCTCGGTGGCTGCTTCATGGCAAGCCATTTCCCCGAACACCTGCTTGCTTCTCTCATCACACCGAACCCCACTCAGGCGGTCCATGATCAGCAGTCAGACTATTGTGCTGCCCTCCCCCAGCACTGCCAACCAGAGTCCTTCCTGTAAGTTGCAGAAGGATGGGAGCTGAAGGTGCAGCAGAACACCAGGCTGAGACCAGCCATCTCATTGGAATTCATAAAACGAGGCAATAGAAAGCAGTCACTTGGACCAGTGCTTCTCAGTGTATGAGTTGCCTGGAGAATGTGCTGACATGATTCTGACTCAGTAGGTCTGATGTGCAGAGGTGTGGGGAGCTGGCTCCTGTCAACTGGACAGAAGGAATGGCAACATTGCTTCCCGTGTGGTCAGTGACTTCACGTCGGTTGCTGCCATAGTGGAAGCACTTACACCAGGGAAATCGGTGAATACTGCAAAGGCCCTCTCCACACACACTCACCCAAAAAACTGGCTATCAGACATTTACCAGCACACCACTGGGGTTGAGGTCTGAGATTCTGCATTTCCAGCAAGCTTCCCACTGAGGTGGACACACCTGGTTCCTAGACCACACTTCTAGTGGAAAGGGTTAAGAGCACAGGCTCTGGAGTCAACCAAGTCTAGCAATAAATTCTGTCTCTCAAACAAGTGTAATTTCTATATCCTAAACAAGTTACCTACTAAAGCATGTATCTTGCTGTGTTTATTTCCCAAACAGGTCTAAGAGGTTCGATCCTATCTTTCTGGGCCTCACTTTCTCTATTTGTAAGATGGAGAAAGGGAATCAGATGCCGTTACCTAGTATCATCCCAAGAAGCAAATTAAAGAATGTGCTTAGAGCATAGTGTCTGGCACAGACTCAGCCCATTAGGTAAATGTGAGTGCTTGTTATTTTTCATTATAGAATATAATTCTATAAAATTAGGATGCCAGTGACAGAGAAAACTAAATAAAATTGTAAGCAAACATTTTGTTAGAATAGATCAATAAATATCATGAAATATCACTATGTACACTTTCAACATTTTTGTCTCTCATTGAATTCATTCTTTTTTCTTTAAATGTACTTCAACAATATTGAATTTCTAAGGTGTTTGGAGGAGAGGATGGAGAGTAGGAAAGGGAAAAGGGAGAAAAAGATACAACAACTAATTTTGTACTGTATGTGTCATGGAAAATACGAACATTGTTTTTTTGGGGTAAAGCATTCTCTTTCTTGCTCTCTCTTTCCCTAAAAGTGTTTCTCTGTGACATGGAAATAACATGAATCATTTCCTCCCTACCTCATTCCTTCCTGGGAGTCACTTTTCTTAGAAAAGAAGCTCACTTATCCCAAAATACCACAGTGTATATTCTGTTGCACTTCGTCCCACTTTCTTCTGGCAGAAAGAAGGGATGCAAAATTAAGGGCTTCTTAACCATCAGTGCCATAAAATCCCAACAGAAATGTTGATCCGCACACATTTCCTATACTCAAGATTCAAAACTTTCATAAGGTTCCCAAGAATTCGATGAACCCAAACTCCAGTGGGAAGAAATTGGAGTTCAGAGACAGGAAGACATGAAGTTCCATCTGCTTTCGGATCTACCAATTACCTAAACTGCAAACATTCATGTATTAATTATTCTAAGAATCCCTTTCCTTTTCTATCTTTGAAACAGAAATACTGTCAACCTTGCGAAGTTGTTTTAAAAAGTGGAAATAACCAATAGAGAAGATCAGCACAGTTCCTGGATTTAAAGATCTTGAGTATATTCAGCTTATGAGAGAGAAGTCCCAACGTTTACTTAAAAGGGAGAAGTGATGTGGCATATTCTCCTCAGCTGGACAACTAAATGGGGACCACTCAGAAATCATTTTCTTATTGCTGGTGCCCATAGGTCCCCCAGCCTCAACCATCACTTCCCTGCTCTGATGGCCCCAGCAATCTTCTCATATTACAGCTGCCTTCTCATTTGACATGGTCTCTGTGTGCCACTCTTGTGTTCCCCAAGAGTCAAAATCCAGATCAAAATAACCTTAATGCTGGATCATTAGAAGCACTCTGGTGAGTTCAAGTCCCACTGACTTCATTTCTTTCCCAGCATTGTTCTTTTCCAAACTGCTACATGCTCTCCAAAGACACTTGGCTTGAACACAGTTAACTTTGGCTTTGTTTGTACAAACAGGGAGATTTGGAAGTGGAAGGGGACACTGGGGAACACGGAAACAAGGGGAGGCGTCAAGCTGCAGAGCAGAGGTCAAGGTAGCCTTCCACCCTAAATGCTGCCTGCCTACTCAATGGAACAAATTGAAAAACCAAAACAGCTCAGGCAGCAGTGTGAAATGTGGCCAGGGAGAGACATCGCACTGCAGCAGCAGACAAAAGTGCTGCCCAGGAATTGTTCATGGTACAGTGATGCTCATTTCAGAAAAGCAATATAATTAAGTTACCAGGCTGAATAAGAGCCACTTGCAGTATACATTACCAGACCCAGGAGAGAAAAACTAAATCCAAACAGGGACTGGCTGCTACATGGAGACAGGAAAACTGTTTAAGATTTTATATTCCTATTGTCCAGCTGTGGCTTCTTAGACAACCCCTCAGAGAGTGTATTCATTGTCAGAAATATTTTAACTAAAATATCAGAGATCCACCCACTCCATAAAGAAACAAAAGGTACTCTGATATATGCACCCTGTTCTACCCAATAGTTAATTCTTCTTAGTATATATCAAAACTGTTTAGATCATGATTATGTCCTTCTCACTTATTGATTTTATTTAGAATCAATTGAAAAATCTACAATTAATTAATTATATATATATTTGTATTAATAAAAGATTTTTAAAGTTGTATTAATTATGACAAATATAAATGATGGGCTTACAGATGATTTTTGCTGGTTTTTTTTTTTACCTTCTCTGTAGCTCCACAAGCAGCATAGGTTATTTTTATAATATGCACAATAGACATGAAAATTAGTATATGTAAATTTGTATATAGTTTATTATATCTAGGTTTCAAAATGTGGGCAGCAAAATGACTGGAAAGGAGAATAAAATATCAATAGTAGCTATTTCTGAGTGATAAGGCAGGTGGTGGTTTATTTTTCCCTTGTAAATTTCCTAAAATTTTACTTTTGTAATGGTAAAAAATAATTTTATGGTGTTAAAATTATTGGGAGCTGCCTTAGAAGGCACTGTAACTCACTGTGTTTGGTTGTGTGGACTGGCCTGACATTTTCACTGACTTTTAGGTTGAACAGTTATGTAAAATAACATCTTTCCAAGTGTATTCCTTAAAACACTAGTTCCTGGGATGTTAATAGCTATTACAAAAAGAAAATATTTCAGTGGTCAAGTAAGTTAGAAAATGCTGAGATATTGAAGTTCAACACATCTGAACTAAGAACCTTTAAAAAATTGATGGGCCCTATTTATACCTATGCCAACAATAGAGTGTGCTTTACTTCTGAAACTTGCCTAACCATGGAACTCATTTTTCTTAACAGTGGGTGAGATTATTCTTTAAAGGAATACCCTTTGGAGAAGATTTATATCCAAGCTCAAGTAAATCTAACATACCAAAAACATGAAAATAACATGTATTAATGTTTGTATATATTACATGTGTTTATAATTTTAATATTTACTGGTTCATTTGCTAAGAGAGTCATTATAAGTGTCCTTCAATGTGCCCCTACCCTTAGTGTAATGTAATAGCATCCATTTATAAAAGTTCTGATTTCTCTTCGACATGATAAATGCTGCTACCAGAGCACCTTGAATATGACTCCATTATTGCATTCATATAAATGCCATATATTTATTTGTTTTCATAGCAGCCTCCACCATTAAAGTATGATCTTTCTCAGGTTAAGAATGTTTTCTTATCATCCTGGTATTGCTGACACATGAGAGGAGCTCGATAAATACTTATTGAATAGATTAACTAGACATTACATAACGGAAGGAAATGAGATCCTGGGGTAAGAGTGGTAAGGCTGGAGGAGAGCCAGCATGCCTTGGAATGAATCACTCTTTTTAAAGTAAGAGGAATAACAAGAGCACTTTGGATATACCAAGACGAACTCAGAGAGTTGAATCAAATTAACCCAATAAAAGTCCTGGAGGAAAATGAAACTGACAGGGCAGGTCCTCCAAATTAGGTGTAAAACTTCTGAACCAAGCCTGTAATAAAATGTAATGAAAATATTCGAAGCAGAGCAGACAGTTGTATCTTCAAGAGATGCATATTTTAAGATGTGCTGAAATAGTCCATTAAAATGAGAAGGGCTGAAGGCATGGGAGAAAAGGGGCCTTGAGTTTAAAGACTGAAAAGGGAAATGTGACCCTGGGGAACGCAGATGCTATTGAGGGCAGCGTGTGGGCTGTTTTCTGAATCCCTAATGGCTCTTTTTCTCTCTATGCTTTGCAAATTCTGCTTGGGGGAAAAAAGTGCTGAAATTTGTGACATAATACATCATTTCAAATGGATGTGCTCCCAGGATTGATGTGAATAACTCTGTTTTGGGTATCAGAACAAAGCCTATACAAGTTATGAGTGAGAAATCAATGAGACACCTATTTTTTTAAAAAAAAGCACCTACTTTTTAAAAATCTTATTGCTTTTGCCATTTTCATGGTCTTTGCCTTTGAGTACATAAATGTCTGTTCCAGATATTTTCCTTGTGCCCTGAGGACAGTCTTCTGCCTGAGGCATGGATGAAGTAAATCGCTAACTGACTCTGATAAACAGAAAACATTAGCTCAACACAAATGCTTTCCGTGTCCTTGCCTCATACTCGCATTGTGCTTTTGAAAGCTTCAGTATCCAAAATATTACAGAATGGGAATGCAAGCAGGACTTTCATTCAGTAAGTTGATTATTGGTGTTGGATTCAAATTCCCCACCAACCAAAAACCTAAATTGTAATACAAAGATTACAGAAGTTATTATTAATTTAATACTTTATTTGCATGATTTCTAAATCCTCAAACCAATCCTACAAAAATATCTATATCTTATCTAAATTTTAGAAAAGAAAACAGGATCCATGAGATAAAGCAGTTGAGTTATGAAGATCTGAATCTAGATTTGCCTGTTGAAAAAAGCTAGGCTTTTTCTGACACATTACTTGCCACTGACTTAAACTCCTTCAGTGTTTTTGTTTTAAAAAAAAATCAAATTGGTTCCATATGACCAAGACAGTCTTCAAGTTCTCTAAAGCTTGACTGAGCTTTAGGTAGGTTGCCGCCTAACTCCAGGCCCCTGACCTCCCTCCTCCAAGGCATTTACTTTAGAAAACTGTTATTTATAAACTAGAGGCCCAGTGCATGAATTCGTGTACAGGTGGGGTCCCTAGGCCTGACCAACGATTGCTGGATGCCAATGAGGTCCCTTGCCTCCCCCCTTTCTTCCCTCGCCACTGCAGTGGGTGGTCGGAAGGCCAATTAGAGCCTGCCTCCTGGGGGAGGGACAGGGCTTGGGAGGTTGGCTGGCCCTGAGGACAAAGCTGGCTTTCGGCCTCCCCAGGAAAGGAGCCATGTCCAACACCACCCACCCCTGGTTTCCTGTCCTAGCCCAAAGCCAAAGGCCCTGGTGGAGTAGGGAGAGAAGGCAATGGTTGCTGGGCCAGGCGCAGAATGGACACCAATATTGGTACCCTGCAGTTCCCTGCCTCTCCACTCCTCCTTCTCTCGCCGTTGCCCTGTGGATGGGTGGCAGGCTGATTAGTACCTCCATGCCAGGGGGAAGGCCAAAGGGAGTGCCAGTAGGCCAGCCACAGGAGGTTGGCTATAGGAGTGCATTGACTACCAGGGGGGCAGCTCAGCTCCTGTGTTGAGCAACTGCCCCCTGGTTGTCAATGCCCATAAGGGTCACTTAGGCTTTTATATATATAAATTCATTCTCTGCCTCCTTTAGATGTAAAATCTTCTCCCAGCCTCTGGAGGACCTGAGAGGTGTCCCTTTGAAATGTAATTATCCAAAGAGACATTGCCCCTCTCCATCTCTGCTCTCTATGGGAGGGTAGGTGCCTAGCTTTGATAAGCACCAATGGGCAAACACACAGGGTCTGATCACATTGACCAGCTCTCCCCTAATGTGCATCTCTACTTTTCCTCTGGCTCATCCCAGTGCCTTTTATTTCAGTTGAATCTCTCTCCCTGTCACAAGTCTTAACCAAAGTCTTCCTTGCCTGTTCAACTTGTCTGGTGTAATTTTTATTTGAGAGATGTTAATGAAATTCAAGTTAAAAAAAAGAAATACTACTTTAATATGTCATCACAACCTTGCTCCTTTAGCTCAAAGTATCTGAAAGACTGAGCTTTTGCTTGAAAGATGGCATTTTACTGAAATATTGCATTTTCTTGTTTCTTTCCACAGTTTTTCCCTCCTTTGAGAATGAATTTCATCTTGACATTCAGAGTAGTCCTTAATGATTTAGGGTCCACTCTAAATCCGCAATAACCTCTGGAGATCTTGATTTTACATGGGTTTCCTGGGGCTGCCATAATACAGTGCCACTAACTAGGTGACTTAAAATAACAAATTTATAGTCCAGAAATCTATAATCAAGTCTCCTGTGGGAACATGTTCCCGCCAAAGCCCCTAGGAGGAAATCCTTCATTAGCTCCTTTCACTTCTGGTGGCTCCTGGCATTAGTTGGCTGGTGGCAGCATACCCTCATCTTCATGTAACCTACTTTCTCTTTGTCTCTGAATGTGCCTGTGTCCTCTCCTCTTCTTAAAAGGATACCAGTCATTGGATTTAGGACCTACCTTAATCAAATCTGAGCTCTTTAATGTATCCCTAATTGGACCTGCAAAGAAGACTCTGTTTCCAAAGTCATACTCTGAGGTTTTGGCTGTACATGAATTTTGGAATGACATTATTCAACCCATTACACATCTGTAAAGACCATGTTTCTGCAGGTACCATTTGGGGAACACAAATGGTAGAGGCAGTTTTAAGTTCTGGGCACAAAGCCTGGCATGGAGCAAGCACTGAGTTAATGGGAGCTATTTGTATTAATAAATACCCACTTTGGTGAACATTTAGTGGGTAGGAGGGGAGGTAGGGAAATGGCATTCAGACTCCAACAAAGAAAGGAGCTTAACCTACTACTGGTGAATACGTCCTTTTTAAAGGCTCTGTAATGGGCACCTGGTTTGTGGGTCCCCAAACAGTGACACATTCCTTTTTCCAATTTCTGCTTCCTACAGCCTGATAAAAAATAACTCACAAGTCCTGCCAAGGAAATAATGAAACATTCCAGACTATTAGGCCTTAGCAGAGTTTAATCACAGACTCAGTGATCTATACTGGCTCTGGAGGCCTCTTCAAAGCTGAAATCCACCGTGGCAAGAACCACAGCTGGAAAAAGAGCAGCATCTGTGGATATGGAAGGCGTGCCCCTCTCCCGTCAGCCCCCTGCTGCTTTACAAAGGTGCCCGTGACTCCGAGTGAATGCTAACCACGTATCCCAAGGCACATATCAGAGTTTGTGTTTTATATGCCTGCTGGCAGGATAATTTATTAATATATGAGTTTGTATTGGTTCTATTTTTTTTTTCCTTCTCTTTTCTGAGCATGTAGTCTGGTCCTTTGTATTTTCTGGTCCCCTTCTCTCAAGTAAAGTTTATGTAAAAGTGAGGGTAAAAGGCCTCAGAACATTTTTTAAAATTTATTTTAGGAGTTCTGGAAAAGATGTAAAGGAACGAGAGCACCGCCCTCACTGGGGGCAGGTACCTGGTGAACATGTGCACCATGGCAAGCTGATCTCCAACACAGAAGCCCATATGGAAGCTAGCATCTCCGTGACCTTAGTGAGGCCTCGAAACAAGGAGCAGGGGAGCAGGACAGTGAGTAAACCTCAGTATTAACCAGAATGAAAGAAGGGTCAGTGGCCTGGGGTCTCCATGATGCTTTGGTGATGCCAGAATACTGGGTACTACTGTGGGAAGGAAGAAAACTTAAGATGACTAGGATGGCATTTTCTGTCAGCCCACCGGGATGAGGGCGCAGATTCAAACTGAACTCAGTTTAGCACGCCTGAGTTCATTACACTTGCATACTTTTTTTTTGATCAGACTCCTGAAATTACCACATATTCTGTCACCTCAGACAGTAGTAACAAAAACAATAAAAATACTGATAATAGGTCATTTCTATGGAGTGTTTACCAAACCAAGGCTCCCATGAATAATGCCATTAATGCCTCACAAGAAGCCTAATGATATAGGTACCATTTTATAGATGAGGGAGGATACTGGATCTCAGGACAGATGGAGAGTGACAGCTGAACTGGAACTCAGCACTGACATAATCTCAAGCCCATCTAAATATCAAACATGTCTAACTGGTAGTCTTATGCTTATGGAAAAGGCTTGTGCATTCTAGAGACAAATTTCCACACGAAGAGGAGATATTTCCTTAGGTGACAATCTGGAGGAAGGCTTCCCCACCCCGAGGCCATCAGGGCCCCAGGCTCCGGGGAGCCGCTACACCCTCAAACAGTGCCTCACGTCTGCCTCCTTAGGGGCCAGTAGGTATTATACCTGCCTGTACTCCTTTATTCTCTGCTCTAGGCTTACACACTCAATTTCAGTGTATTGTCTTATTTGGTTAATTGTGTTATTTTGTTTAGTAAATTCTATTCAGGTGCCCAGAGGCCCTGAACATATGGTGCCAAAAATAAACATTATTAAAACAAGAGCTATTAGTATGAACATTGCCAAGAGTTCATTTGTAAGGATGGGAGAAAAGCAAAATATTGGAAGTATGGCTGCCAAAGCAAACAATCATTACTACTTAGTCTTCCCTTCAAGCACCTCCTACCTGTGCTTTCAGAGAGCAGGCTACTAGGGGAGTGAGGGAACCTTAGGAGGCAGTTCTGGAAAAGGAGACCCCACGTCAAGTGCTCACTACTGGCCAGAAACACAAATACAAACACAGAACCCACTGCAACTGGACAAGCCTACTTATAAGTGCAAATGTGAATATGAAGGGTTTGATGGCTTGAAAAACCCACTTTGGAAATGTTCACTTTCCCAAGATATGTTCTGGGTCAGAGACTTTAACAATAAAGAGGAGGCAGGGCACAAAAAAAGGGGAAGGGCTTAGACTTTTAGTGGCTACTGAGAAAAGAGGAAGTAGCTTAAAGAAGCATGAAAGATAGGGCAGGAGGTTTTTGTTTTTCCTAGTTCTCTTTCTTCCCCCAAAGCAGAACTTGAATGAAGGCATTTTATCTTGCTTCACCTTCTTTTTAATCTTGATTAGAGGGTGGATAGGAAGGGTTTGGAAGAAGAGAGAGGATATGATAAAGGATAAAAAAGATTGGCTTTGGGAGGATTTAGGCATCTTCAAAATTCAAGGAGAAATAGAAACCCAGGGGAGAACGCAGGTTTTCTGCTTTGCCATCTAGCGCCCCCAGAGGCTTGCCCTGATCCTTGGCCAGGTTCTAGAAAGTCTCAAAGGCTGAAGTCAAACCAGCTTTGGCTATTTATCACAACACCTTATGGACCTGAGCAAATCTGTCTATGCCCAGAAGTTTACACAACTCTAAAGGGATTTTGGTGCCCAGCCAGCATTGAACGCCAATGACGTAATGGCATAAAGCAACATCACTGATTTTTCCTGCGCATGCTAACCAGGCAAGCGTCTTGTTCTAATGCAGGTTTGGATTCAGTGGGCCTGGAGTTGGGCTCGAAATTCTGCATTTCTAGCCGGACCTTGGTTTGCATGGTAAGGGTCTAAAGAATCACTTTGGAGTCATATTATCCGAATATGAAAGCTGTATTAGAAAGACCTGTATACTTCTCCGTGTTGGTTTTGGTTAGTAACAATTAAAAGGGATCATTTGATCAGTGAGACATAGATTTTGTTGGCTGTGTGATATTGCCCATGCTTTGAATGTGAGTTACAGTGTTGCGTTAGGAGAGAGGTGACTGACTATAAAGCTTTGCTTTGCTCCAAAGTTATAATTCTCTAATCCCTCCCATCTATTATACCTCCTTTCCCAGTACAATGCTGTAACCACCTGGATTCATTTTATAGGGGAGGTTTGGGAAGACTTTACTTGGGGAGAGGTCTTGCCACTGGAATCTTTATTTTTTTAATTGATTTCAGAGGAAGGAAGGGAGAGGGATAGAGAGAGAAAGAAACATCAATGATGATAGAGAGTCACTGACTGGCTGCCTCCTGCACGACCCCCATTGGGGATAAAGCCTACAATCTGGGTATGTACCCTGACTGGGAATTGAACCGAGACCTCCAGATTCATGGGGCCAATGTTCAACCACTGAGCCACATTGGCCAGGTGCCAGTGGCATCTTTGTCTTTGGTTCCAAAAGGAATTGACCTCTGTATGAATAATCACATTTTACTGCATCATCCATGATTTCTACACAAAGGCTAAATTTCCTCATCTATAAAATAAAAACATATTGATGCTATTTGAGGGCTAGATCCAATGATTAATGTAAGGCTCTTCAGTGTCTAGGCAAAAGGCCAGAGCTCAATAAGTGGCTTATCATAAGAGTCTTTTTTCTACTTAGCACTTCTTGCCCATTAGGAAGAGGATGGCTGGCGACTTGAGCAAATAAAACAGGGTCAAGTTTACACAAGAGCCCAGGTTTTTCTCTGGTTGGGGTAAATTGAGTCTATTTTATGCCCACCTCTCTTCCCAGCTCTCATTGTCTAAATTCAGAAGAGCTCCTAGATTTCTCTCATAGAAACACTCAGAGGAGAAACAGAGACCTCTCTGCCCATTGAACATGGATAATTGCTAATAGTTCACTCTCTGTGCTTGAGCTATGTTTCTAGAAATAATGAGGAAAATGTCTTTTCAAAAAGAAGGGGGGGAAATCCCAAGTTTATACTACAGCTTCAGGTTTTGGGACTTTCTTTGCAAGTTCAGATGTGAGTTAGGAATCACACAATCAGTTCTTCCACTGAGTTCAGTTAAAGCTACGGACGCCCAAACGCACAGACTATTCTGCTTCTTGTGGTAACTGAATTGCTTTTGTTCAAATGGAATCTGGTTTGACTACTTTTTCCAATATTCAGCCAAATTCTTTACTTGTGTTCAAAAGGCTAGGATTAATTTGATCTCCATGCTGTCCTTATTTCCTCCAGTTAAGAGTTCTGACTAGTCTTTGCAGGAGGGGAGATCTATGTAAAAAGATAATGAAATATTTGACTAATATTAGGTGCTTGTCATTCTTCATTAGATGCCCCTGAGTCACCTTCTGAAAGCCCTGTAAACAGAATAAAATAGGATATGCTGGTAGTCTGTGTAGCATATTAATAAGAAATGTAAATGGGAAAAGGCTTTCCTTCTGCCAGAACAAACAGAGCAATATGCACCTCTCCATCGCTCAGCGCTCTGCACGTTCTCCAGGGGCTCAGTCCAATTAGCTATTTCATATTAATCACTACTTGTGCAGTTGATTCGCCCTGTGGCAGCTTTCCATTTTCAGTTGCCAGGAAGACGAGAAGACTTTTCTATTAACTTGGATATGCTACAGGCTCAAGCCGTGCAGACCCCTCTGTAACTAGCATCATACTTTGCACCTAAGTAGGTATTCAAAATACATTTTTCAAGTGGACAAATCTCTGTTAGACACATAAAGGAAATGAAGCCCAGAGATCCTAAAGAATAAAAGACATTTTAAAAATCAATATATGTAATTGATTTCAGAGAAGAAGAGAAAGAGATTAAAAAAAACATCAAGGATGAGAGAGAATCATTGATTGGCTGCCTCCTACATGTCCCCTATTGGGAAACGGACATGTGCCCTTGACTAGAATGGAACCCAGACCTTTTAGTCTGCAGGCTGATGCTCTACCCACTGAGCCAAACCAGCTGGGCTAAAAGACTACATTTGGATGGGCTCCCATTTCTCTTGACAATGTGTTTGGATTCTACTGGATAAACAGACTTCATTAGGTTATAAAAGGTTTAATTGGACTACACTGACCAGATACTGACAAGTCAGGGTCTGCCACAAAAGTCCATGCAGCTCCACCAGCACAGACGGCTCTGAGGTTGAATGTTGACCTATGAACCAGGAGGTCATGGTTTGATTCCTGGTCAGGGCACATGCTCTGGTTGCTCCCAGGTTGTGGACTCAGTCCCCAGTGGGGGGTGTGCACAAGGAAGCCAATCAATGATTCTTTCTCTTCATTAATGTTTCTGTATCTTGCTCCCTCTTCTTTCCTCTCTGAAATCAATAAAAATCTATTTTAAAGTACATGACAATTATAAATTTAAAATATTTATAGCACTTGTATTCTCAGACAACATTTCTTTCAGATCTTTTTATAAAGCAGTAAAAAAAATCCCAGTTAATTTAGTAGTTGGTATTCTCATTCAAAGAATGGTTTGAGGGTCACTGTACTTTTAAACCATTCTAAAAATACACTGAAAATATAACATGAATTGGTTCTTCCTTGAGCTTATACATTAATTCATATTTAGTTTTTTAATATATTTTATTGATTTTTTACAGAGAGAAAGAGAGAGGGACAAAGAGTCAGGAAACATCGATGAGAGAGAATCATCGATCAGCTGCCTCTTGCACACCCCCCACTGGGGATGTGCCCGCAACCAAGGTACATGCTCTTGACCAGAATCAAACCCGGGATCCTTCAGTCCGCAGGCTCTCTATCCACTGAGCCAAACTGACCTCAGCATGAATTCATATTTTAGAGAAAGGACCTTTGTTGATGCAGTTGAAATTTAGATTTAGTCTCCTATGAAGCATATTTGGATATGACACCCTCAGACTTCCCTTTCATATGGTTGCTGTCCATTCTTTTAATAATACTCCTTTTGTTTTATATCTTCAGAAGAGCCATCTGTCATGTTAAGGGTGCCAGTTTTCTCCTGGACTGCTCCCCTTGTTGGAGAGCCTGTACATGCCATAAACATCACATGCAATATGGTAGGTGAACCCATCTGCTCTGGCCATAGGTCATCAGAACCTGCCCATGGTTTTGAAATAATACCTCCAACATTGAGTACGTTGGTTTGGGGAAGACTGATTCAGGAGCCAAGGCTTCCCTGTTTTAAGCAGCCATGGCTGGTCATGCGTAAAGGGGTGAGTTGGGAGAGGGTAAATGAGAGAAGATAGGAGAGGAGTGAAAAATAAAAATGTAGAGGCCAGAAGCAGAGCAATAGAGAGAAAGTATAAGTAAGACAGGCAGCGATTCTGGCAAAAAGCCATCCATGAATTTCTACCATATACTTATAATAAACTTTCCCTTTGCTTGACTAGAACTACTTTAAATAGACTTCTTTTCACTGTAATAATATCTTACTTATGCCTGTAGTCAGTATTTTTCACATTTTTCTTCTTAAGATAATGACTCCAACTTCTAAACACATCACAATACGTTAAATAATTGCATAAAGAACAAACTATCATTATCCAGAGAAGAGCATTGGTTGTTTAAGGAAAATGTAATGCTTTATAAGTGGAAAGTAATAGATGAAAAGTGGAATTGCAAACAAAACAAACAAGAAAAAAAAAGAAACTCAAATCTGTGATTTCCTCATCTACATAGCAGACTAACAGTTTCTGCTTCTTAGAATTGTTATAAGGAATGCATGAGAAAATGCACATGATGGTCTAACAAATAATGCATCATCATTAGTTTAGCCATCATATCCTCTTTTGGTGTTATAAAAAAGTGATTGAAATTTTTTTATATGTGATGTACTTTTGATATGACATGAGTGGATTTTTATGAACTTAAGAGTCCAAAGGCTCATGATAGCACCATACATACAGCCATGTGTGGCTTACAAAGCATTTCACAATGTACTACAGCAGTCAGTTGTCCTTGCTCACTCATACATTCCTTCCACGAGCATGTCAGATGTCTGCCATATGTCCGATTCTGGGCTATTCAATAGGGATTTGGCTGGGCAGGTGGTGAATATAGTCCTTGCCCTCCTGGAGCTCACAAACCCTGTGAGGCAGATTTAGCCAGTTTTACCTCTTATTTTTTTAAGATGAAAAAAATGAGGACTAGATTGTTTAAGTGGCTTGTACAAAATTGACACATTGAGAAGGTCAGGCCAACACTAAACTGCAGTCTCACTGAAGGGTAGAGGGTAGAGGAACATCTGTTCTCTTTAGAACTGTGGAGGGTGCTCTGTTTCTAGGGCAGAGAGGCCTTAGCATTACAGCAAGTCATGTTTCCACTGAATATATTTTTACTGATTTAATTTCATCTTCTGAGCACTGAAGCTAAGCTGGTGCTAATTCGTAAGTTTCATTTTCTTGGGATTTTCTCTTGACAACAGCTGACCCACTCTTGTGACTTTAGCTCCTTGATGATAACTTAACCCTATTTCAGATTATTTCTGTTGGCACTTGACTCCCTGAAAAAAGGTAGTCCATTGAGACCCCAATGGGGCCAAACATTTTCAGTGCAAATCAAACCAACCATTCCCACATTTATACACCTAAAGTTAGGCCTGTAAATATTTAGTTGCTATTGTTGTTATTCTAATAACTAGTATATACTATGTTTTTTTTCTCTGCAATCCTCAAGTAAAGAATGAGTTCCAAAGCATTCATTTAGGAAGAAATGTCAAAAGATGGCAATTGTCATAGGCTTTTCTCCTTCCCACCCCATTTCATCCGATGGGTTTATGAAAACTAATAGATTCTATTTAAAATATCATAAAATAATTAATATAATTTTATTTATAGGCTTTTGTGAGAGGAAATCAATATGAGGTCAGATTCAGTGAGAAAATGGGAAGTCTACAAGTTTGAGCTGGTTGGCATACTCTATTTGTGACTATGATAAAATTCTGCAAGAGTGGTAGGCAGCCAGGAAGACATGTAAATGAATGCCATATTAGTGGGAGTTATTAGTTATCTAAGCTGGGAGCTAAATTAATGTTGGGTTTTGGGGACAACCACAAAAAACTTCCTACCCCTAACCGAATTACATTATTCGTACAAGATACTTAAAGTGAGAATAAATTAAGATGCTATACTAAGCCCTCTTGGTAATTTTCTTAAGAACAATACTTTTTCTATGAAATTGCAATTGCAAGGCTCTGTGTCTCAAGGACACTTCTAAATTCAATTTGCCAAAATCTATCCTTTGGCAGGGAACACCTTAAAAATAACCAGATGAGCAAAACTGGTTTGGCTCAGTGGATAGAACGTCTGCCTGCGGACTCAAGGGTCCCAGGTTCGATTCCGGTCAAGGACATATACCTTGGTTGCGGGCACATCCCCAGTAGGGGGTGTGCATGAAGCAGCTGATCAATGTTTCTTTCTCATTGATGTTTCTAACTCTCTATCCCTCTCCCTTCCTCTGTGTAAAAAAATTAATAAAATATATTTTTTTAAAATAACCAGATGAGAGTTGATGATACTATACTGCAATGAGTGACCTTAAGGTAAGTTCTATGAATGCAGATCCCAAAAGATATAACTATTCATGAAGCACTGGCAATGATCTGGTCTATAAACAGAAAAGATATTTTCCAAATTTATCAGCCATTTTCCCTTAAAATCTCTTAAAGTAATTATATTCCACATTTAACATTATTCACATTGAAACATTTAAACTGAAAAATATTTTCATCAATAAGAATATCAGGAAGATAATTACGATATAGATTATTGAATAATCTCCTTGGATGACTTAATGGGGATGATCTTGGCGGAAATGACACTTATTTTTTGCCATCATTCTGACAATGACCATCCACTTCTGCTGTTCAAGTCTATCAGACAGGTATGAATTTTCCTGAAATTTATCCCATGTTAGATAATCTTACTCCTAGTTTGATTCAATATTCAAGGGAAAGACAACTTCACCAACAAATGGTAAGTATCAGCATAGGGCAAATTCTGGGAATTTTATAGAAGTGGAACTTAGTAAGTCTGTTCTAGAAGCAGATGGCCAGGATTTAAATCCTGCTCTGAAAATTCCTAAGGGTGACCCTGAGAAAGTTATTAAACTTTGCTGAGCCTCCACTTATTCATCCATAAAATAAGGGGATAATAATAGTACCTGCCTCATAGGGTCATTGTGAGGATTAAATGAGTTAATGCACAGCATGTAAAGGCTTGGAAGATTGACTGCACATAATAATTACTTGCTAAAGAACAGCTATTATTAATATGACCCAGAGCAAAAACAAAGTTATTTTATTTTTCAGAGAAACATAAATAAGCTTTGGAAGTGTGCAAGAAGACAAATTAGAAATATTTCTCAGATCCTGTGTTCAAACACCATATGCTTTCCCTAATTGCTAAGACAGCCCTCTAACTGACATTCCAGCCTCAAATCTCTCCAAGCCATTCTACATTCCTCCCTGGTGATGCTTCTGTAACTTAGATCTGTTGGATTCGAGCATGGAGACCTTGCCAACTTTCTCTCAGTCCTCTCATTATCCACATTTAATGTTTTCTGGAATAACACACTCTGTTCTACTCTCATCACCTCTTCCCTCAAACACCCAGCCCACACAGACACACAAATTCACCTAGAGAATTCTTACCTATTCTTCAGGCAAGCATACACTTCACAATTTTACCAGAAATTTTCCTCTGATCCTCCAAGTCTTATCTATATGTACTTCATCTATTCTCTGCTGTACCTTGTGCTTCCCTGAATCAAGCTGTATCATTAATATATTATCTATTGAACTGTTGTACAAAAAATAGTGAATTCATTTTTCCTACCAAGAAGCTTAAAGAAAAGGGGGCAACAACATTTAGTATATTATAAATAACTAAAATATTTTAAATTTGAGAGCTCAATGGAATACTCATAAGAAATAAGTACATATCATTATTAACATGCTTAATATTCATGTTTAAAATTATCCAGAAGAAGATTCGGGCAGGGAGAGGGTCCTGTAAAAGTGCTCTGAGCCAAGAAAATGCTGGAAGGAAGGCAGCTGTTGTGGCTGGTGCAGAGCCAGAGAATGAAGGGTGGCAGGATGTGGAATCTCAGAGATAGAAAGCTCCTTAAGTAAGATGGGAAAACACTGAAGAGGATTTGGGTGGAAGAGCTAGGGGACCTGACTGGCAATTGCAAAGGATCACTCTGGCCTTTGTGAGAAAGACAGGTTATGATGGCATGTGGAAAAGCAAGACCAGTTAAGGGTGTTGCCGTAGTACAGGTGAGAGGTGACCTAACGTTGAGCTAGAGTATTGGTATAAGGAGTAATAGTTCCTGGCCAAATTCAAAATATGTTTTTTTAAAAATATGTATTTTATTGGTTTCAGAGAAGGGAAATAGGGAGAGAGATAGAAACATCAATGATGAGAGAATTATTGATTAGCTGTCTCCTGCATACCCCCTACTGAGGATTGAGCCCACAACCCAGTTATGTGCCCTTGACTGGAATTGAACCTGGGACCCTCAGGCTGACACTCTATCCTCTGAGCCAAACCAGGTAGGGCCAAAATGTGTTTTGAATGGGCAGGGGGCTTATTAGGATTGATGATATATTGATATGTAGTATGAGAAAAAGAGAAGTCATGGATTATTCCAGCATCTTTGACCTGGCCAAACCTTACTCAGAAGGAGGCTATCCTTAAATACTACTAGAGGCCCAGTGCATGAAATTTGTGCACTCCGAGAGTTCCTAGTGACTGCTGGCTGTTGGCCCAAGGCCTCTCTCCCTTCCTCCTGCTGCCTCCTGCTGCTGGCTGGGACCTCTTGCTGTTGGCCAAGGCCTTCCTCCCTTCCTCTGCCCAGCCCCACCCCCTGGTTGAACTTCCGGAAGAACTCCTGGTTGAGGGGACAATTTGCATACTACACTTTTATTATATAGGATAAGCCCTTAAATTGCAATAAGTTTTCAAGCCTCCTTACCCTATTTCAATCGTCCTTAATTTTCCAAGTTCGTACCATGTCAGTGGAGGAAATAGAGATGAAGGGAGATCCAATCAAGTATACTCCATTAAAAGTCTCCTTAGTGCAACCTATGCCAAGATTGAGAAAAGTAGTAATTCTCCAACATTCTCACTGATGCTGTTGTGGTCCAATTAGATGGTCAAAAGTCTAGAGGTCTGTTTATTTAAAAGGATATCTTATTTAATTCCTTGAAAAATGAATGAAACCACCCTATTCTAAAAAGAATATTTTGCAAAGTTTAGGGTGAGAGTGAATGATTTAAAGATTTTAATCTGAGTTTTCTGTCATTTTTTAAATTAGAGTATTCTATTTTAGTATGGAATACTAATTTAATCCCCTAGGGCCATGTTCGGCAAACTGTGGCTTGCGAGCCACATGCAGCTCTTTAGCCCCTTGAGTGTGACTCTTCCACAAAATACCATGGCCAGGAAGAGTCTATTTTGAAGAAGTGGTGTTAGAAGTTTAAAAAAATTGGCTCTCAAAAGAAATTTCAATCCTTGTACTGTTGATATTTGGCTCTGTTGATGCCGACCAGTGCCCTAGGGTTACTGTGATCTCTAAGAAGGTCCACATAGCAGAGTCTTAAGTTAGACAACTGGATTCTGGAATCAGAGGACCTGGATTCAAAATCTGGTCTGCCACTTACTGCTTGGGATGTTGGATAAGCTCCTTATCTGACTCACACTTCTCTCATCAGTACAATGAGGATAACAGTAGAACCTCTAAGTAATCAGAACACACTTAACCTATGTACTATATCAATAACTGTGCTTCATAAGTGTTAGATATTATTAAATTTTAAATTTGATTTATAATTACTAAGGAGAAGCAAACAAATGAAAAGGACAACGATCATGTTAAGTAAAATGTTTCTATCTTCTCCTCCATATGAGCCTGCAGATGTGCCCAGGGAAATCATTCCATAAACAAACAATTTGCATAAAATCATCTGTCCCTCTTCAAACTTGTACAGCTATTCAGTGTGGGCTCCATTCAAATTCCAAGCTCAAGTTCCTGCCAATTTTATGTTAACAAAACAGGCTTTCTCATCTTAGAAGCCTCATAAAATAATCTGTCACTTAGGGATTGCTCACCCTCACAGAGAGCTACTGAAATTTTATCCTAAATCAAAGATACACAAATTGTTTCCATTTTGCATTTGGAAGGCAGTTCCACATATGTCATATCTCGGTGGTTGGTGGTAGCAGCAGCCATGCCATTTATCCCAATCACTGACCTGGCTTCTCAACATGGCACAAGACATAGCAGAATAAGAAACCTCCACATGACTCGACTTTCTGGGATCAGGCAACAACACATGCTTTGCATTCAAGTTACCCCTGCATGCTGCCTTCTGAATTTATCATCTCTATTCATTTTATACCACAAATGGAAATTTGAATTTGCACTGATAACCATGCTGATCTGCACAAGATATGCCTTTTTTGTTGCCTTTCAATGAAGTACTAATGATCCAATATATTTACCAGGCATACCCTCTCTTAGAGCATCTTACTTCTTGGAATTGTTGCCATAGTCAATTCCACTCTTCTCATTTCCGAGAGAGAGAGAGAGAGAGAGAGAGAGAGAGAGAGAGAGAGAGAGAGAGAATTTTTCCAAAATTCATGAGAGAGAGAGAGAGAGAGAGAGAGAGAGAGAGAGAATTTTACCAAAATTCATGAGTTGACCAAGAATACATGTCATCCTGGTGACATTTATTTTAGAAGGCTTGCTTTAGACTTTGGTATTTCCTGTACACTTTGAAGGCTTTGGAATTTTCTTGGCCTTTGTTATTAAAAGCATACAATTCTAAAAACCCTGTGGTCAAGTTTGCAGTGAAAAGAGTCATGAAAGAAAAATGATGGGAGAAAGATTCTGAAAAGCAAAAGTGAGAAATCACGGCAGCTTGACAGAAATAAAATGTCTTTTCATCTATGGGATTTTCAATCAATGTACCTCTTTGGTATTCTTTGGCTGCAAGCAACTTCTAAAATGGGTTGTTGCATATATATAGAGGCCTATAAAATATTAACTAGTAAAGTTGGAGTAGTTCGTATTGGCAGATTGTAACTTAATAAGGGTGGGACCATGTCAGAGAAGTCTATCTATTTTATTGTATGGTGTAGTGTAAGGTGCACAGGACTAGAAATTCAGAGACATGGGTTCATATCTTAGAAGCTCTATGACCTTGGACATGTCTCTTAATGTCCATTTAGTAGTACAATAAGCTTTAAGCATCTCTTTTGCACACAACATTGGGCTTGAAATGTTGAATAAAGGATGACAAGACATAGAAGTTGCCATCACACTTCACTAGAGTAAACTGACATGCTTGGCGATATTTCTGTGATGTAATAAACCCTGTTTGTAATCTTCTTCCAGTCATACTGTACTTCCTGCCCCTGTGGAATTAGATATGCAGATATGATTTCTTTATCCAAGGGGGGGAAAAAGTCATTACTGATGAGGAGGATTAAGAGCCAGATAATGATTTCCCACGTTACTTTCCCTCTGCTGTGCCACCAGAGAAGCATATGTCAAGACAGTTTCCCTCAGGTTCAGTCCCTCAGTGACCACAATGAGCCAAGCCCTACCTGCTAATCTTCAAGACACTTAGAAAGATACTTAGTTGTTTGGACCCTCTGTGATTTGTGCCTTGTTACCACAGTACAACCTATCCTACTCTGATAGACTTTATTAGCAACATATATCATATAATATGAACCAATAGAGAAGGATCAATTCAATTTGAGTAAGGCTAGAAGCCCTATGAGAAGAATGCTAGTCATCTTCCAGAAATGATGAGTATAGGCATTGGTCTTGAATGTGTGGCTTTAGATAGGCAAAGTAGGAAAACTGAGAAAAATAGTGGATTGAAAAGTATATTATCAGAAAAGCACATTACTGTTGAGTGAAGTTATCTAATGGGGCTGGACCTCATTGCTGGGAGTGGCAGGGTAGGTTATAACTAGAATATTTTTTGAAATTTTCATCCTATATAATAAAAGGCTAATATGCAAATGGACCAAATGGCAGAATGACCAGTAGCTATGATGCGCACTGATCACCAGGGGGCAAATGCTCAATGCAGGAGCTGCCCCCTGGTGGTCAGTGTGCTCCCATAGGAGGAGCTCTGCTCAGCCAGAAGCACAGCACACAGCTCACAGCTGGTGAGTACAACAGTGGTGGGCAGAGCCTCACCTGCCTCCAGGAGTACTAAGGATATTTGACAGCTTATACCCCCAAATGCCCCCTCCTCTGGCAGCCTGGTCACCCTCAACTGCCCCCCCTGGCCTCATTGCCCTTTACTTCCCCCGCGTTGCTGGCCTGGTCACTCCCAATTCCACCCCCCCACAAGCCTGGTCACCCCTTACTGCCACCCCTGCTGGCCTGGTCACTCCTAACTACCCCCCTCTGCCAGCTTGGTGCCCCCAACTGCCCCCCTCTGCCAGGCTGGTTACCCCCAAATTCTCCTCCCCCCTGCCACCAACCTGGTCACCTCCAACTACCCCTCTACCAGCCTGGTCGCCATGCAGCCTGCTGTTCAGTCATTTGGTTGTCCCTCACTAACCCCCCTGCTGTCCTTGTTGCTCCATGCAGCCTGCCAGCCTGCTGTGCGTTATTCACTGTTACTATGACAGTGTCCTGAACAATTTGCATATTCCTCTATTATTAGTATAGATTCCCTCTATCTCCCTAAATAGATAGATACCAGACAGACATATAAATCTAGATGTAGCTAAAAATATATATGTGCATATTTATATTTATATGCAACATACATATAAATTATTTACTCTGGGCCATTTAGGGCAAGGCAGAGAAAAATGTTCCTTTACTCATTCATTTCATAGTATATTTACTAAGAATGAGGACATCCTCTTATATAACCACAATGCAGTTATAGAAATCAGGAAATTTTATGTTGATACTATACCATTATCTACTTCATTAGTTATATTCCAAGGCCTTTTAACTGTCCCAACAATGAACTTATAGCTATCTTTATACTACTCCAGGATCAAAATTAGGACCACACATTGCATTTTTTTTCAGGGTCTCCTTGTGGGTTTAATTAATCATTGCATTTAATTACCATGTATTTTTGATCTAGAAGTTTCTCAGCCCTCTTGTGGCAAGCTGGAACGACTATGGCATATTCAGCCCCTGGGCACCTATGGGCTATGTCAGCTCAGCCAGGTTCAGTGACCCTGAGAGGGGGCAGTGAAGGATTAAGAAAAGACAGACAAGAGAATAAAAGCTGGGTCTGGGTGGGACACTGCTCCTGGATGAAGAGACGGCACCATGGACTACAAGCCCTGTCTTTATTTTTTAAAATATATTTTATTGATATGTTACAGAGAGGAAGGGAGAGAGATAGAGAGCTAGAAATGTCGATGAGAGAGTCATCGACCAACTGCCTCCTGCACACCCCCTACCGGGGATGTGCCCACAACCAATGTACATGCCCTTGACTGGAATCGAACCCAGGACCCTTCAGTCTGCAGACCGATGCTCTACCACTGAGACAAACCAGTTTCAGCCCCTGTCTTTATTTTATAGCCAGGTGCCACGAGGCAAAGTAAGGGCATAGTCAAGATGTTTGTTTACAACATTTTTGTGAGTTTTGATCCTACTCAATTAGGTGCACCTGACCTCTATTGAGCCAACACCACTCAGACGCGTGGGGCCACGTGTTCAGACCATAGGTTCAAGCTTACAACTACAGCTGTTGGCTGTAAGTGTCCTGGGAGGGCTTTGCACACCAAGCTGAGACTTGCACGTGGCCATGAGAGGACTGTGCCCTCTCATTAGTCCGAGGCTTGAACCTGTCCGCTCTCCACACCTTCTCTGTGGCATTTTATAACATATGTATGTAATAGATGTATGTTACATAAACATATACAATAGGTTATTATTCAGCCATTTGAGACAACATGGATAGAACTTGAGAACATTCAGCTAAGTGAGAGAAGTCAGATTAAGAAAGGCAAATACTGTATAATTTCACATACATAGAATCTGACAAAAACAAACTCATACAAAAAGAGAACAGATCCATGGTTGCTACTTACAGAGGGTGAGGGATGGAGGAATTGGACAAAGATGGTCAAAGGTACAAACTTCCATTATATGACAAATGAGTCCTGGGATGTAATGTATAGCAAGTTGATTATAGTTAAAACACTATATTATATATATTTGAAAGTTGCTAAGAGATCTTAATGTTTTTATTATCTTAAAATTGTAACTATGTATGGTGATGGAAGTTAACTGAACTTACTATGGTATGATACATCTTAAACTAATACAATGTTATGTGTCAATTATGTCTCAATAAAACTGGGGGGGGGTTGTATATAACTCACCCAGAGATACTGAATACTCCATTTACTGAAGTTAGTTCATCTAATCCACTAGTATTTTAATACAAATTGAAGTTTAACACATTTTTTCACAAAATCAAAAAGATCTGAATAACAATGTCATTCCTTTGCCTCATATTATCAGATGTTATTGTTATTTGAACAGCGAGCAAAATGATTTTCTTAAAGGTGAGGCTATTATTCATTTGGAATTGAGGTGAAGTTACAATACTTTGCAAGGAAAAGAAAAGCAATTTATGCTGGTAAATTGTTCCATCTAATTTAGACTTCAATGATGTGTTTTTATTAAATAATGGAAAAAAAACACTGATGAAAAAAGCATCAATAATCTGGCCAACTATTTTGGTTAAAGGAACTCAGAAATGTAATTTTTCCCCATGATTAATGTTAACATCTGCCATTTATCATTTTTTACCACAGGGCCTATGGTGTTAAGTTATTTATATTTTAAAAAACAATAGCTACTCCTTTTTAATCAGAAAAGCATTACCCGTTTTCATTATACAATTTGGAAAATATAAGAACTATGAAAAGGAAGATGAAAATCACCTGTTATCCTGCCATGCTTAGAAAAGTTTCATAACATTTCACACATATGAGTGTACATTTTGCAAAACCCAATTGTGCTGCATGGGAGCCAAGAATCTACCTGCTGGGAGGGCAGCTGGGCAGGGTGACAGTAAGGAGTGCTGGGGATGGTGGCCAGCCAGAGAGCACCCGCCAGGTCAAATGGGGCTGGGTACTCTTTCTCCAAATGATTCCTGCTTTCAGGTGGGTGTGCTCTTGGATGCTGCCAAGTATCCAGGATTTTAGGGAGAGCCAAAAATATTCCAAGTGAAATATCCTGATTGTTAAATATTGGCACCAATTTAAAAAACTAACACCATGCAAGCTGAAATAAACAAATCTATAGGTCAGTTACCACCAAAGAGGGACCTTTACCTCTTCTGTATTTCCTTTCATTCCCTTCCTTTTTCACTTTACCAACTGAGCATTTCCCCAAGTCATTAAATAGTCTGCAGTGTTTCCCAAACTTCTCTCATGATGAGAATCACCTGGTGGAGTTGTTAAACTACAGATTCCTGAATCCCAACTAAGAAGTGCTAAACTAGAATTTTGGGGAACATATAGGTAAAATTGTATACTTAATTTTATACTTCTAAGCTTAGAGCATTAGTTAAGTATACAATTTTTTTGTTTTTAATTTTAGAAATGTAGCAGGTGAAAATAATGTCATAATAGCATTAACTTAATAGCTTGTGATTAGACTTTAAACTGGGAACATTTTTAGTTTTCTGGAATCACTGTATTTTATCATCAATAATAATAATTTATAAGGAAAATAATTATACAAAACAGTGGCTCCTTAAAAATTACATCACCATGAACAAAGTAAAAGTCACCTTGCTGGAATGTAGATTAATGCTCATTCACTTTCCATTTCTTTCACTTATTCAGCTTCAGGGACTGATTAAGCCAAGAAAGAGCTAAGGAAAGGGACTATTTTTGAAAAGTAAATGACAATGCATATTTCAAAGTATAAATGTCTCTTGCTTTGCCGGGCCAATCCATTTCAGCAAAATGGCTGTAAAGTGAACCATGTTTCCATATAGATTTTTTATATAAAATCAGCAATATGTTGTTTTAGCAAGAAAAAAAAATGATTAACTAGAGTAATAAAAATAGTTTATAAATAAAAATGAGAAGATTGTGAGAGGTTTCATGGATTCACTTATCCATTCAACAGATATCCAGAGTCTCCAAGATGCCAACATTGTGCCAGGAACTGAGGGTACAACAGACGGACCTTAATACAGAATGTCATACTTCATAGCACTTTCCAAACTATAAGTTCATGCCTCACTTGAGGGACTTATATTCTATTCTAAGAGTCAAGTTTACTGCCATTCTGTCCTTAGTTTCCAGGATAAATTGCCCTCCTGTGGCCCTACAACAAGTAAAAGGCAAGGTTGGTTGGGAGTTGGCAGGCAGGTGTCAGTATGCAGTGGATGTCATCTACTCTTAGATGAAGATGTTGATTTCATAGTACACTTTATCTACTTTTAAAATTTGGTTTTAGCTTAAAGTAATTTCCTTAGAATAAAGTATACTTTACCTTGGCTAAGAAGTGATTGATAATGTTCCTAGGTTCCTAGGGAACACCTAATACTACAAGACACTATCTAGATACTGGGATCTTGAGCCTAATGGTCAAGCATATACAGGCCCTGCCTTTGTGGAATTTACAGAGATAAGGGGATTCTGACCAAAAAATGAACAAGCAACTTAATTAATTATATGTTATCATATTAAGTGGTATAGATCTACTATAGGCAAGATGATTAGGTAAAGCATCCCTGAGAATAGTGAGTTTTATCTCGTAGCCTCACTAGTGAAGGTTGAGGTAATGATGTTCCAAGGAGAGGGAATAGCAAGTGGGAAGGCCCTGAGGCAGGATAAGAGACATGTGAAAAAGAAAAGAAGGGCATCCTGGCTGGAGTTAAGTGGGAAATGTGTCAGGAGAACTACTTAGGGGCCAGATCCTCCATAAACTGTAATTTTGCTCCTATTAATGAACTGTAATCTAAATATCTGTGTTTTCCTATGGTCTTAGGAGACCCTGATAGTGGTTTTCAACCTGTGTCAGATTTATTCTAAAAGATATGAGAAACTATTAAGATTACAAAATTATAGAAGGTGTATGTATAGATAGATGGTGTTTTGGGTGGGCAATACTGGTTCCCCAGGACCAAAATTTATAACAGACATAAGTCTAACTAAATTTGACTACTTGTACTACTAAAATGGGTATTTTAAAAATAAAAGGGCTAACTATGCTCAATAGTGAAAAAAAAGATGGTGTGATTGTACAAAAACAAACAAACAAACAAACAAACAAACATGTGGATAAGTAGCATGTAACACCATGAGAAAAACATATCTCTAACCTTGAGGGGACAGAGCAGTTCACCAGGCAGTCATAGCAGGCAACCCAGACATGAATTGCCTGGAATAGTAAGAGTCCCCTGCAGGCAACACCCCTACAGAAGATTCCCCTGTGAGTATGGTATTAAAAGGGGCCCAACTGAAATGGTGGGAGGTGCCAGTGAAACTCTAGAAGAAGAATGCACTTTCATGTGAGGTTGGGTGTGGGTAGCTAGTTTCATTGTAGTATTTGAAGCCACAAGAAGGATGTAATAAGCTTTATCTGATTTTTAATTTTTGGCACAAATGTTTTGGAGAATTACAAATGATTTATACCATAGTTCACTCAAATAGATGGGATTTCCCCCATATTAAAGAAGTGATTAATAAATAATAATTCTTACATGATCACTAACTATATGATCTCGTTTCTTTCCATCTATTTCTAAAGTTGGTGCCAGCTTTTATAAATTAAGTGTGGTTTCAAATTTACTACAACTCCTTTTTCAAGGAAGCATATTTAATGCATTACTTTCTGAGGCAAAATAAGTCAGATTTGATTTTAAAATCTCAATGGCGATGGACGAGGCACATTAATGAAGAACTGCTGTCCAATCATAATAATTGACTCAATATCAAAGCCAGTGAAAAGGACACAAGCTGCCCCGGGAAATGTGAGAGCTTATATTTACATCCACATTTAAAGTATCTTTATAATACAACATTCTTCGCCCCAATCCTTCATCCACATTCTATGTAGGACCAGGGTTTCATTATGCAGAGAAAATGGGTACATATCCCCAAGAATCACTATCATACTACTTCTGAGTAGCACAGACATGAGTCCTAAACTGAATGGAGGTTGCTGAACTTAATTTTTTATAATATTTCACATGGTATTAAGTTTTCTCACACCAAATAGATAGGACCATTTTTAGCTCCAATTTCCAATGGTTTGTTTTTCAGCTCCTCTGTGCTCAATGCACAATTTCATCTATTCACACCTGCATAACCAACATGTTGGCGATGTAAAAAACTTACTATTATGTCCACATGGGACTGAACTACTAAGTGCCTAACAGGCCAGTTGCTTCCAAGAAGGGTTAATTTGCATACACAGGCACTTAGCAGTCGGGGGCAGGATGGGACACTTGCATCATCTCCATGGCAATGACAGAGGCCTTCCACACACCCCCAGCAGCTCTGGGCCTCTGGGCAGAGTGGGGAGGTGGAAAGGTGGCTCCAGGGCCAGAACAGAAACGTGGTGCAGACAGCCAAGGGAAGGAAGGCCCATTCTTGCATGAATCTTAGTGCATCAGGCCTCTAGTGTGTGTGTGTGTGTGTGTGTGTGTGTGTGTAAAATACATTTCATTTGATACAACAATGATATTTCTGTGATATTTCACATGGTATTAAGTTTCCTTACACCAAATAGATAGGACCATTTTTAGCTCCAATTCATTTGATACAACAACCTTATATCATTTGATACAACAACCTTGGAAAGGAGGTGCTATTATCACCCCTTGAGCTATGAAGGAATAAAGTCCAGAGAGGTTAGGTGTCCTGTAATAAGTGGCGGAGCCAGGATTCAAAGCCAGGAGGACTGTCTTCATTGCCAACACTCATCATCATTACTTCATACATCTCCCAAATTAGAAACAAACTAAAGAATGGCAAGTGTGGTGGTCTGCTACACACTGTTCAACACCTCTGCACCTGTTTCCCTTTTAAGTACCCAAAATAGAATCATGTAAGTCTTTATTATTCCTGTGCTGCTTAATGCAAAGGTACTTATAAAGTACAAATGGATCAGTCCTGGGTACCAGAAACTCCTGTGGTCACTTTCCCTAGAGTCTCAATAGTTAGGAAATTTGGTCTCACACCAAGTGAAAGGTATCGGGCAAGGTTCTTGGACAGCAGTGAGCACACGGAGTTCACAGTATAACAGAAAAGATAAATGTTAAGCAGTGGATCCCACAGTGATGAGTGCTGAGGGAGAAGTTCAGGTGTTACAACTGGGCTATATCCTGGGGAGGCCCTAGCTTATCAGGGAGATGGGGAAATCAAGGAAGCACTTGTGAAAGTAACACCTGAGCTGAGACCTGAAGGACAAATTGCATGTGCCCTGTGAAAGGATTGGGGTGGTGAGAGGAAAGGGTAATCAAGTCAGAAATATCCGATTGTGTGAAGACTGGGATTTCATGGAGGATATGGCATATCAAGGGACTGAAAGGACAGTGTGATAGAAGCAGAATAATTTTTTTAAAGAAATGCATAAATGAGAAGAGGTATGGAGGGGATGTGTTGATCATCTCAGGACTTAAAGCCACTTGAGGGACCTAGAACTTTGTCCTAAAGACAGTCCCGAAGCAAGAGAGAATAAAGGATTTCAGATATCTTAGGTAACTTCTCTGCCTAGCTCTATTTTGGCTCCCTGCTATTCTGAAATATGCTCCTCACACCCAATAGCCTTAATGAAATGGAGTGAGAAACTACAAATTCCTTGTGACTATCTATCCCCTTCCTTCCTTCCTTCCTTCCTTCCTTCCTTCCTTCCTTCCTTCCTTCCTTCCTTCCTTTCCTTCCTTCCTTCCTTCCTTCCTTCCTTCCTTCCTTCCTTCCTTCCTTCCTTATGTTGCCTAATCTTTGTTTTCCTGTTTTGTTTCTTTGATTTTGCTGTCCAAACAAGTACCTCCAAACTCAGTGTGGATTTGGGTCCTGATTAAACTGCCAATCACACTCCCCTTTGTCCTAATTGCTGCGGGACTTTTTTCTCTATTCTCTCACTGCTTGCAACATGATTGGTGCTAACTGGACATGTCCATTTTCAGTCAAAAGAGCAAAATTCACATGTTTGCTTGGGAAATTGTCTCTTTTTATTAGAGAATTTGAGTCTAAACTGACAAATATGGATTTAAACATTTAGAAAACTGTGAATTTCAGTCAAATATCTGATAGTAGTCTATACATAGTGCTCTCTTTCTCTTCCTCCGTCCTTCCCTTCCTCTCCTTCACCCCCAAACACACACACACACACACACACACACACACACACACACACACAGAGAGAGAGAGAGAGAGAGAGAGAGAGAGAGAGAGAATGAATGAATATGCCTTACTGTTATACATTGTCCATGCCTAGAATCTCCATACAGAGTTTTGTCAAAATGTAATCAACCCAAAGCACACCATCCTGGCTATGTCAGGAATTGAGCATGTGTCAGCATGAGCCATGAAACAATATACAATCACAGTTCAGAAATGAGCCTTTATGTTAGTGAATGCTACAAATGCATAGGCTACTGATTTCCTTTTTCAGTCATAAAAAAAAAAACTCTAAGGAAGTTTGCATGTTCAAGTAATAGCAATTGAAAAATGCTTAAGTTCCATTTATTCATGTAATTTTTCTCAAGAAAAATGGGCCCTGTGAACTGAGGGCTTCTCCGTACATAATCTCAAATGGTAGCACACTTGTGAGTTCCTATGTTCCTTAAATTTCCACTTTTACAAGAATTAAGATTGTGGACCTTCATTTGTGGTAAGCCAAGAGGATGTGTCTCCTCCACCCTTTACCACCAACCCCCACAAACCCAAAAGAACAGTTGATAAAACAGATGAAAATAGGGTATGGTTTTCAAGGCTATTTTTAAGATGAATGTTGACAAAAAACCCCAAGTTCTCTGACCTTTATTTTGATGTCTCTAACTCAGGGGAAGTGTTTGAAGGTTTTCCTCTTTAGCCTGAGGACTCTATTCACAGACACGCTTCTGAGGCCAGAACTTCCCCCTGAATCTGCCCAAAAGTTTGCAGTACCCTCCCCATGACAATCATTCATGCACTGAAAGGAAGGGGGGGGGCATGCATGAGATCTGCAGTTAATACAACTGTTACTGTTTACCAGCACTGACTTGGTGGGTATTTTTACAGAATCATTTTAGGGTTTTTATTTCAGTGTGTTTTCCCCCCATCTAAGGTGACTTAGTCAAACAAACACAGAGGCTCAGAGCAATCCTCTGTTTAAACAGAGTTCTGGAGCCTTGACATAATCTAAACACAGAGGCAGGGCTGACCACAGACGAGGTGAGCACAGCGGGCAGTTCCAGGTGCATAATAAATGGGCAGATGGGCCGAAACCGGTTTGGCTCAGTGGATAGAGCGTCAGCCTGAGGACTGAAAGGTCCTAGGTTCGACTCCAGTCAGGGGCATGTATCTTGGTTGTGGGCACATCCCCAGTAGGAGTGTGCAAGAGGCAGCTGATCAATGATTCTCTCTCATCGATGTTTCTAACTCTCTATCCCTCTCTCTTCTTCTCTGTAAAAAAATCAATAAAATATATATTTTTAAAAATGGGCATATAGGACTCACCCTTCCATTATCCACCCAACCCTGATGGGATGCTGACAGGATGCTAAAGCAAAGGTTTTTCACCTCCAGTGGACCCAGGACTCATAGTCACTCAGACACATGTTAATGGAAAGTTAGCACTCTTATTAGGAGCCATGACTGAAATGTAAGCTCTGCCATATATGTCTTAAGACAGCCAAGGGTAAGTCTTAAAACTTGTTTCCAGTCCCCCTCTAGGCAGTGATTCTTTCTTGGAAATAGCACTGTATTGGAACCCACAGTTTCCTTCTTACTCCAGAGTGAACGCCCAAGGCAGCAGCATCGAAGCTTATTACCTGAGAAATAAGAGGGCTGGGAAACCCTCTGCTAGTTAAGACACATGGTATAATGAACTATCAAGACTTACTGAGCCAATCCTGGCCTGTGTCTAGCACATAACAGAGGCTCAATAAAACTTAATAATGCAACTTCTAAGCATTTTTAAGAAATTCCCAAACCATATTTCCTGTACCTGCAAGTATCAGCCTATCATAAGATATGCCACCATCTTTTCAGAATGAGTTTGTTACCAGGTTTGCAGAGCAAGCAGCCCTAATGCTTTTTACAAAAGAGTAAATTGTACCAAGTGACATATAAACAGGACACTCACAATGTTTTTTTGTACTGGGATGGCACATCACCTCTTCTAAGCCCACCAATATGATCTCTTGGGTTGGACCCATACACCACTCTACAGAGCAATAACTCGCACTCCCTGAAGGCATGGCTACTGACCTATCAGTGGTTCATGACTCTCAAAGCTGTTTGAGATCATTCTACTCCTGGATCGCCTCCATAGAATATCTATCACTGTCATTCAGCTTCTTATTGGAAACCCTTCAGAAACTGCACACCCCACCTTTGTTAGAGTGGAAGACCATTCTCCTTATTCTGGACCATCATCAGCCACCCTTTGGGACTACCTGGATCAAGTTTAAAACCTCATTTGCATGACAAGCTCTCAAAGGCTTGAAGATAGCTATCACAACTCCTTTGAATCCTGTATTCTATGGGATTAACTCTTGTTATTAATGTGTTGAAATTAAGGGCATACAGACTTAGTTTACAATATCAGAATGGAAGCAAATAGCTGTAAATCACATTCCATTACCAGAACAGTGATAAACCCAGAGGAAAAGGAAAACAGAATATAAAATACACCTTACACAGTCTGGAGAGATTTACAGATGTTCCAGTTGCTAGGTCTGTCTCACTATCTGACCAGACCCAGCTAACCAGAACACAGAAAATTAGCTTTGAACCAGAGCTATTCTCTCAGTTCAGGGGTCATAAGGAAGTTCCCACACAAAGTGTGGTATCAGAGCAGTAATAAGAAGTAAAGCACGCCAGGCTGCATGGGGAAGTATACCAGCTGGTTACTTTCCTGGCCTTTAGGCCAATGTTTTAAAGCCAGACTTATACTTGGGAGAAGATTGGAAGGAAACCAAGACAGAACTCCATCCCTGGAGGGACTTAGCTACTTGATAGGATCACAGGACTGAGACTTAAGAACGATTCTAGAGATCAATTAATATAAATTGAAGCAAAATGTGGGAGAAGAAGCCAGGAAGCAAGGCTTGATGATGCTTACACACAGCTTGAGTTGGCAGCCATTTCCTAACATACTAGCAACAGTTACATAAACGTTGTAAGGACCAGAAAATTTCCCAAAATTGAAAACATCACCCTCATGGAATCTATGTGTCTACCATTGCATGAGGTCTGAAATGGTGAAAACCTACCTATGTCTCTAACACACACACACACACACACACACACACACACACACACACTTGTTCTTTAAAGTAAATTTCCCATTTAATCTTTTCTGCACCTATCTATTAAATATTTGAACTCACTGGTTTAAATGAGGTGTGTGTTTTTTTTAATTTAAATCTGGTATTTAAGATCCTCTGCTAAACAAATGCCATTCTGTTAATCGAAGGAATTCATTGTGAAAAGGTAAAAACATGCTCTGTATTAATTTTAGTAATTATTTCAGGCATTCACCAACAAATAAATACCCAGTATAAGTTAATCATCAGATCTAAGGCCCCTAACAGTTCACAATCAGATAAATCAAAAACCCAGCAATGATGGATTCTTGTAATTATCTTTATCAAGTTAATGTCTGTATATAATTATCCACAATATAAGATTATGTGAAAACAGTGAGCTTGGAACTGATTCCCAAAACAACAAGCGCTTCATCTTGTAAATTAATAACAGCAATTTGCACTTTACAGACCTTTTCATCCCTAGGTCTCATTGTAAAGATAAATTAATTTTATTATAATATCACTTCCTGGGATAAAAGCAGCATCCTTGAGATTTAAAAAATGCATTTAAATCAATGTCATAATGGGAGTCTGTTTTTTATACATTTTCCTTGAAAATGTGTCTTTCAATTATAACCCTGCATTAAAGAGGTAGAGGAAATATTCTTCAGAGAAAAATGTCATAATTTTAAACGTATCTCTCATTGGAAAAAGGACTATATGCCAAGCCAATTCAAGACCAAGTTTCTGTTCATAATATCACCCAGCAAAAGAGAATAATGTAAGGCAGTATTTCCCAAACTTCTCATGATGAGAACCACCTGGTGGAATTGATAAAATACAGATTCCTGAATCTCAACTAAGAAGTGCTAAAGAATTTTTGGGAACATATAGGTAAAATTGTATACTTAACTAGTGCTCTAAGCTTAGTTAAGCATGTCAAACTCCCAATTTTTTATGTGAGTCTGTTTTATCCTTTCTTAAAAAAAAATGTTTGAAATGAGAGTCTTTTAAAAAGTTTGCCAAAATAGGTCAGGATAAGTTAACTATTGTTAGGTGATAAAAATCCTAAAACTTAGTGAATTAATAAATAAACATTTATTATCTCACAATAGCTTGGGTCAGGAGTTTGAGAGTAGCTTCCGGTTGATCCTGGGTCAAGATTTTTCATGAAGCTGCACCCAAGATTTCAACCAGCAGTGCAGCCATGTGAAAGTTTTGGTGGAGCAGCTGGTTCCATTGCTACAAAGGCACACTCACATGACTATTGGGAGGAGGCCTCCGTCCTGGCCTGCACCTCTCCATGGGTCAGCTGAATGTCTTAGAGACATGGTAACTGGTTTCCCTCAGGAAGAGGACAAGAAGGAAGCCACACATCTTTACTCCCTCCTTATTCTTTTCATTAGAAGCACATCGCTAAATACAACTCACATTTAAAGAGGCAGGGAATTAGAATTGACCTTTTAAAGGGAAGTGTAATCAACAATTTGTTGACATTTTCTAGTAAAACCACCACACGGTCTTTCCCAGAACTCTGGCATATTCTGCAACATCTGCACATCATGACAGGGCAGTCTTTCCTAATGGCCTTCCATTCCTTGAATGGAATACTGTGCTGGCCCCATGCATGCCATCGCCACTGGCCGATGTTGAGGAGATGGGGTTACAATGCAGACCATTATAGTTACTTTCAAAGCTTTAAATAATGGTTTAAAATAGACACTGGCAATTCCAGGACAGTTTATAAAAAGCAGTAGGCTTAAACAGTTCTACCTCTCATGGATAGTTAGGCCACCTACTAGATTTGTGTCTGAAGAGCTTCAAAGGATACAATAGCAATGAACTGTCATTCTTCTAATCCACAAACTTTATTTGAGCATGTTCAATTTTCCAGCCTTCTCCTCTCTGCTAAGCTGAAATCAATGTATTGACATCTTGGTGGGAGACATGGAATAAGATTCAGTTAAGCTGTTCCCTGGAGGGAAAATAGAGTGAAAAGGTGACTTTCTTATTCCCATGGTCAGAACAGTTGAGGTCAAATTCTGCTAAACATTCTTTCTGTGGGGTGATGAAAGAGACACATGGACCCTCAAATGAATACTCCTTCCTGTCCTCTGTCTTTATTGCATACTCTGCTTGAACCATCCAGGGTGCTGGTGCAATGAATAATAGTTTTCTTCACATATCCCGCCCCCCCCCCTAGAAAATCCATGCTGTGGATGCTCCCTGCCCAGTAAATCAGAAATCAACTCAATTATCAGATCAATTGTCGTGGTACCACAGTGCTTGAGTTCAAGTCACCCTTATTTTACTTCATATGTCCCCAAAGAGTAAAAATAGTGATGCTGGCAATTTGGATATGCCAAAGGAAAGCTATAAAGTGTATGTAAGTCTTAGAACAAACAGAGTAGATATAGGGGTCAGTACTCTCTGTGATTTCAGGCATCCAACGGGGTCTTAGAATGTATTCTTCAGGGGGAAGGAGGGACTACTACTATATGTATATAAATACAAATGTAATCATCATATATAATAGAAACCTAATATGCAAATAGACCAAATGGCAGAACAACTGGTCGCTATGACATGCACTGACCACTAGGGGGCAGAACCTCAATGCAGGAGCTGCACCCTGGTGGTCAGTGCGCTCCCACAGGGGGAATGCTGCTCAGCCAGAAGCCGGGCTCAGGACTGGTGAGTACATCAGTGGTGGTAGGAGCCTCTCCCACTTCCATGGAAGCACTAATGACCCCTCAAGGAATGTGATTGCAGCTGACAGGTGGACATCCCCCAAGGGGTCCTGGCCTGCAAGAGGGCACAGGATGAGCTGAGTGACACCCTCCCTCCTATCCCCCAGTGTACAAATGTCATACACCGGGCTTCTAGTATGTATATAAATACAAATGTAACTGCAGGTCAAAGACTCAGCCTTCAGAACATAGTCAAGAAAATGGGCTTGTAGGCTGGTAGTCTTAAGGTAGGGTCACAGTCCTTCATTCCTGAGATTCTAGCATGTTCTTTTTGGGGGTACAATGTACAGCAAGCACGTCAAACTCAAAGGCTAACACAGGCCAAATAAACAAGGTTTAAGTTTATGTGCACTGCAAAAAAAAACTAAAGCTTTCATTTTCATAGAAATGTAGGTTTGCTAAAATAAATGAGTAATCATTAACATAACTAGAACACTTTAATAAAAAATATTAATATGCTTTTTCTTGAACATTAACTTACCAGACACTAACTGCACAAATTAATAAGCATAACACAAATAAACCTATATTTCTTGTTCTCCTAAAGCGAAATATTTTCTGTTGTGCACACCAAACAAGTCAGTACAAGACTAATGACGTGGCAATCAGCTCCTAAACTATTCACTGCTAGTATTAGTGGAGAGAAATGATGTGCCTGCGTTTAAGGCACGTAAGAGAAATGAATGCAACACAATTATAGTAATCAGTCATTAGCGAACATTATAGTTCATTATTAATTAATAATTATGTATAACAGGATATTGTAAAAATTAAGTTACAAACTTTTTATTAAAATGTTTCTTACCGTTATATTGGCTGGGCTGCAAAAATATTCATTGTGGGCTGCATGTGGCCCGTGGGCCGTGAGTTTAACGTGCTTGATGTACAGCTCTTATTCATTGATTAGACCAACCACAGGATATATGTATGCCTCTAGTGGCAAGCAAGGCAAGAGGGGTGTTGAAATCAGTTACAGCCTGGGCCCCAAGGCATTAAGAAAAATCTACAATTGGCTTCCTTGCAACATTGACATGCAAACTGGCATTGATAAGAATGGGAAATTAGGATTAAAGAAAAAAATTATTTTCCTTCTTTTGATGAAACATTACTTTTTGTTTGTTTGTTTGTTTGTTTGACACCCAGTGTCACTTCTTTGGTTAGAAAGATTAATTTTATTAGAGCAAAAGGTAGTGGGATGGATTTATCATGCTAAACTAGAGGTTGTTGAAGGATAGATGCCACACTTGTGTGTAATATGGTAAGCCTTGTCAATCTTCCTTTGGAGGAAGTGTATTCCAGGTAGGAGAAGGGCATATGCACATTTTTAAAAGGGTATATTCCTGATTTCAAGTTGTGTTTTTGTCTGGATCATAAGTGTCTTAGTGAGGAGTATGGCATATGAGGCCAGGGCATAAATCATATTAAGAGTTTTGGATTAAGTTAGCTGCTCTAATCAAATCATGATATTAGGAGTGTAGTAAGTTCTCCAAAAATAAAAGGCTATCATCCCACTACCCGAGAACTGGACTAAGTTGCTAGAGAAGCTTGTGGGTAGTTTCCATAGCTTCTCTCTCCTTCCCTGCTGTTGAGGAAAAAACCTGAAAGGCACCAAGTCAGCAACTATGGCCCATAAAATGCTTTATGCTGCCCTATTAATAAGATCACAAAGAAGGAATCTCCTGTGATAGGCTGCATTACTGCCTCCACTCTCCTCTATAAAAGGGTGATACATCCTCAACCACTGCTGTATCTCCTTGTAGTATCCACACCCCCTATTGATATTGGGGTTGGCCTTGTAACATGATAAGATTTATTTCATTCTCACTACATTATTCCATGTAGTGACAAGGCATTTGAACTGAGCCTATGCCTTACTGCTTCTTATCAAGAGCCACCCTCCAACAAAACATGCCTAAATTGTTAGAGCGCCATCTAGAGATCATTACAGTAAATACAGTTTCCCAAGCCTCTCAAGTACTTAGCTTGATCTGAAGAGCAACACTGAAATTAAATGAGGGGAAAATGAGAGAAGTAACCTCTAGGGTGTATCTCTATATGCCAGGGTGCTTTTATGGGGGATTAAATGTTTTATGTAACTTAACCATATAAGATAGTTCTTATTGTCCTCATTCTACAGATGAGAAAACTAGGCTCAGAGTGTGAGTTATTTGCTCAATGAAAAGCAGAGGATTCAAAACCAGGTCTTGCTGATGTTCCTTCTGGTATTCAACACTTTCAGCTCCTTTATTTGATTTAGGGCTCTTAGATTTCAGGAAGTTTTGTTATTCAATAAGATGTGTAAACTTTCAGCGAAGAAAAATTGTTTATATGGAATCCAAATGCATGTATTTAGACTTTTCCTATCTCAACCATTTCCAATCTTCTTTTCTATTCTAAATATGTAGAAATAAATATTTGTTTAATGAGTAAATGACTAAATGGATGGAATGTTTTCCCTTGCCTCCTTTCAAAGTCCTTTTGAAATTATATTCCCAGACTAGTTGTGCTCACCTCTGACCACTCTTCACTCACATTCTCATCTAGTGATATGTCTACCCTACCACACTCCCCACTCCACACTAAAAGTAAATGTCATGCTACACAATCTATGCGTTTCTAAGAGTAAAGAGATTCGGAGTCTGAAAAATAATCAGAGTAAGTGCTGTGCAAATGAAGCCCTATGCAAAACCATTTTTTCTATAGCAAAGAAGTCATTTAATCTCCTGAATAAGCACTTATACATCTGCTTTGTTGAGTTTAATTTCCTGATACTGATTTTTTACTAACTGAGGTGAATATTTCTATATATTAATGTTCATTTTTCAGAAACATGAAGTTAGACCTCTTGAGTAATTTTCTAGGACTTTGCATCATTTCAGTAAGACTGTGAGCTCTATGAGAACAAGTACTACTCTTTAAATTATTTTAAAACCCTCTAATTCCCACTGCAGGGTCTTCAGCCATCCTTTGAAATGTCTATGACTGATCAAGGTTGCCTCCCCTTCTCTAGCTAGTCTTTTAAACAAATACTAATGAGCAATTAAGTGTTAAAAAGGAGTAAAACAAGGTAATGACTGAGTGCCTACTATATTCCAGGAACTGCAGTGGGTGGTGGGGCCACTGCCTCTGACCTCCAGGGTATAGTCTAAGTTGCTAGAGTTGCTTGGACTAAGTTGCTAGATAGATCAGGGATAAACAGACAATAACAGTGCATATTCTGGGTGGCAGGGGCCAGGGTATCCTACACTTTGAGGGAAGGCAAAAAATGACTGACTGCTGAGGTTTCTAACTACTGAGCTTCCTCCTGAGGTGATGGTAAATTGTATAACACAATTATAATAAATACTATAATGCAATTACAATAAATGTGCATTGAATTGAATTAAATCAAATTGCTGTCTTGCTCTCCAGAAGCTCACCTATGAACCATGAAAACTGGAAATAAGTTAAAAAAAAAATCCAGGGTTTCCTAGTAAGGTACCCATGGAGATGAGATATTTCAGAAGATGTTTAAGCCATAAAAGTTCTTAAGAAACTTTATAAGATTCTGTCCTATCCAATTGGCTCTCTGATCTGCTGAATGGATCCTTCTAGAAGGTTATTTAGAACTAGAAGCCCGATGCACAAATTTCATGTAAGAGCCTTGGCCAAGGGCTACTGCCGCCTCTGCCTTGGCCCCCTACCCCTGCAGCTTTGTCCTGAAGGACATCCAGTTTAATTAGTATTTTACCCTTATATTATTATAGATTTTCCCAGGCATTTGAGGTAAAGGAATCCAAGCATCTGGCAAACCTAGAATCTAATCTTTCTACTATTGAATGATTTAATGTTGATAACGGCAACTGATTGCGACTGATAGCATTCACAACTGGAACAAAATTATATCACATAAAACTGTGCTCCCACCAGCAAAACATTTCTATAAATGCTATTCTCTCAGAATTAGGGGCATAGCGAACCTCTTTCTTATCCTGCTAAATAAGTTATTTGAAAGCATAGCCATACATTTTTCCATTTCCGTACACTGGGTCCTACCAAAGTGGAAGACACAGAATGGGCATCTTACATGTAATTGGATGAATGAGTATATGGTAATTGAATGTATGACCATGTCAGAAATGCCTGAAGACTTATGGTATTTACAAACTTGTTTGTCTCTCCATCACCCTCCAGATTGAGTAAATGCATGTTCTTTTCAATCTAAAGTCTTGCTTTATTGCCTTCTCTTTGTCATTATATAAGAAAAACATTTCCCAACTGATGTGGCTCAGTGGTTGAGCACTAACCTATGTCATAGTTTGATTTTAGGTCAGGGCACATGCTGGGGTTGTAGGCTTGATCCCCAATTAGGGTGTGCAGGAGGCAGCAGATTAATGATTCTCTCTTTACTGATGTTTCTTTCTCTATCTCTCTCTTTCTCTTTCTTCCCCTCTCTCTCTTCCTCCCTCCCTCCTTCTCTCTTTCTCCTCCCACCCCTTTTCTGAATTAAACAAAAAAATATATTTTTAAAAAGAAAAACATGTTTTATAGACATACCCTGTTTCCCCGAAAATTAGACAGTGTCTTATATTAATTTTTGCTCCCAAAGATGCACTAGGTCTTATTTTCAGGGGATGTATTATTTTTCCATGAAGTAGGTCTTATTTTCGGAGGATGTTTTATTTTCAGGGAAACACAGTATTAGAAAATTAAAATAAGCAATGTACACAACCTATAGTTAACCAATATTAACATTTTGTAATGTTTTTCAAGATTTTCCTATGCAAATATACACTTTTTAAAATAAAAATATTTTTCTGATGTATACATTCTTTTGTAATGTGTATGTATACAAATATTAAATATACACATTCCATGTTTATTAGTACTTAATAAACGCTATGCACTCCCCTTTTCATAAGCATGCATGTATATTCTCATCTTTAGTGGTAAGAGAATAATCTATTGTGTACATCTCAAAGTTTATTTAACCCATACTTATTATCAGACAGCTGGGTTTTTTCCAGTTTTTTCCTATCTCAACAACATTGTGACAGTTATTTAAACTTATCAGATTTTGCATTCATGTGAGAGTTTCCTTAGAAAATCAGAATTTCTGGGCTACAGTGAAAGACCATTCAAAGATGCTTAGATGTAAATTTCTTTCTTGACCCATCTTATACAGTCTCTTTGCCAATTTTAGATGTTATCTTATATGAGTATTTAAGATCTACACTGATAAAAGAGAAATATGCCAATTGACTTTACTTCCATGATGTCAACCAGCCAATCAGGAGATGCAAATTAACCCAACAAAGATGGCGGGTTAATTTTCATACACAGGCATGGAGCGAAGACTGAAGGTTGAAGACTGAACAGGCGTGGCTTCTCCCGCTGTGGCCGGAGCAGAGAAGCCTAGCCTAGAGGGTTGGCTTCTCTGTTGCAGCCAGAGTGAAGGCCTAGGTTCCCAGTGCCGGTGGAAAACCGGTATCGGCAGCCAGGGGAAGGAAGCCTATTGCACGAATCTTCGTGCAATGGGGCTCTAGTAAAAAAAAATAAACACCTTAAATATACATTTATTCTTCATATGTAGGGAACAGTAACACGATTATGTAACCCTATCTATGTATGTAAAAGCCAAATGTGTAGCAATTAGAAGCTTTAACCAATTACTTGATTCCATGTCCTGGGTCAGCCACTCACTAATTCTATGCTTCAACCAAGTTAACTTATTTGTGCTTCATTTCCCTCATCTGGAAAATAGTATAATTAAAATATCTATCTCTTAAGAGTTGTTCTGGGTATTAAGTGAATTAATCCATAAAATGGATTCAGAACAGTACCTGGCATATGTCAGTGCTCAATAAGTGCTATACATTCCCCTTTTCTTCCTGAAAACATCACTAAAGTAATTTTTCAGCCTTCCTTTCGGCAAGGCATGTCCATGAGAATAGAATGTGAGATGAATTTTTATGTGTCATTCACTGGCCTAACCCACAAGTACCTTCACAATGTAATCCTCACTTATTTCCCTATCAGCCAGCAGAACGGAGTCAACCCCAACCACCTACAGCAGATGGAACACAGGACGAAGGACCTGATCTATGAGTGAATGTGTGGAACAAGAGCCCACTGCCACCAACCAACCACATTAAACTACCATCACACCGGTGATAAATAAATGTATATTGTGTTATATTTAAAATATTTTGTTGTTCCTATTATGGCAGTTAGCCTTTCTGGACTAGCTGTTATTATTCTCTAATCACTACCTGTGTGTTTTTTTTTAAATAAGAGAATTTTTACTTCAAAATATGAAGAATATAGAGGAAAGGAGTTCAGAATTTAAAAAAAAAATTGTTACAGATAATCAACTATTTAACAACACATGAGCCCAGGGTCATCTGTCTAATTGGAATGTATCTTACCTCATCTCTTTTTTCTTTATATTCCCCAGCTAATGGGTTTATTTAACTTAACCACACAGATTCCTCATATCCCCTCTTAGCTTTACCTGAGAATATGGTTTCTTTATAGTATTTACTGAAACACTTAGACCATAAATTCCAGAGTACTAGCTGAGAAACATCTAGGATGAAACATTCTTTAGGAAAAAAGGAGAAATATTCAAAAGAAAGGCTGTCGTATTTTTTTTTAAAGCCAACACAAGAAGTTTCCCATAATGGTTCTGAAATGTATATAGCAAAGTCATACCAAACAGGAATATATTTCCCAAGTTTTCCTCTTGAGGACCACAGTCATGAAAGAAAAAATGCTCAATTTAGGGCATTTCTCATTTTGCAAAATTGTTATTGCTTACCAAAGGAAGGGAAAAGAAAAGGGATACCGAGGATGATGTAAACTATCTCTTGTCTTTCTTCTCCTCCTCCTCCTCCTCCTCCTCCTTCCCTCTCTCTCTCTCTCTCTAATATATATATATATATATATATATATATATATATATATATATACCGTATTTGCTGGCGTATAAGACGATTTTTTGGCCCTGAAAAATACCGTATTTGCTGGTGTATAAGAGACTGGGCGTATAAGACGACCCCCTAACATTTCCACTCAAAATACAGAGTTTGTTATATACTCGCCGTATAAGACTACCCCCCACTTGGAGGCATATTTTTCAGGGCCAAAAAATCGTCTTATACACCGGCAAATACGTTGTATAAACACACACACACACACACACACACACACTTGCATTGAGGCAAAAATATATTCACATACAAACAGTGTGGCTGATTTTCTCAGGTTAGAGCTTCTAGTTTAGACCAGCTGACATTTTTCACAGTATTTGGACTCTCCAGGGATCATAAGATCTTAAATCACACTAGGATTAAATGGCTATCTCTTTCATTTGCATCATGCTATGCAATGTGTTTTGTATACAGGAAGGTATTATTGCCCCACACCACAGATGGGACACTGAAACTCATAGAAGTGACAGGGCTCGTCCAAGGTTTCTACTAGACAATGCAGTAACCATCCACTAAATGATGTGTAGGCTTCAATTTTCACATACAAATTCCCTGAAAATGGTCAAAGTGACAGCCATGATCAAGTTAGTCAATGTAAAAGTTACAGGTGTGCCCGTGAGAGAAAAATGTGAGCAACTGGATGCACTTCCCAGCAAAAATCAGAGAAAACAACTTAATCACTTAGTGATCAACAGGTTAAACCTTATTCCAATAATCCCAGTGACAATACTGGATAAAAGATTTTTATATTTAGGCAAGAATCCTAAATATAAAAAATCAATCCTCTTCCCCCTCTAACTAGACAGCTGTGCAAGAACAGGGACCACATCTCTCTTGTCCAGCACTCTATGTCCGCCATTTATTGCAGGGCTGGGCAGGTGGCAGGGGTTTCATAAACATATTCAAAGTAAATGAGAGGTTGGCATGGTGGCCTGAAATGAGGAGACAAAAATACGCAGTAACACAGCTTTAGGGAATAAACAGGAGGAGAGGTTGTAATGAGAGCACACTGCCCAGGACTGGAAAAACAAAGGAGGAATTGATGCTGCCCTCCAGCTCACACACACAGGGATGGAAGGACATACCAAAGGGAGTCTTCACTTAAATTAGTCCTTAACCTCAATGTGTAGTATATTAAGTTTCTGTATAACAGGGAAGGTCTCAAGTGGATTTAAATAATAGACTGAATGTTATACAAATACTAGAGGCCTGATGCACAAAATTCACGCTCAGCTCTCACAGCCTCGGCCAGCCCTCTCAACCTCTGCTGGCCCTCACAACCTCTGCTGGCCCTCATAGCCATGGCTTCATCCTGAAAGTCATCTGGAAGGATATCTGGAAGTTCTTTTGACTGTCCAATGTAACTAGTATATTATGCTTTTATTATTATAGTTGTAAAATGTAATATCTAATCAAAGTTTTGAGATGCTACTTGTTGCAGTCCAACTTAGATCAGCGTTACCTTTCCTATACTTTTCCTTTGGCTACAGGACAAGTTTTGTTTAACATACAGTTCTACCTAGAATAAAATCAGCACTAGTTTTTGAGTCTCCTTTAGAATTTATTCCAAGTAAAAGAGAATTGTTTCAAAAAGAAATTGACATTTCTCCTCTAGCTCATCTCCAAAAAATTTGAAACATGTCTTCTCATTCTTGTGTTTTCTTTTAGTCCCATTTTTACTTTAAACTAATGATAATGATACTTCATTTTTAGCAGAAAGGTGAAGCAGAAACTTTCCTCTAAACACAATGTTCCTCTAACCTCCGGGGAGAATATTTAAAGCTAGATACTCATATGTCGTATAATTAAGAAATAATGAGCTTTCCACCATGACTTATTTCCATAGATTTAAGTTCAATGCTTAGAAGCTACAGTTTAAATTATTGCAGTGCCCAATTGTAAAATCTCCTGTATATCCTCAGAGGTCAATTTTAAATAAACTTGCCTATCAGCAAAAATAACATTAAATAAAGATATCCTTTATATCTTATCCTTCCACCCAAAGTAAAGGAACCAGGTGGACTGATGCAGAAAGAGAAAAAGTATGGAGAAAGGAGGGAGGAGGGAAAGGGGAGAAAGATAGGAAGAGAAAGGAAAGAGAGAGAAAATGCTCTATCTCAGGCTATGAAAAGCATTATCTCAGGCTAGCTGTGGGGTCTCTGGGTATATTCTCTGGCTAGGTCTGCTCCTCTAAAATCCAGAGCAGCTCCATTTCCATTCCTTAGGGTGTTTTAGTTAACTCAACAGTAAGAAAAGGAATGAATGACAGGGTCAGAGGCCCTGATTAAGATACTTCTCAGCTGCCTAGAAGGATTAGTGATGACTGCACAGGGCAGGGAAAACCCATTGTTCCCCAGAAAGAAACTGAAATTGAGCAGACTCAAACAGCTCTTTAATATAAGAGGTCACTGCATAGGCTTTGGAATGAGACCACTTGTTGGCTGTGTGAACTTGGGCAGTTCACTTAGTGTCTTTGAGCTTCATTTTCTTCAACTGTACAATGTGGCTCAAGATTCTTACTTTAATGGGGCTGGGTATGTCACTGTAAAAAGCACAGTGGTGCTCAAATACAATCCCATGTGTTTTTAATCTACTGGTCTCAGCTCATCTTCAAAGAAGCCTCTGGAAAGAGGATGGGTGGGTGTGGGAGGTGTCACAGAACCCTTGCTTTATTTGGGACACCATGAAACAGGGCAGGTCATCTGTAGTTTTGAGAACCTTGAACTAGAGAGAGATATTTTACTTAGAATTTACAAAATTGTGATGAAGAAATTAAATGAGAAAAATCATAAATATAATAAATTGGAAATTAATGAAATTCAATTTTATCTTAATGTCAAATACACTCTTCTCTCACTGCATAATGAGAATATGAGAGGATACTGAGAAAAATAGTTAGAGCTTACTCACTAATGCCCACCCCCACAGGAGAAATAGACCAGCTCCTGACAATCTGGACCTCAGAAGTTTGGGATTGGAGGAAAATTTTGAAATCATAGTTATTGCTTGATTTATTTAATACTTTTTAACAACTTCTGGGGATATAATAATAAAAATTACATGTTCTTTGTTTCATGGATATTATAGTCAAATGGGACCAGAGTCATCTATATATATTAAAGGCTAAGTGACCACCCTAATATCTGGTAGGTATGATGTGCACTGACCACCAGGGGGCACATGCTCAACACAGAAGCTGCCAAGCTGCAGTGACTTGGCAGTGGCAGTTCTCAGGGGATGAACCTCAGAACAGAGAGGACGAAGCCAGATTCTGGGGTGCATCACCAAGAACTGCCCTCTCACAATATGGGATCCCTCAGGGGATATCCTAAAGCCAGTTTTGGCCCAATCCCCACAGGCCAGGCTGGGGGACCCCATCTGCAGAAGGGACCCCACTCACTCCGCAGACACCCTTCAAGCCATGTTGCCACCCCAGGTGTGGCAGGCTGGAGAGGATCAGATGGAAGTTGGCTCCAGGGCATGTCCAGCCTGTCTCACCCAGTCCTGCCCCATGGCCACCTTCTAATTAATTTCTTTTCAATGTGCATGAATCTGTGCACCGGGGCACTAGTACCTATACAGTCACACAAAAACACAGCCATTACTCTCAAGGAAAAGTGTGAAGCATTAAAAGGCATTGATTTTAACTGAGAGGGCCTCTCTAGGGGAAAGTAATGATAGTCCTTCCTTCTTTAGCACAAATCTCTCAGCACTTGCACCCTGCAATAAAGGCTAATGCAGCAGTTGCTTGTGCTGGGCAGGCGTAAGAGACAGGGAGCGACAACAAGGCTATCCGTATCAGATTTGCCACAAACCCAGAGACCACTGGACTGACACTTAGTCCTATAGGGCCAGCTGAGAAGTCTTGTGAATGCTTCTCAGCACCACCTGTCTATGAGCTTCTGTCCCACCTTGGACAAAGTTTGCTCTCTGGGGTGCTAACTCCCCCACTTCTGGGTTGCACATGCATGAGTGCCTAGTATTGAGTGCCAACCCAGACTGCCAGTGCCTGCAGCAGAGAGAAGCTTCTGGGCAAAGCTGGAGGTATGGGGTCTGTGTCACAGTCAATGCCATTTCATTTGTAGCTACATGAAACTGGCTCCTGAAGTGGGGCTGCACTTAGAAGAAAGGCCAGGAAGGTCAGCTGTAGACCACAAAAGAGTTCAAATGCATGTTCCTTCTCTGAGCCATCTACATTCCTCACCACATTCCTCCCTCAGAAAGCTTTCATCATGGTGCTTCCAGACACCAAAACCTGCTAGTGACTCCCTGTTATCCACAAAGGGTCCAGTTCTTCATTATGGCAGTCAGGCTCTCTACACTATTTTTTTAAAGTTTTCTTTCTTTAAAAAATATATTTTATTAATTTTTTACAGAGAGGAAGGGAGACGGATAGAGAGGTAGAAACATCAACCAGGTGCCTCCTGTACACCCCATACCGGGGATGTGCCTGCAACCAATGTACATGCCCTTGACTGGAATCAAACCTGGACCTTTCAGTCCATAGACCGACACTCTATACACTGAGCCAAACAGGTTTTAGCTCTCTACACTATTTTTATGTTATTCTCTTATCTGGGTTTTAAACTCAGGAGAGAGGTCTGAGCACAAGCACATAGGGAGTCACTAGCATATGAGGGTTGATTTAAAAAAAGGAAATGGTTAAAATCAATGAAAGAGAAAGACAAAATATAAGAGAAACCAAAGATAGACTTTTAAGCAATATCAACATTTTGAAATATAGCAGAGGTCACAGAAGTCCATAGAGAAAATCATGACTCATAATCCTTGTTAAGTATTTGTATCCAAGAGTAGGGAAATAGTCTCATAAATTGCAATAAAATATCAAATAGCCATTAACAATACTTCAACAAAATCTTGGCATGGGGAAGTACTTGAGATATAATATTAGATATAATAACAAAAATCCCTGTATTTCCATCCCTCCTACCAGCTATTATGTGGTGAGGAATAAGAGTAGGTGGGATGGAGGGAGACCTTTGATAAAATAGAATAAAAAGCACTAAGATATTTATATTGTTCTTTTTGTTTAGATATAGTTTTTCAGCTTCTGTACACTAAGCATATTTTCTTTAATAATTTAAAATTTTAATTAAAACATAATGATAAAAAGCTTAATATGTTTGCATTGAATGAGAAGGCAGGCCTGTGCTTCAAGGAGAAGAGAATCTAGGAGTCAGGAGCATCACTGCTCTAAGTTTATCTTTGGCTGGTCCTTCTGAAGTCTTAAGAAGTTGATCTGTCCTCTGGCTGTTCTTTCTTAAACACCAGGGAGCCAAAACCATTGGAGCAATAAACAGATGCCAACAACCAGGTTTAAGAAGGAGATGTCTCAGGGCATACCCATTATTTCAGGCCATCATGTATTCCAGTCACATAAGCTCAATAACTGTTGTGCTGATGTTTGTTCACATTCAAATGCCTCTCCCCTCCACCCCCCATTACTGTCAGATAGAGTATTTTCTGGCATGTTAATAAGTATCACCACACTTCATATGAAATATGATAGGAGCCCCATTTTAAACACATTACAAACTATCCCCAATTTGGCAATTTGCTGAAGAATGCAGAAATTTAGAATTCTGTTTTGGCTTTTGGCAGCAAGCCTCAAAGAAATGAAGCTGATTAAGAATAACATGCCCCCTTCCCAACTGACAAGTTTCTGCTAGTCAATAAGCACGTTGCTGTCATCTCTTCCGTGCTTCTTCAAAGTCTAAGCCTTCATCCATCCATTACTGGGAGTTGAAAAGATTCTTTAATTCAGAAGTATTGGAACTGTCTAAGCCTTATATTTAATTTTAAGTACTTTGATTACATAAATCCTTTCCTATAATTACCTTCCAAAATTCTCAGAGAATTTGACAATGAATGTTACATTCCCAAAGTCTATTTTCCTCTTTTAACAGTAAAGGTCAAAATAATTTTTTTTCTTTCTAGAGTGTTGTCCATTTTAGATAGAGGAATTACATTTTTTTCTTCTCTACATAAATCTAGGAACATTGCAACTGTTGCCAGAAGAAATAAATTACAGGGTTAAGCTGCAAATTTAAAGGTTCACCTTCCTTCAAAATTATTTTAAAAGGAAAAGTAGTATATTTAGCCACCAGAAAAAGACAGGTTCAGGGGTCCTCTTTCCATTTTCAAGTTCAATTCTCTGTTTTGGAATGCCTAAAGGAACCTTTTGAATCTTTCCAAAGACAAAAGTAAAATTAAAAATCCTGAAGTAGCCGAAACCGGTTTGGCCCAGTGGTAGAGCGTCGGACTGCGGACTGAAAGGTCCCTAGTTCGATTCCGGTCAAGGGCATGTACCTTGGTTGTGGGCACATCCCCAGTGGGGGGTGTGCAGGAGGCAGCTGGTGGATGTTTCTCTCTCATCTACGTTTCTAGCTCTCTCTCTCCCTTCCTCTCTGTGAAATATCAATAAAATATATTTTAAAAAATCCTGAAGTATAATTTACACATCTGAAACTTATATAATTTTATTAGCCAATGTCACCTCAATAAATTCAAGAATTTTTTAAAAAAGAAATAGCCCTAGAGCCTTATAGGTCGTTGGTTAAGTTAGGTTTAAAGGTTCACCTTCCTTCAAAATTATTTTAAAAGGAAAAACAGCCCCTACTCTTGAGCCTCCTTCATTTGTTTGCCCTTGTTGATGTATCCACTGTTTCTTTAAGAGGGAAAGGAATGAGCTACTTCTTGCAAGACCTGGTTGGGCTACTGATTAGCTGGGGGACCTTGAACAAGTTTCTGAAACTCTAGTCTCAGCTTCCTCATCCAAAAATGAACATGAAAAAAATGAAATCTAGTAGTGGAATGAAATAACCTGGAAAATAGATGTTCATTCGGGAAAAATGAATTTCCTTTCCCTTTCACAGGTGGACTCTGTCTTTATTTGCAAAGTAGAGATGGCCCCCAAGGTCCTGCCCAGTTCAAATATTCTGAGAAAGGTCTTTGTACCTAGAAGTCGCTGGGAAATGATTATTGATTTTGACTGATTGATTAGCATTATCTACCCAAATTGGTTTTGAGGCTTTTTGTTAGCTCAGAGATACCAGGCTACTTCCAGCCTGACCCCTACATGCCTTTGGAACTTTTCAGCAACTCTCCATCCCTGCCGCCCTGTGAAGGGAGCAGGGATTCATTCAGCTCATGGTCTGGGGACAATCAAGGGTTTTTCATTTGCAAGAGGAAGGGTGTGGGCAAGAGACTTGGACTCAGTCTCCACATAAAATACGTAAATAAACACAGACAAACCAACCAGCCAATAAATACATAGAATCCTTGGACATTGGCCTCAATGAATAACGAGGTAATTGAAGCAAGGGTACCATTATTTCAACTCCATTAACAGGTGTCTGTCTGTCTCCCTCCTGCCTTCTCTTTCTCTCTCACTGCCTTCCTTCTCCCTCCCCCCATTGCAAGTAGTTAATTAAAAATCCACAACCTGAATTAGAAAGGCAAGGTTGTATCACATTTTGTGTTCTTTCCAAAGAAACCACTTCTTTTTTGGAGTCATAAAAGCTGAAATTTGTTCTTAAATACGCAGGAACCTCATCCTCGTGAACTACATGGGAGCAAGAATCAGGTTTGCAATGGGTAAACTATCTGACTGAAAGAGTATTTTACAGCCAGAAATACTTTTATCATATTTGCAAGGAATTTATCCTGTGTCAATGGTTGTGAGTTTAACTTCATTCAAAATGCAGATGTCTGAACCAAGCCATATGCCTCAGAGAGAATCTGAATTGTCTTATAAAGAAGACCTATTTGCAATCAGATAACTGATAAGAGGAATGGGAAGTTGAGAATACTAATGGAAAAGCACTTGCAGTTACAGGCTATGAGCTGTAGGGACGGTTTGAGAGAAGTGAGAGGCTTAGATAGATGTTCTAGATAAGAAGAGTCAAGAACCTATTAATAAGTGAAATAGAAGGCCTCAGATTTCTGAAATGGAATACGAACGCTATGCAGTCATAAAATAATTAGGTAATGATAGGGTGATCGTTTTATGAAACTTAGTTAAATTAAAAATGGATGTAAAGGATGTATAGCATGATTCTGATAAAGCCAAAGTAAAATAAGACAGAAAAATTTTTTCTAGTGATTACTTATGGGAGATAGGATTATGGAATATGACCATATCTATTCACCTCTGTATCTGAAATACTTAGTAAATTATCGTCATGTTCCACCCAGTTTCTACAACAAACACATAGTGACTTTGCAATCATCAAAAAGGGGGTATTTAGAAACATATCTGTTTCTGAAATGAGATTATTGTGAAAGATGATAAAGAATGGCTTAGCTTTCTACAGTTGATAGATCTCTTCCCCAAGTCAAATGTACAGCCAGATGAAGAGGGGTTTATGAAAAATGAATCAAGTTTGTGATCTAAAGACTGTGTAGGCAAGTCTCCATTGTTAGCACAGCAGTGAGAGTGGTGGAAGGCATACTCAAGGCTGGGATCAGATATTATCAATAACACGGTTGCTAGGCATATGGAATTATATTCCTAATTGTCCCTTTAAGCTGGTAAATCAATTACTTTGCATTTACAGAACACACAGTAGTTCATACTACGGGCCAAGAAAACTTTTCAAGTGGGTGAAGTTCCCAAGCTGCTGTTGGAGTACTTCTCTGAACTTTGCCCTCCGGAAGCTGTTCCCTGTGGGTTATAAACTCTCAGGGGTCAGGGCCTCTGCCTGTTTAATGCTTCCCTGCTAAATTCATTCGCAGGAGAGGAAGCTGTGCCCCTCAAATGACGATGAGTGGTCAAGCCCACCCTTAACTCACTCCACCAGGCTACATCAGCATCTCCACTTGGGTTTAAGACTCCTCGTGGTCTTTATAGATTATTTTAACCCTAGACACCTGTGCTGGGAAAGGTGGGCCTCTTTTCTGCTTTTCAACCTTGTTTTTGTTCATGGCCACAGTTTGTCTTGGCAACGCAGCCTCTCTCTCAGGTTGATCCTATTGTACAATCAGCTAATTAACAATCTTAATTCCATCTGCAAGCTTAGTTACCTTTTGTCCAGTAACCTTACATATATATTGGTTCCAGAGATTAGAATTTAGTAATATTTGAGGGACTTTATTCTGCCTGTCACATATGTGGATTCATACATCCAAAAATCTAAGCAAACTCCTAGCAGGACAAATACAAAGAAAATCATACCTAGGCATCAAACTACTGAAATACAAAGTCTTAAAAGCCGCCAAGGGGTGGGGTATGAGGGGATACATTACATCTCTGGAAACAATCAAGAAGAATTGCAGCAGACTTTTAATCAGAAAAGTAGTAGAGGCTGAAGATAATGAAAAGGTAATTCAAGTGCTGAAAGGAAAACAGTCAAACTAGAATTCTATATCCATTCAAAATTAAAAGTGAAATAAGGATGTTTTTCAGAGGAAACTAAAAGACATCATGTTCAACAAACAACACATCACAAGAAATATTAAAAATGATGAAGGAAAATAATACTAGATAGAAATCCTCTCATATAGGAAGAAATGAAAACACTATAAAGAGTAAATACATCAATAAATGAGAGAGCCATTTAAAAATCATTCTTAATGTATTTTATATGTAATTTGTAAACCTATTTAAAAGACTATTGCTTCTTTAAAAAATAATTTAATAGTGTAATGTGTGGTTTAGTGTAAATGGAAAATACATAACAAAAAGATTAATAGGTCATCAGGGTGTTAAATGGACCATACATTTTAACAATCTTATATTGATTATGAAAAAGTAGAATATTTTGTACAAGTGGATGGTAATAATTTAGACATATGTTGTAAACCATAAAGTTACTACTAAAAATAATTAACAACAGGAAATATAACTTAAAAGTCAATAGAGGTCAGCGCAGGCAGCACTCCGGACTAGAGGACCAGACTTGGGTCAGAGCCAGCCAGACCTAGCACCAAGGTCTCTCGGCCTGACTTCAGTCCGCCCACTTTAGGACATGAGTCACCATTTCAGAACTATCTCAGCCATCCGAGCCTCTGAGACCAGCCAGCACCTTTTTTATTTTTTTAGTTTAACTCCTTAGTGCTGAGCAACCATGACATTGCAAAATTCGTCAGAATTATTCCACCAAGGTAGAGGCCACTGTAAACTGCCTGGCCAACTTATATCTGTGGGCCTGCTACACCTACCTCTGTGCTTCTGTTCTGACCAGGACGTGTGACTCCGGAGGGAAGCGCCAGTTCTTCCATGAGTTGGCTGAGGAGAAGCTTCCAAGAAGCTCAGGGCTTGCAAGGATGCAAAACCAGCATGGTGGTGGGCACGCCCACTTCCAGGAGGTGCAGAAACCTTCCCAAGACAAGTGGGGTAAACTCAGAACGCCATGGTCTGGCAGAAAAACCTGAACCAAGTGCTTTTGGATCTGCACACCCTGAGTTCTACCAGCACAGAACCTCATCTCTGTGACTTCCTGGAAAATCACTTCCTGGATTAAAAGGTGAAACTCATCAAGAAGATGGGGGCCACCTGACTAACCTCTGCAGGCTGGCTGAGTAAGTATCGCTTCAAAAGGCTCACCTGTAAGCACAAGTAGGAGCCTTTGTAGCCCAGAGGCCTTTGAGAAGGCCCTTTGAAAACCCTAGTTTCTGGTTTCGGTTTGAATCTGTCCCTGAAACCGCTAGGCATCCTTTTAACAACCTTGGAACCCCCTTCCATGCCATGGACCAAATGGAAACAATAAAGCTTTGTGTTGCAATAAATGAAAAAAAAAAAAAAAGCCAATGGAGGAGGTAAGGAGGAATACTAAAAAAAATACTCAATTCATACCAAAAGGGAACATTAAAGAAGAAACAAAGGAACAAAAAGTAGATGGCACTTAGAAAACTTACACAGTGAAATGATAAACTTAAACATAAAAATAAATAATTAATCATGTAAGTGGAGTAAAGAATCAAAATGAAAGGTAGATATCGTCGTCTGTCAGGATACAAACACTAGAGAATATCATTGATAAAAAATACACTGTATTTATAAGTGTACAAAATATTTAAAAGTAAAAAAGAAAACATGCAAATAGTAAGCATAAGAAAACTGGTTGGATAATGTTAACATTAGAAATATACTTCAAAATGAAGAGTAGTATCAAGAGACAAAGAAAAGCACTTCATATTGATAACAGAGTCAATTAGACAGTAAGACAAAACCATCTTAAATGCATATGAGCCTAGTAAAATGGCTCCCAAACCTATGAAGTAAAACTTGAGAAAACTATATAAAGAGCCTTAGCCAGTTTGGCTAGGTGTATGGGAACTTGGACCCATAGATCCTCATCCCATGGACTAAAGGGTTGCAGGTTCGATTCCAAGTGAGGGCATGTACCTCAGCTGCAGGCTCGATCCCTAGCTCTGCTCAGGGAGAGTTTGGGAGGCAACCAGTTAATGTGTCTCTCTCGCATCAATGTTTCTCTCTTTCTGCCTCTCCCCCTCCCTTCCACTCCCTCTAAAAATCAATGGAAAATATCATCTGTTAAGGATTAACAACAACAACAAAAAAAAAAAAAAAGAAGAAAGAAGAAAGAAAGAAAGAAAGAAAGAAAGAAAGAAAGAAAGAAAGAAAAGGAGAAAAACACACAAAGTAAGAAACTTTGACACTCCTTCCACAAGAATATATAAAAAAGAAAAAAAATAAGATATATCAGCAGGCTTGGACAATACTCTCAACCAACTGATATCACTGACATTTAAAAACACTATATCCAATGATAGCAAAATAAACATTTTCAAGTACATATGAGATAGGCCATTTGGGGCCATAAAAAGTCTAAATATACTTCCAAAAAAATTGAAATTATGTGATTTATATATTATAGAGTATGATTAGAATTAAAAGTTGAAAATCAATAAGATATTTTGAAAATCTCCAAATACTTGGAAATTAAACAATCATTGTAACTTACCATGAATTAAAGAAGAGATCAAAAGAGAAACTAGAAAATATTTTCAATTGAATAAAAATAAAACCATAACATCAATATTTACGAGTTACAAGTAAAGCACCTCTCACAGGGAAACGAATAGTTTTAAATGAATGTGTTTAAAAAAAAATTTGACAAGATCAGTGACTCTTCCATAAGAACTCAAAAAAGATCAATAATTAAACCCAAAGTTAGTAGGGATAAAAAGCAGAACTTAATGACCTAAAGAACAAATTGGAGAATATAAAAAATCCAAAGATTACTATTTATAAAGATTATTTGAAAATTGATATCTTATTAGAATAGATAAGAAAAAAAGAGAGAAATCTTAATTATAGATTTCAGAAAGTAAAAACAATGTATGGAACAAAATATAAAAAAATAGTATACTGTAAAAATCTTGCAAGGGGCAGGCGAGTGAGGGGTGGAGAGGAGTGTCCCTCAGCCCAGCCTGCACCCTCTCCAATCTGGGACCCCTCGAGGGATGTCCAACTTCCCCACCAGGATCTGGTCTAAAAGGGCAGTCGGATATCCCTCTCACAATCCAGGACTGCTGGCCCCCAAGTGCTCACCTGCCTGCCTTCCTAATTGCCCCTAACCACTTCTGCCTGCCAGCCTAATTGATGTCTAACTACTCCCCTGCCAACCTGTTTGCTCCCAACTTCCCTCCTCTGCCGGCCTGGTCACCCCTAACTGCCCTCCCCTGCAGGATTGATAACCTCTAACTGCCCTTCCTTCCATGCCTGGTCCCCCTCAACTACCTTTCCTTTCAGGCCTAGTCTCTCCCAACTGCCCTCCCCTACTAGCCATCTTGTGGTGGCCAACTTGTGTCCACATGGGGCAGCCATCTTTGACCACATGGGGGCAGTTATTGTATGTTGGAATGATGGTCAATCTGCATATTACTCTTTTATTAGATATGATAGAGGCCTGGTGCATGGGTGGGGGCCGGCTGATTTACCCTGAAGGGTGTCCCAGATCTAGGTGGGGGTTCCCTTAGAGTGTGGAGCGATCTGAGGGAGTCGCCTGTGGTGGTTTGCAGGCCAGCCACACCCCCTGGTTACCCAAGTGGAGGCCCTGGTATCTGGAATTTATTTACCTTCTATAGTTAAAACTTTGTAGCCTGGAGAGGAGCTAAGCCTCCTGCTTGCTCTGTGGCTGCCACCACTTCTGTTTGGATTTGTTTACCTTCTATAAATGAAACTTTGTAGCCTTGAGTGGAGGCCTAGGCCTGCAAGGGCAGGTGGAAAGCTTGGCTTCTTCCATTGCCTGGGAAACCAAAGCCTCCCTGCTGTTCTCTGTGGCTGTAGTCATCTTGGTTGGGTTTATTTGCATACTCGCTCTGATTGGCTGGTGGGCATGGCTGGTGGGCATGGCTTGTGGGTGTAGTGGAGTGATGGTTAATTTGCATATTATTCTTTTATTAGGTAGGATGTTTCATGCCTTAGATAAAATAAATAAATTCATTAAAAATTTATCAAAACTGCCTATATTAGTTTGCTAGGGCTGCCATAATAAAATACCACAGACAGATGGCTTAATCAACAGAAATTTCTCTTCTCAAAGTATGGAAGCAGAAAGTAAGATCAGGAGGGTTGGTTTCTCCTGAGGCCTGTGCTCTGCTTTTAGATGGCCACCTTCTGTCTATGTCCACACATGGCCTTTTCTCTGTGTGTGAATCATTGGCATCTCTTCCTCTCTTCTGAGGACAATAAGCATATTGGATTAGGGTACCACTATTATGACCTCCTTTAACCTTGATTACCTGTTTAAAGACAAGTTCCCAATAAAGTCACATTGAGGGCTAAGACTGTGACATGAATTCTGGGGGGACACAATGCAGTCAACACTCACAAAATAATAGAAAATCTAAGAAGCCTCATAATTACTAAAGAATGTGCACTTTCAATTTTAAAACTTTCCACAAAGAAAACTACAGGACAAGGTGGCTTCACTGGAGATCTGAATGAAGTAAGTAGGACAAAGACAAATGCTAGATGATTTAACTTTATGTGGAATATAAAAATAAACAAGCAGAAGAGAAACAGACTCACAGATAAAGAAAACATTTTGATGGCTGTTAGATGGGAATGGGGGTTGGGGAGATGGATGAAAAAGGTCAAGGGATTTAGAAGTACAAGTGGGTAGGTACAGAATAGTCATGGGCATGTAAAGGACAGCATAGATAACAGTCAATAATAATATAATAACTATGCATCGTGCCAGGTGGGTACTAGATTTACCAGGGTGATCACTTTCTAAGTTATATGAATGCTTAAACACAGGATTGGACACCTGAAACTAATATAATATTGTATGTAAATTGTCCTGAGGCCAAATCAACACCTACTCTTATTAAGATTTGGTTGCCAAAGCCAACACAGTCAAAATTTATGTTTAATCACTTCCAGTTGGATTTCTGTAATGCCCATTACTTTTTTCTTCCATTGGTCTGCCCTCTCTCCTGGTTTGGGGAACATAAAAATATGCTTCTCCTTCAGTGTATCCTTTCTGGATTATTAGGACCTCCTTCCAATCAGTCAAATCCAGAAAAAAGACCATTTCTCTCATTTCCCCAACATCCAATCCATCCCCAACACTACTTCTTAAATATCTCACTAATCCATCAAATTTCACCAATTTTGAGAATATTTTTGAAGTATCTTAGTTAATTTGAGAGATTCTTGATATGCAAGTAGCATGGTTTATTCCACATCCAATAAACTCCCTGTGAATTATGCCCCTGATCACAATATGTTTCTCTGGTGGCTCCTTCTCCTGTGGATTCCTAGCCCTTTTGATGTGAAAGTGCTGGAATCTATGAAGACAGGATGGGGGTATTTTCTATTTCAGGAAGCATCAAATGACCTACCTTGTAACTGTACTATGTTCTTTATTACTCTGACTTATTGAGAACACAAAATTTTCACCTCTGGGCACAGAAACATAACTGCAATAATTAAATTTCATTGTACTGAGGAGATTAACATTTCAAACCTAGCTGGAAGATAAGATGAAAGCCAAGGGACTTGATCAAGGCAAGGAAGCCAGCTCCCAAAATTTTACAACCTGCACCCAAGATAAACTCAGAAAATATTACTATACTAGAGGCTCAGTGCACAAAATTTAGGGGTAGGGGTCCCTCACCTTGGCCTGTGCCCTCTCACAGTCCAGGAGCCACAGGAAGTGGGCCTAAGCCTGCAGTTGGACATTCTGAGCATTGCCACGGAGGTAGGAGAGGCTCCCACCCCCGTTGCTGCACTCATCAGCCGTGAGCCTGGCATCTAGCTGAGCAGAGCTCACCCTGTGGGGGCCCATGGACCACCGGGAGGCAACTCCTGCCTCCTGGTGGTCAATGCACATCATAGCAACCAGTCGTTCCACCATTCAGTCAATTTGCATATTAGACTTTTATTATATAGGATGGTCAGGATGTCCTAACATTACAAAAATTTCAACAGAAGTATTCTTTAGTCTTTGGGCACTCAGTCACGTAAAGGACACAACAAACATAATAAATTACTATAATATGGAACGATGCATATAGAAACAAGACAGATACGTTTTGCAGCATCCTCTGGATACACATTTATGATTGATAGTCTAAAAGAAATGGCCTACATTTTTGTCCTTCCTAATATTAGGGACATAGCTAACAGGTTATTTATTATGAACACAATTTTTAAAAAATATATATATTTTATTGGCTTTTTACAGAGAGGAAGAGAGAGGGATAGAGAGTCAGGAACATGGATGAGAGAGAAACATTGATCAGCTGCCTCCTGCACCCCCCCCCCACTAGGGATGTGCCTGCAACCAAGGTATATGCCCTTGACCTGAATTGAACCCGGGACCCCTGAGTCCGCAAGCCAACACTCTATCCATTGAGCCAAACTGGTTTTGGCATGAACACAAATTTTAATGTCATTGTGACATAGTCCTCTAAAGAAAACTACCATGCATATTCTGGCACCTAATATTGGACCTGTTTTGTCTAGGGCCTTGGTTGGCAAACTGGGGCTCACAAGCCACATGCAGCTCTTTGGCAGATCATTGGTCTAGGGGAATTTAGGGAAGGCTTCCTACAGAATGTGGCAGTGAAATGAGTTCTAGAACTCTAGAACTTTCTAAACTTGACATTTAGAAAAGAACACGGCCCACACATATGGCTTTGTTTTAGCCTAATTACATCTTTAAAGGTCCTATTTCATGGGCAGAAGCAGCAGCATATACAAAGGCACTGAGGTTGGAAGGAGTTCAATGTTCAAGGGGTTAAAAGAACACTGGAGTGACTAGAGCATAGTGCACCAGAGGGTCAGAGCGTGATGCACAATGAGGAGGCAGATGTATGGGTTTGCAGGATGTGAAATCACAGTTTTTGATAAATGTTTAATATTTGAAATAGGCCAAGGGATGCAAGCATTTATATATTTTATATGATTATAAAATTCCTAATTTTGAACACTTCCATGGAAAATCTTAGTCATTTGTTGGAGTACATTTACTGTCTTGTTTCAAAGGCTAGAGGATGACAATGGAAGATGGTGTAAGATCCATCCTTCTCCCTAACTCTGCTTCCACACTGAAATTTTATTTGCATTGCTAAAGACTTCTTTTTACTGGGCAGGGAGATTAATAAGCAGTGCAGCAGAAATATGAGAGTCATTACTGCTGATTAAATGATAATTTTCTAGAGCGACATTATGCATCAGAAAAGAAAATAATGAGCTCACTTGAATTTATGGACCCCACAGCAGCTAGGAGAAGTTCTCTCCTTGGCTCTTCCAAGCCTCATATTAAAAAATATTTGAGATAGAGGTTAAAAGTGGGCACCTTGGCAAGGAAGCTTATGTCATTGTAATCAGTGTGCTGGAAGTAATAAATACCACCTATAAAGAAAAAAAACACATGTGCCTATATATTCTAGTCTATTAATTACTTTGAATCAAGAAGAGAGAAAAAGAAGACAAAGCCTGATGGATCGAATGCAGTAAAGAAATCTTAGTTTGATACACAGAAAGCAATGGAAATCAGAGTTTGGTATGGAGCGTGCCAGTCAATACCCAGTGTATCCGTCTGCCTGAGCTGCCATTGCAAAATACCACAGACTGGGTGGCTTAAACCATGGACGTTTAATTTCTCATGGTTTTGGAAGCTGGAAGTCCAAGATCAAGATATCAGCATTTAGTTTCTTCTGCATCCTGTCTCCTTGGCTTGCAGATGGCTGCCTTCTCGTTGTGTGCTCACATGGTTGTGTGTTCGTCTGTTTTTTCTATTTCTTAATCTCCTCTGCTTATAAAGACACCAAACTTGTTGAATTAGGGCCCACTAATATGGCTTTATTTTAGCTTAATTACCTCTTTAAAGGCCCTATTTCCAAATACAGTCACATTCGAGGTATAGGATTTAGGACTTCAGCATATGCATTTTGCGTTGAGGGTACACAATTCAGTCCATAAGACCCCAAAATATCACCTGAGCACTTGCTCTGAACAGGGTGCCATGCAACACACTGGGGCTATAGGAATACATGGTCCTGTCCTTAGGGATCCTGGGAGCCAATAGGGAAGAGGCAATTAGTAATTAATCATACCAGTGCCAAATACTACAGAGAGTGTGAATTGGGGAGGGGATGGAAGAGTTGCAGAAAGATGTCTGAGGAAGGAAGCTTTAAGGTAAGTCCAGAACAGGATGTAGGTATGAACCAGAAGAAGGGGACACAGATACCAAGCTTGAGAAAACAGACCATTTCCTGGAGACAAGCAGAAGAGATCACTGTATGTTGGAGGGAGTTAGTGAAGTCAGCAGGACTAAGAGAGGAAATGGAGAGTGGTGTGCAATAACTCCGAGGCCATAAGTGGGTATTATACCATATAGGAAAAATAAAATATGACTGCTATGGTGACATGAAGGGTGTGTAGACTGGCACATGCTATTGTGAGCATTCTACTGGTACATTAAGAGATAAATGAGGAGACAACAGTCTAATAATTTTGAGAGTACAATGGTTTTACCATTGTACTTAGTACAATGGTTAAGAACTAGAGCTCTGGACCACACTCAGGGTTGAATCCTGGCTCTACCGCTTACCAACACTGTGGCTTTGGGTGAGTACCTTCACCTCTCTGTGCCTAGGTTTTCTCTCCTACACATTGGAACTAATCATGGCACACAGCCTCTAAGCAAAGTTAAATGAGTGGATGCAATAAAGAACTTAGAGCAGTTCCTGACTCACAGTAACATTCAGTACCTGTCAACTTTTATCACTAGGAGGAAGGACAGGAGATAAAATCCACATGGCATATGGAAATGCCACTGGAATGTAGGATAAAAGTAAAAAGTCAAACGTTTATTTAATGTAAAAATATCTTTCCATTGCAGTTTACATTTCAATATTAATTTGTATTAATTTCATGAGGTTAGACAATCATATACTTTATCAAGTGATGCCCCTGATGGTTCCAGTACATAGTTATTAAAATACTAGAGGCCCAGTGCATGAATTTGTGCACCTGTGAGGTCCAGCCAGCCTGTCCTGATGGGGGCCAATCAGGACCGGGCTGGTGGGGGTGAGGGGAGGCGCCAGGGGCAGTTAGCTGTCCCTGCCCCCTATCAGGGTGGGGGTGGGGCCAATCGAGTGGTCGAGGCTAGCCAGGGGGAGGGGCTGCTGGAGGTTTGGGGGACTGATCTGGGCCTGGATCAGGCTAGTTGGCTGCCACCATATACATCATAGCAACCAGTCTTTCCGGTCACTATATATATATATATATATATATATATATATATATATATATATATATAATGTTATTCACTGTTCCCTATGCTGTCTGTACTTTACATCCTCATGACTATTTTGTAGCTTCCAATTTGTACTTCTCAATCCCTTCACCTTTTTCACTGTCTCCCAATTCTGCATCCCTCTGGCAACCATTAGTCTGTTCTCCATATCGATGAGTCTGTTTGCATTTTATTCATTTATATCATTCTTTAGGTTCAACATATAAGTTAAATCATATGGTATTTGTCTTCCCTGACTTATTTTCCTTGCCATAACCCCCTTTAGTCCCATTTTGAACTCCCCCTTACTGATCAATTCAGCAAGCATTTATTGAGCAGATCCTCTTTCACTCTCAAATAACATTTTTATTTATGAAACAATTTTCCTTTAAGACATTTAAAGAAATAGGTGGAAGCACATGGATAACAAATGTGCATTGGTTAAGCAGTGGTCTCAAAGATTAAATGCCTTTCACCCACACCATTCCATTAAAATGTTTCATCATCATTGCCTCTCTTTCCTCTTAGCAGTTTATATTTTCTCTTTTCAGTCTAGTCTGTCATCTATGTATATATTCCACATGGACAAAGTGTACATATTTTAGGTGAGAAAGACTATGATGGGAAGGGACCAGTGAGAATCGCTCAAATATTGGTCTTCTGAAATCACCTGGGCTGTCAGGATTCATTGTGCAAAACTCTATCCCTGGCATTAATTTTCTGTCAGACAATAGTGTTATCAAATTCCTCATTCCTAAAAATGTCAGCTTGATTTCATATTCTTACTCATTTACAAAAGACTGCTTGATCATTTAAGTTGGTTTATGAATGGTTGTGATACTGTCATCAAATCGTTCTGCAACAGTAAACATTCCTATTTGGCAGTATGGTATACTGATTATTGGAGATTTGGTCCTGTCCAAAATGTCCACAAAGGCATTTTATCCAGGCCAAATGGTCCTTAATGTTTGGTCCTGTCCAATATGTCCACAGTTGCCTTAGTTGGTTTGGCTCAGTGGATAGAGCATAGGTCTTCAGACTGAAGGGTCCTGGGTTATATTCCAGTCAAGGGCACATGCCTGGGTTGTGGGTTTGATCCCTAGTAGGGAGGTGCAGGAGGCAGCCATTCAATGAATGGCTCTCATCATTGATGCTTCCATTTATCTTTCCCTTTCCCTTCCTCTCTGAAATCAATTAAAAAAATATATCTATATCTATATCTATATCTATATCTATATCTATATCTATATCTATATCTATATCTATATCTATATCTATGTCTATGTCTATGTCTATGTCTATGTCTATATATAGATATAGATATAGATATAGATATAGATATAGATATAGATATAGATATAGATATATTTTAAAATGTTCACACTTAAGAAAATGTCCTTGGGTTTAAATAGCCCAGAACATTTATTTGCATTTTTTGGTTTACAGGATTAATACATAAAAATAATAGCGTGTTTTATTGGTCTAATAGTTGTGCTGTGGCTGTATTGCTCATAATAACTCTTTCTGCCTCAATAGCCTACCTGATTAGGGCACACAGGGTTAGGGAGATGGTCCAATGTGGACCAAATGTCTCTGTGGAGGTTTTCCATAGAACCAAATGTCCTGCAAGGGGTACACTCATTCTTTGAAGATGCAATAATAAAACTTTCAGGGGGGGAAAAACAGTTTAACACAATACTGGCATGTTTTGAGAACTCAATAAATTTTTGTTGAAGTAATCAATCAGAAATAGTCCTTAAAGCAACACTGCAGGACAATGGTTATTTCTCCATTTTACAAATGTGGGAGCTGAGATTGGTGGACTTAACCTATTTCAGGCTGTGCAGTGGGAAATAAAGAGGGCTGGAGAGTTAAATGAGTTTTGTATAAGGTGGGTTGTTGACATCAAATACAAGGTGCCTATTTTGTGGCATAACTGGATCCTCTGCGTAGGTGTTGGCCAGGACTGGAGTCCCAGCTGAGTGGAAGGATTTACTCCCAAGCTTATGTAGTCACTGGGCAAATTCAACTGTTTGCAGGCTGCAGGAAGGAGGCCTTCAGTTTATTGCTGGCTAGTGACTATAAGCCACCCTCAGTTCCTCACCACGTTGTCCTCTCCACAGGCAGCTCAAAATATGGTAGTTTGCTTCCTAAAACCTGGTAGCTAGCAAGGGAGTTCTCGTAAGAGAAGTGCTGCACTCCTGTGGAATGACATTGCATCATCACCGTTGCCACATTCAGAAGCAAGTCAGAGGAGCCATCACCATTCATGGAAAGGGGTCCACAGAAGTGTGACTAGCAGGAAGCCAAGTCATGTCCACCAACTTAGAATCTGTTCACCTCCATTGAGCTACATTATGTTCCTGTTAGCCCTAGCTAGAGCAACTCTTTCTTACCCTAATCAACAGTGTGTGTGTGTGTGGGGGGGTGCCTCAGTGACCTTTTATGCTCTTATCTTTCTGGAATATTTGGCCTACAGTTGGAAAGAAAAACAGAGATCTAGAAATCTCCGGGAGTTGAAATTTATGCAAGAGTAACTATTACCAATAAGAGAAAATGTGAGCAGAGATGGCTCTGTTCGCTGTTATCCAGAACAAAACACTATAGCGGGAGCATCGTAGTAGGAAGTCCTTTTAAATGGATAAATTTAGCTTTTAAAAAAAGACAACAAAATAACCACCTCACTCTCCAGTATTGATTTTTCTAATGTTCCCACAGCATGGTGAAAACTTCATCATGGATTTCCACTGGTCCACAGCCCAGGGTTTTTGACACATGCTGGATTAGAAGCCAAGGTCCTATCAGACCTGAGGAATAGAACTTACATTACTGCCCTCTTGTATCTCAATCACTAAATGAATGATTGGTGCATCCTACAACAACATACATTTTTCATTAAGATACCTAAAATCAAACAAGGCCTCAAACTTTCAAGCTATTTTGATTGATTCACTGTGAACTGAAACAATGATGCTTCTTAGCAATTGGACACCTTATTTTTGTGGTGTATGTGGTTCAATAAGCCATTTTAAGTTGATGAGTTTGCTTGAACCATGTCGGTCCCATCTCTAATAATAGGAAAATTTGAAGGGGAGCAGAATGGGGCTGTTAGGAAAACCTTACACATTTTATATACCCAAACGTTCTGCAGTCTTTCTGGCAAATTACACTTGATTGAGATGGAAGATAAATGTCATAATTGAGAGCAATTTGTAAAAATGCAACTGGAAATAATTTCTTTGCTCATGTTGTTAAAAAATATATATACTCCCAATGTAGATTTAATTAGAGTGGTTATGCGTGGCAAATATTCACTGAATGATCCTGCAGTTCTTTATGGCCGTTTGTTTATACATATACATATGTGTGCATGGGTAATGGCAGTCAGGAAATGCCTGTATTTTAATATATTTTTATGTCTGTATGGAAAAAGGAAGTATAGATATGGGAGTTCTAGACCTTGGCTTGCTTGTAAATCCACTTTAAAATGAGATATAGCTTACTTAATTCATGAAAAAAAAATAGGTTAGAATATTTTCCTATATAGTTTTGCTGATTTGATAAATTACACAGAATTAATTTTATTCCAGATGACATCAACCCAACTAAAGTTGGCTTTGCAGGGGCAAGGATGGGAGGGGGAGAGAATGTTTTAGCTCACATTATGGAAAACCCCAGGGGGAGTCACCTCCGGGAATAGTGGGATCCACAGCCTTGAGTTAAGAAATCAGAATTCTCACTCCGACTCTCCATTTGGCATTATCTTTCTTGGCTCTCCAGGAAGTAGCAAAAGTGGCAACTAGCAGATCAGGGTTCTATCCTAACAGCCTAACATCTTTGGCTGGAAAGGCATGCCCTTTTCTCAATGATTCAATGATTAATGGGCACAAGTTAGGTCCAAATGTCCAACCCAGAAAAATTATCCCAGCATGGAAATGAGCTGATCCTATTCATTAGTACGGGATCAAATGTTTACCTTATGGACCTGGAGGTGTAGTCAACTTCCATTACAAAAAACCCATGTGATCTATAATGAGAGTGTCCTTTAGAGAAAGAGAGGGTTTCTCCTGAGGTGCAGTGGGCAGTGAGAAAGAAAAGTCCCCTAACCTTCCATGATAGTCGTTTCTGTCCATAACCAGCTTAAACTCTAATCACCTCTAATGCATGCTGAAACTTCTACCTTTTAATAGCTGACCCTATAGCAGTAAGAAAATGCATATAGTAAATGTTAGATAATTGGCTCTAGGGTTTATTATTTTTTTTCTGATCTTTTGAATTTTAGGATGAATATGTAGCTACTATACTGAGAGTCACTCCTTAAGATGAAATACACATAGCCTTCTTAACTGTGCACCTTCTACATTTGTTACCATGTATGAAATATAACCATTTTTTAGTAAATTGGATACAATGTTTTCTCTCAGTTTCACTGTTTAAGCAAAGACACCAAAGCCAAATTCTATTGGGATGAGTTGAGTTTTGAGAGTTATTCTTACGTATCATCGGATACACAAGAGTGAAGTCTGTATATTGAACACATTCCCTCTAGCGTCTTGCTGTATTTTTTTTCTTCACATTCCATCTGTTGTCCATTAGTAAAGGTTCCTCACTTGAGAGTGGAATGGTTAAGAATGAGTTTGCAAATATCTGGGTTATTTACCCACTCACAGACGAAAGAGAGATTCAAGAGCCATGGTTTCAATTTCCCCTGAAATCTCACAGGGTCACAGCTATCCATCCTATTTATTACAAGTTCATTGCTCTCATCCCCAGACTGAGCCTAAGGGGCTGCTAAACTTTAATTGAAATGAGGAAGTTAAGACCCCCTCCAGTTTTTTAAAGGACAAAGCAATGCACTTTAGTGGTTTGGGGCTTCACCAAACTCATGCCACCATACTAAGAGTTTCATTCCAAAGCATAAATGTCTTGGAACAATTCTCTGGAAGTGCAAGCACTTTGAGTGACAAATGCAAAACTACACAATTGGGAGAAAAGGATTGTCAAGTCAACACATAGAAAGTAATGATTCATTTTAGAAAATAAAATGTTTAAAGAAACATCAGGGAACTTGTTTTTGGCTGCAGTTAGCTTAATGAAATGGTTCTCTGAGTGAATATTTATTGGAAATCTGTGTTTAGAAAGCTGGAAATAAATTCCATTTTTAAGTTATGCTTTTCCCTGTCCTCTCCTTCTGCATTTGCTGGCCCGTTTTATTCAAGATGAAAACCAGATATAAATAAAGATTCTTGAACTGCTTTTAAACTGCTGGCATCTGTTAGATTAGAAGAAGTCTGATTTAGCAAAACTTAGAACAGTGCAGAACAATTGCCAAAACAAGAGAATCTTTTATTTATGTTGTACGACAAAGTTATGTAACCAGGCAAATGGTTCATCTTCATTCTTTATGATGTGTATACAGGCAATATATCTCTTCATATTTGGCCAGCTGAGAGCCCATTAGCTGGGGCTGCATTATTTATATGTTAAATTGATTTGAGAGGAAAATAATTATGTATGTTCAGCTAAAAACCATCCCTGCATTCATCAGGAAGCTATTATTATAAAGATTTCCTTCTGAGTTTTATTTTTATTTTTAAAGATGTGGTGGTTGTTTTACAGTACTTCCTAATTTCCAGAGTCTCCAGAAAGAAAGTAGTTAAAAGTGAGAATGCCACAGTCAGAGGTCTTGGTTGGAAACCTAGCTCACCAGTGTCAGTGTTTGATTGTTGGAAGCTATTAATCTCTCTGAGCATTTATAAAATGAGGATAATAAGAGTTCTTCCTCACATGTTCATTCCAACGATAAATGCACACATAAAGTGATTAGCACCTGGTCTGATGCATAGCATGAATTCAATAAACTCTAATGCTATGAACATTATCATTCCAATCTCATGAATACAAAGTTAAGCTATGCAATATGAATGGGATGTAGTCTTGCATGTTTTTAATAGTCTTTCTAGGTTCTGTAGAAAAATCGTGGTCTAAATGATTTTCAATATTTAGGGATATGCTCTGTATACTGAAAACTAGCACAACAGCAGGAGATTGCGAAGGAATGTTTGTCATATCCAGTCAGTACACCAAAAGGCATCAATCCTGGCTGCACAACAGATGCTGGATAATATATATGAAGAGGCAAGCGATCATTCACAAAGTTTGTTTATTTGCTCTTATTTTATTTGAACAAAGAGCCTCTATCTGAGGAAACCCTGAGGTTGGGAGGAGGAACACCATTCTCCCAGGTTTGGAAGCAATTCAGACTAACAAAATTAATCAATGTAGAGTTTATCTTAATTCTCAGAAGTTTATTCTTTCTTCTACCCCTAATCCTGAACAGAGTCCCTCCAACGTAAATAGGAAACAGGTTGGTTTGCCTTTTGTTGATAGCACTCTTCCTATGAGGGAGTTTTCTGCACTAAGTATAGAGCCCTTAATTTTATTTTTGTTTTAGGTGTACAGAATAGTGGTTAGTGCATTATTTATGAAGTATTCCCCCTGATAATTCTAGTACTCACCCGGCACCATACGTAGTAACTGCAATGTTATTGGCCATATTTTCAATGCTGGGCTTTACATCCCCAGGACTATTTTGTAACTTATTCCCTTTACCTTTTTCACCCGTCGTCCCACCACCTTCCCATCTGGCAATCCTCAGTTTGGTCACCACCGTCTATTAGTCTGTTTCTGTTTTATTTGCTCATTTATTTTGTTCTTTAGGTTCCACATATAAGTGAATCATATGGCATTTGTCTTTTTATGTGTGAGGCATTTCATTTAGCATAATACCCTTTAGATCCATCCATCTTGGCACAGATAGTAAGGTTTCACTCTCTTTTTTTTATAACTGAGTAATAGCCTATATATATATATATATATATATATATATATATATATATATATATACCATATCTTCTTTATTAAATCATGTATTGATGGGCACTGGGTTGCTTCCATATGTTGGCTATTGTAAAATTCTGCATTGAACATAGGGCTGCATATATCTCTTTGAATTAGTATTTTGGATTTATTTGTATATCTTCTCAGAAGTGGAATTAAATTGCTGGGTCATAGGAAGTTTTAGTTTTTTTTGTTTTTGTTTTTGTTTAGGAATCTTCACACTGTTTCCATAGTGTTTGCACCAATCTGCATTCCCCCCAGCAGTGCACAAGGGTTCCCTTTTCTCCACATTCTCACCAACACCTTTTGTTTACTTATTTATAACTAGAGGCCTGATGCATGAAATCAGAGAAAGAGTAGGCCTTCCTTCCCCCAGCTGCAGGCACAGGCTCCCCTTTGGCACCCAGAACCCAGGCTTCCCTCCAGCTGCCAGCAGGCACCTGGGACCAGGGCTTCCCTCGCAGCCCGGCTTCATTGGGAAAGACATCCACTGGAATTAGCATATAATGCTTTTATTATCACAGACTAGGGGCCCAGTGCACAAATTTGTACACCTTGAAAGGAACTGTGTGCTGTGAGGTTGCAGTGGGCACAGGGGCGGGTTTAGGCCCATCCTCCACACCCCCGCTCAGCCCCTCCTGCCACAGCCCCCAGTCCCTGTCTGCCAGCAGCCCTCCTCCCACTGCCACCGCTCCCATGTATTGATGTCACTGGCCCCACTCGCACCCACTGATGGAGCGATTGGGGCTGGCACTGGCAGTGGGTGTGAATATGGCAGGCACCAGTAGCAGGTGCGAGCACCAGGCAGGACTATGGAACGTGGGTGCAAAAGATTTTCACTAACCACCAGAGGCTCACCCCAATGACAGTGACCAGCGCCCCACCTTGGTCTGGTGCCCCTGCTCACCTGCTCCACCATCCTGCTGCAACCAATGCCCACTATGTTCTATGCTCTTCAGCCTGCTGCAGACACCTCTCATATTCTGCATGCACCCCTGGTGATCAGCACACCTCATAGTGACTGGATGTTCAGTTGTTCTATTGTCCACCATTCAGTCTATTTGCATATTAGAATTTTATTCTGATAGCCATTTTGACAGGTGTGAGGTGATATCTCATTTTGGTTTTAATTTGCATTTCTCTGATGATTAAATACTATGAGCATCTTTTCATATGTCTACCAGTATTGGCCACCTATATGTTTGGAGAAATGTTTATTCGGTTCCTTTGCCTATTTTGAGCTACACTCTTCAATACTTGGTTATTTTACATACATAATATAGTACATTAAATTCTGCCAAGACCGGTTTGGCTCAATGGATAGAGCATCAGCCTGTGGGCTGAAGGGACCCAGGTTCTATTCCTGTCAAGGGCATGTACCTTGGTTGCGGGCACATCCTCAGTGGGGAGTGTGCAGGAGGCGGCTGGTGGATGATTCCCTCTCATCGATGTTTCTGGCTCTCTGTCCCTCTCCTTTCTTCTCTGTAAAAAATCAATAAAATATATTTTTTAAAACACATTAAATTCTTTCATAATTTTTTTATGTTTGCAATAGCAGATTTTATTGCTTTTCCTTTCCTCTAGATCATTCATCAAAATTTAAAACACACACACACACACACAACTTCAATTTCTCAAGGCATTACACACAAATGGTGATATAAATTTCTTACATCAACTGAAAATTATTCATAATCATTTTCTTATTTGTACCTCCAGGAGCTGAAAAATATAAACTCTTCTTTGGAGTTACAGATTTAGAAAAAAATATATATTAAAAATTTTTAAATGTTGGGATATGTGTTTTCTATATCAGTTGCACAGGACTTTTGCATTAGGGATAAACATCAAAAAAGGGATTTATTATTAAATATGAGATCCTGCCCTACAGATTACTCATTTTATCACTTCATGAAAATGCCTCAGTAATAAGACACACCTCTACTTCCTCCCCAACACAAACTACTACGAGGAACACTTAAGTTAACATACAAGCAAGGTTCAAAAGTATAAGGACCTCATCTTTTTGGCAACTATTGTATCTTCTACTCAGAGTACAAAGACTCTCACACACAGTCACAATTCAGCAAGTATTTGTTGAATAAAAAATTATGTCAGCCCTACCTGGTTTGGCTCAGTGGATAGAGCGTTGGCCAGCAGACCAAAGAGTCCCAGGTTTGATTCTGGTCAAGGGCATGTACCTCTCTGTTGCAGGCTCCTTCCCAGTCCTGGCCCTGGTCAGGGCTCATGCAAGAGGCAACCAATCAAGATGTTTCTCTCACATTAATGTTTCTCTCTTTCTCTCTCTTCCACTCTCTAAAAAGCAATGGAATGGAAAAATATCATCATTTTTTAAAAAATGATGTCATAAGCTTGAAAATCTATCTATCTATCTATCTATCTATCTATCTATCTATCTATCTATCTCTCTATCTATCTATCTATCTGGCTAATATGCTAAGTGTCAACCATGCGACCAGTCACTATGATGCACACTGACCACCAGGGGGCAGACACTCAATGCAGGAGCTGCCATGATATACTGGCTATTTACAATGAAATAGCACTGTGGACCTCTCACTGACAAAGCAATACTCGGCTTTCCCCAAGTGGAACACAATCCCCACTACCACCCCAGAGTGACACCCCACCAAATTGCAGCTGAGACACCATGGTGCAAAGTGTGACTCACAGTCCAGCACAGCCCAGAAAGTCACTAAGGGCACCAGGTAATGGCATCCCATAGCAACACCCAGCTTCTTCTCCCTAGGGCCTAGCCACTAGCCTCCTTAGAGTTTCTTCAGCCCAGGAACAGGACTTGTTTTCTAGCCAGGTGCAAACATTTTACACTTTAAACAAATGTCTGTGAAGCATTTTCCTGTGCCTCATCTCATTTGATCCTCTCAGAAGTCCTGGAGTAGGTATATAGGAAACTCAGTGGAGTCATATTTTCTTTTCATTAGCTAGAAAACAGAAATTTAGAAAGTTCAGAAACTTGACCCAACTGAAAAGAAGTAAGAAATGGTGAACCTTGAAAATGACTTCAGATTTTCCCACTGAACAGAATATAGTCAAACACTGCTGCAGTAACTTTTTCATCCTTTGTCCTTCCTGTGTGATCTACAGTAATAATCTGCTTCGTGTTGATATTTACTGCTTTGTTGCTGACAATTACCTGAAAGAGAAGTTGGGGTGCTTCACTGGGCTGGAAAAGTTTAGCTAACTCAGAAAGCAGGTCTAATTAAATAAGTTTATCTATATACTGGTATATAAAGCTCTTGCTGGTGCCAATTGCACATGTGTGTTTCCATCTGTCATTGTTGATCCTGAATTTAGTTGACACTTCCATTATAGAGAAAGGGAAAATAGTGATATTAAATATTTCTTCTATTTAATTTCCTTTAAATGTGCATGAATCCATGCACTGAGCACTAGTACTCTAATAAAATGGATAACAACTAGTAGACCAAGGACTGAATCTGGGTCACAGGGATATTTTAAGTGTCTCAACCTTAAAAAGTTTGTCCCCATTAGGGACTATCTCAGCTTCAGAGAGCTGCCTGACCCACAGTCATGTCTTCCTGGGCATCATCCAAAGGCCCACATCCAGTTATTGCTTGGTGTGTCAGTTTAACGCCTGGCAATCCATGCCCAACACCTGATTGTGCTAAAGTATCATTCTGGCTTCAGACCTCCACTCAGTCAACTAAGGAAATCTTTGGGCTAGTATCACAATTCAACTCTTTTCCCTCTTCTATAGGTTTGATACCAATGGTACTCATCTTAAAAGAAAATCATGCACAATAGACTTGGAGTCTGAATCTGCTTTCTGGGAAATTCAACATGTAACAGTTTCCTTCCATGTAGAAATGCCACAAACAGGACATTTTTTGTAATGTAATGTGCCTCTGTAAACACCTTTTTTTATTATTAACACCAATAATGACTAATTAGCAGAAGTGAAGTAGGAAAAGTTCTAGGATACTAAGGAATTAGTTTTTCTGGAAAGTTGTCAAGCCTGCTCATTGAAATAATCTTGACCTTTGAATCAGTACCCATCAGTCCAGCACTGATTACATTGCTGACTAAGAATAGGGATAAGACCAAATGACTGAATTCTTAGATTATTTGAAACCAGAAATTCTGTATCCAGACAGTGCTAGAATTCATTGCTAACTCTGCATGGGTAATATTATATCACTTTAACAACTTCACAACATTAAGATTTCCATGTCAAGATTATTAACTCAACTTTTATAAGGTAGCTGCTAAAGCTTGGCATTGTTCACAAATATTACAGGGTATAAAAATGTCATTTTGTGATTAGCCATAAATTTGCAATTTATGAAAGTAATTTGTTTACTTGGAATAAACTTACCTGACTCATGCAGTTTAGGTGAGAAAGCCACAAACCTCTACCACGATGTTCTATTTCCGCATTTAGTGCCATATTTTCCTTAAGCTCTGGTACCGTATAGGTAAAACCCTGCTTGGGGATACCATTAAACTATATCAGTGCTGGAGACCACAGCAAACAGGAGTTAGCATAAAAATGTAAAAAGAAACATTAAAAGGCCAATGGACTTCAATATTCAGCAGGGCAGAAAATCAGCATAAAATTGCCCTGCTGTGGGTTCAATGACTCAAGACAATTTCCTGACCTGATGATCCTTACATTGTTTACCAAACTTTACCTTTGATCTTCATGTATGCATTTCTAAAGGGAAAAATGTGTATTCAAGTAAATAAAAAGAGGACCAGGCCAGAAGTCAGTGTGCCTCTTCAGGAGAGAGGTCTTCACCTGGCCCACAATGCCTTCTAAATTCATATTCATTGTATAACATTTTCATTTGTGCCTTGGCTCCTCCTTCAGATCCTGAACCTAGCCATGCAGGTCAGAGCATACTACCTAAAGATGAGTTCCTGGGTGGAGGTATTTTCTTTTGATGGATATATTGGAAAATCTGCTGTCTAAACAATAAACATGTTATTCATTCCATCAGAGTAGAAAATGCATCAGGGCCTCCCAATCATTTTGCTGTGAATGAGTTACTAGGAAGTCTAGATACAAGTCCTTCAACCTCTGGGTCAGTTGCCTATCCTGGGCTGGTTGCACTGGGCTATGAGAAACGTAATCCATTTTTCCCAATATGGCATACTGAAGCAAATTTAAGATTATGCTAACTTTGAACTATACAAATGAAAACACATATGTTCAAATCTCTACATGTATAGCCCTCCAAAAATTGATTTCTAAATTCCTCTAAGTACAAATTGTTTTCAATTATTTTATTGTAAAGACTCATTTTTAAAACAGTCATTAGGTTAAAAAATAAAAGAGAGAAGCATGATAATAAAATTTACTGTCTCTAATTGGTTAACTAGTTAAAATTAATGCATATGATGACAGGAGATTTGACTTTGAGTAGTGAGCACATGGTGCAATCTACGAGAGAGAGAGAGAGAGAGAGAGAGAGAGAGAGAGAGATGTAAATTAACTATCACTCCACTATACCCATCAGCCAATCAGGAGTGAGTATGCAAATTAACCCAACAAATCTGGTGGTGGCCATGGAGCTGGAGGAAGCAGGAGAATTGGGTTGCCCCCAGTGATGGAGGAAGCCAAGCTTCTGCCTGCCCTGGCCAGCTATGGCCTCCACTCAAGGCTATAAAGTTTCAATTATAGAAGATAAATAAATCCCAGATACCTGCTTCCAGCTGGCCCTGGTCTCTGCTCCAGGAGGAGCGGAAGGAAGGGAAGGAGGGAGGGAGGGAGGTAGGGAGGGAGGGAGGGAGGCAGTCCCTTATCCAGGCTGGCCATACCCCCATGGGGTGAGAATCCCCGCTGGAGGGCTTGGCCAGCTTGCAAACAGCCATCAACCCTTCATCCAGGCTGGCCAGGCACCCCAGCAGAAAACCCCACCATGAAAGAGCTGTGGCCAGCTTGAAAACAGCCCTTAGCCCCTCACTCTGGCTGGCCATGCCCCCCCCCAGTGGGGACCCTCACCCCATGGGGCCATGACTGGCCTAAAAACCACCAGAGGCCCCTTGCCCAGGCCACCCCATGCCCCAAAGGAACCCCCACCCTGATCCAGGACACCCTTCAGGGCAAACCAGCCATCCCCCACCCATGAACCAAGCCTTTATCTATACTAATAAAAGGGCAATCCACTAATTAGACTGGGAGACCTTCCAGGAGACCTTCTGGACAAAACCATGGTGGCAGGGCCAAAGTAGAGGCAATTAGAGGCCAAGAGGGGAGGGCAGTTGTGGGTGATCAGGCTGGTGGCGGGGGAGGGCTTTGGCGAATGATCAAACCAGCAGGGGAGAAGTTGGGGGTGAGCAGACCAGCAGGGGGGTCAGTTTGGGGCAAGCAGGCAATCAGTGGGGGGTCAACTGAGGGTGATCAGGACAGCAGGGGTAGGGGCAGTTTGGAGTGAGCATGCCAGCAGGGGGACAGTTTGGGGTGAGCAGGCCAGTGGGGTGGGAAGGTGGGGGTGAGCAGGACACTAAGGAGGGCAGTTGGGGGCAAGCATACTGGCATGGGAGGCAGTTGGGGGTCATCAGGCTGGTGGGGGGGCAGTTGGGGGTGAGCAGGCCGGCAGGGGAGCAGTTAGGAGAAAGCAGGCCAGTGGGGAAGGAAGGTGGGAGCAAGCAGGCCAGCAGGGGGGGCAGTTGGGGGTGAGCAGGCCAGCAGGGAGGGCAGTGGGGGTGAGCACACTGGCACGGGGGCCAGTTGGGGGTGAGCAGGCTGGCAGAGAGAGCATTTGGGGGTGAGCAGGCTGGCAGGCAGAGTGGTTAGGGGCAATCAGGCAGGCAAGCAGACAGATGAGCAGTTAGGAGTCAGCATTCCTGGATTGCAAGAGGGGTGTCTGACTGCTGGTTTAGGCCAGATCCCTGTAAACCAGCAGTAGGACATCCTTTGAGGAATTCCAGATCGGACAGGGTGCAGGCCGGGCTGAGGGATACCTCCCAGTGCATGGATTTCATCCATCTACCCTCTAGTATACACATAACATAGAAACCCACACCTGGAACCTATTTGTTCCTGTTGACCAATGTCACCCCAATAAATTTATTTTAAAAAATAAATTAAATTAATGCTAGCCACTTTGTAGGGTTTCCCAAACATTTAATCATGAAACCCTTTTTCATTAACCCACTGTAAAATGATGGCTATAAACAAAAGAGAGGTAAAAGAAGTTGATTATTTTCTTTTATTGATTAAACTTATTGGGGTGACATTGGTTAATAAGGTCATATAGGTTTCAAGTGTAAATTACTATGATACATGACCTGTATATTACATTGTGTTCCCACCATATATTTGGTCCCTTTATCCTCTACCTCCCCCCCTTCTCTCTGGTCACCACCACACTGTTGTCTATCTGTGTCTCTGAGTTTTAGTTTAATACTTGATAGCCCAGTACAGTTGGGAAGTACCACTAGGATGTGAATAAAAGCAATGCATGCAAGATATGAACAAATGATTGAATCAATGTTCTGTAGAATTATAAAGCTGGAAGGATTCTTGAGAGTACATAATTTTTCAGATGTGAAAACTGAGATTCAGGATGAAACAAAGACTTGTCTGCGTTCACATAGCAAATTGATGAAAGAATCAACCCTATTCATTTGTTATATGAATGAATGAGTAAATTAGTAAGTAAATACAGAAGTTTAAAGATCATATTTTGTTAAGTAAAGAAGAATCAGAGAGATTATTTATGAGAATTTGAAAAAATAATTAGGAATTAGGCATTGTTTATACAAGAAAATACATCTGATCAGAAAAACTCAACGTAAAGCTGCTAAGGAGATTTCCAGAATCCGACAGCATTTGGGAAAATGAGATGGATGAGAACATTCTGTGAGGCCAGAATCTCAGTAACAGCAAAGGATCATTCTTTTCAAACATATGTATAGTATAATATTTTAATACATGTATTAAATTTATATATATTGTTATTACTTTCATATATTCACATAAGATAGCCTATGTAATAAAGAGCTAATATTCTAATTAGACCGGCCAGCAGAAAACTGTCTGGACAACCTTCCTGATGACCTTCTGAGCGAAGCCGGGGCTGCGAGGGCTGGGCAAGGCAGGCTGGGCTACGAGGAACGAGTTCCTTGCACGAATTTCATGTGTTAGGCCTCTAGTATATTATAGTACTTAAATTTTTTTCCTTTGAAATGTTATAAGTTTAAAAGAATGCTAAGTGAAACTATATAAAACACAGTAAAACTTGTGTAGCCTTATTAAATCTTATGTTTTCCATATTTATATTATTTTTAATTTTTATGATGAAACATTTTAATAGAGATAGAATATTGAGCCCCATATATTCATAACCTAACTTAATAATTTTCAATTCAAAACTGATCTTGTACCTGTATGCTACCTGGGCTTTCTACATCATTTAGAAAGTATCCCAGCCCTACCTGGTTTGGCTCAGTGGATAGAGAGTCAGCCTGCAGACTGAAGGGTCCCAGGTTCAATTCTAGTCAAGGCCACATGCCCAGGTGTCAGGCTTGATTTCCAAAAGGGTATAAGCAGGAGGCAGCCTATCAATGATTCTCTCTCATAATTGGTCATTCTATCTCTCTCTATATATATCCCTTTCTCTCTGAAATCAATAAAGATATATTTTTTAAATTTAATCCCAGATTTATCTGTATTTGTGTTTTGTTAACATAACTACAATATCATTTCCATACCTTTTAATAAGATGTTCTTACTATCATTAGACATTCAGTTAATATTCAAAGTTCTAGCTGTCTCATAAATATCATTATTCTTTTAGAGTTTATTTGAACCAGAATAAAAATAAGGCAAACATATTGAGATGGATTGCTGCATCTCTAATGTCATTTTTAATCAATAGCTTCCCTTCATCACTTTCAGTTTTTTAATTTTACAGCATATTGTTGAACAAACTAGGGTACTGCAGAATGTCAAATCCCTTGGTTTGGATTTTTCTGATTGCATACTAATTATGTTAATATATCCCCATGTGCTCTGTATGTACTGTCATCTTGTGGTACACCCTGAGGCCTGATCAGATTCAGGTTTGATCTTTTTCCCATGGCCCTTGCACTTGAGGTCAAGTCATGTATATCTACATTCCTGGCACAGAGTAAACATTATGGTATGAAGAAAATGACACAGTACCAGCTCTCTCGCTCTCTCTGACTCAGCTACTTACTACCCGTGTTTCCCCGAAAATAAGACATCCCCCGAAAATAAGACCTACTTAATGAAAACATAATACATCCCCTGAAAATAAGACCTAGTGCATCTTTGGGAGCAAAAATTAATATAAGACACTGTCTTATTTTCTGGGAAACAGGGTAGCTATATGATTATGGGCAAATTAACTCAGCTCCATGAGCCTTAGCTTCCTTGTCTGCAATGAAGGTTAATAATACCTACTGCAAAGACTATCAACCATGGGCATTAAATATCTATCAGAAGACATACACCAATCAGGTAGCCAGGATTATTTCTGAACGAGTAAAACAATTTGAAAGAGAATTCAAGCTGGATTTGTTTCAATGACAATGAATCTATAAATTGTAAAGTATTTTTCTGGGAATATTCAAGAAATATATGGATAGCTGTGTATCCCCAAATCCTTCCTATCATAGTAATGATTCCAAAGATATAGATACAAATCAATTATTTATTTTTTCAAGCCGATCACTGGTTTCTTGTTGTTGTTTACTTGAGCCTGGTACAAAGCCATTGATGAAAACTTGGGCCCTAACACTATTAGGACCATGACATTTTGTGAACACAATACAAATTCCACCTACACCCCCGGATTTTTTTAAAGTTCTATAATCTCAGGTAACATTGGGAATAGCTCAGTATTGGAGTCAAGCAGTCATAGATTTAAACCTCTATAACTAATTGTGTGAACCAGGAGAGTAAATTTATCTCACTGAGCTTCTGAACTGAAAAAGAAAAAAATGTAAATCCAGATAGTGTTGCCAGAATTAAATAACACTTGCAAAGTATGCCAAATGTAGGAGAAAAATAAAATATTTGCTACATTTGATTTAGAGGTATTGCTAAATTGTTGTTTCTGTCACCCAACTGTAAGAAACAGTGAAGTCAACACCACTACCTTAAGTTAACCACAAAACCCTGATATGACTGCAAGCACAAAGAGAGACACTACAACTGTGAGATAGTACGCCATTTAATGCCATCATCCAGAACATTCCCAATCTTACATTACTCTTATATTCAACCAGAGACCTGGTGCACAAAATTCATGCTTGGGGGACAGGGGGCTATCCCTCAGCCAAGCCTGCAACATCTCCAATCTGGGACATCCCTCTCACAATCCGGAACCACTAGCTCCTAACCACTCACCTGCCTGCCAGCCTGATAGCCCCCTAACTGCTCCCCTGCTGGCCTGACTGATGCCTAACCTGATCACCTGAACTACCCTCCCCTGCCAGTGTGATTGCCCACAATTGCCCTCCCCTGTCAGCCTGATCGTCTCCAACTGCCCCTTCCCCCTGCTGCAACCTACCTCCTCTGCGCAAGGAGGCAGAGACACCGGGACTGGCCTCCTCCGTGCCACACAGAGCTGACCGAGAGACCCCCAAACCTCATCACATGAGCAGCCGCTGAGTCCTGCCTCCGCTGTGTGTGCACATATCTTGTGATGGCCATCTTGTGACTGCCATCTTGTGACAATGTGAGCACGTGATGCCACGTAGGCTATTATTATTATGGGCAAATTAACTCAGCTCCATGAGCCTTAGCTTAGTATAGATTCTTAGTGAGTTCATGGTCCCCTGAAATCACATGTAAAACATGGTCTGAGAATCATGATTTACTGCATCATTCTGCCTTTCTCTTCTAGCAACATGGGAAATGCGATAGCTACAATTGGGCAGCCATATGTGAGGTTGATGTAAAGCACTGTGTGTTCTGGTATGTCTTTATATGGAAACATTAATTAATAGAATTCACTCTGGGGTCACCAACATTTAATTAACTGAATTGAAATTCTACTGATTATAAAAAGTGTGACAGCACTAAGTTAAAGAGACTAGAGTATTGTTATAATTATGAAAGCTCCAGTTTGTGGTGATGGTTATCCTCTAAAACCCCACAGATGTGTTCAGGGCCAAGTGAGTCTGTTGGAAATGACCATCATTTTTGCATGTCTTTTTATCCATTCTCTAGCATTCATGATGTCTCTGTCGGGACTATGTAATTACACTCAGTGACTGTCATCAGGGTGTGATGGAATTAGAGCAACTGACATGCTGCTTCATTTTCACCTTCCTAATCTAGCTTCCATTTAGAAATATGTGGCAAAGGGGCTTTCTCTTCTAAAAGCAGTACATTCGTTTTCTTTCTGATTAAGAATACAAAGCAGGCTACTTGTAGAAAATTTACAAAATACAGAGAGAAAGATAAAAAAGAAGTTAAAATAACACAAATGTTAATATATATTGAGCATTTGATACATGCCAAGTGATATCCTAATGCTACACACACACACACACACACACACACACACACACACACACTAAGTTCAGAGAGAGGAAGGGTGATGGAGAGAGAGACTGAAACATCAATGATGGAAGAAAATCATTGACTGGCTGCCTCCTGCATGCCCCCTACTAGGGATCAAGCCTGCACAAAAGGCATGTGCCTTTTCCTGGAATTGAACCTGGGACCCTTCAGTCCACAGGCTGATGCTCTATTCATTGAACTAAACCGGATAGGGACTAATGCTTTATTTTTTAATTGTTATGAATCAAATTATCATAATAACCCTATGAAAGCAGCAGTATTATTATTTTTGTTAATTTCACTATGTATAGTAAATAAATGAAGGTTTTGAGAGGTGCAGTAATTTGTCCAGTCACACAAAAATCTAGCCATATCCCCACATTCTAGAGACAAGCACTCAATATTTTAACAGTTTTGCCTTCTATGTCTATCTTGTTTGTATTATGACTATGCTAAACAAATTAAATTCTTTTTTGTGGAGATTTTTAAAAATAAATCTTTATTGCTCAGACTATTACAATTGTTTCTCCTTTTTCTCCCCCATAGCTCCCTTTCACCGGATTCCCACTCCACCCTCTGCCCTTACCCCCTCCCCCACCATTGTCCTCATCCAAAGGTTATACAATTTTAATCCATTCTCTCTCTGCACCCCCACACCCCTTTCACCCTGATAATTATCAATCCACTCCCTTTCTTTGCCCCTGATTCTATTATATTCACCAGTTTATTCTATTCCTCAGATTTTTAATTCACTTGATCTTCCTCTTCTTAAATAATACCTTTCAACATTTCATATAATACTGGTTTGGTGGTGGTGAACTCCTTTAACTTTTTCTTATCTGTGAAGCTCTTTATCTGCCCTTCAATTCTGAATGATAACTTTGCTGGATACAGTAATCTTGGTTGTAGGTTCTTGCTATTCATCACTTTGAATATTTCTTGCCACTCCCTTCTGGCCTGCAAGGTTTCTGTTGAGAAATCAGCTGATAGTCCTATGGGTACTCCCTTATAGGTAACCAACTGCTTTTCTCTTGCTGCTTATAAGATCTTCTTTTTGTTTTTTGCCCTTGGCATATTGATGATGATGTGTCTCAGAGTATTTTTCTTTGGATTCCTCTTGTTTGGGGTTCTGTGCGCTTCCTGTACTTGTAAGTCTATTTCTTTCACCAGGTGAGGGAAGTTTTCTGATATTATTTCTTCAAATATGTTTTCAGTATGTTGCACTCCCTCTTCTTCTGGCACCCCCATAATTCTGATGTTGGTGCACTTGAAGTTGTCCCAGAGGCTCCTTACACTATAGTCAACTTTCTGGATTCTCTTTTCTTCTTGCTTCCCCAGAGGAGTGTCTTTTGGCTCTTTGACCTGATTCTTGTGTTCTTCCATTCTGCTGTTGGATCTCTGCATAATATTTTCCAATTTAGTCAGTTTATGTATACTTTTTAGTTGGGTCTCATGAAGTTTATTGACCTTTTCTAAGATATTCCTGCATAACCTTAGAACCATAGGTCTGAACTCTATATCCTCCATCTCTTAAGTTTGAGATCTATTTCCTTGTCTTGGCATTTTCACTGCTTCCCAGAGTTGATAGGATGGCTTTGTGTGTTTGGTGTCCTATATGGCTCAGTGGGTCAGCCTCCTCAGTTACCTGAGGTAGACACTCTTGGTGCTCCCCTTTGTGGACTGTGTGCACAGCCTTGTTGTAGCTAAGTCTTTATTGTTGTGAATTGACCTTCGGGTCAATTGGATGTGGGTATCAGCTGTGTCTACTCTGGGATAACTGCTGTATTAGAAAACAGTCTTATAGGATCAGACTTGAAAAACTGCAGAAGCCTCTGCTCAGCTTAGATGGGGCAGAGTCTCAGGGCTGAACTGACAGTCTTGGCTTCAGTCCTGCCCTTGTGCACTCGCCTGAGTTTCCACCTGAGCTCTGCCTTCCACGGCTTCCCTGAGTTTCCGCCTGACTGTCCCAGGTTCCCCGTGCTAGAGAGTGGGTGCCCCAGGGGCTTGCCCGGACTTGGGCTGCTCTCTGTAGTCTGGAGCTTCTGACTCCTTCCACTATGGAGAGGCAAGGCGGCGACAGCCTCTGTGGTCAGACTTCTGAGCATACTCACTCTCCTGTGTGACTGAAGACCTTTTGGGCTGTGGCTCCGGGCTCCCAGCTTCCTGGTCTCCCAGTCTCCGAGTCTTTGGATGCCTTTCTCTACAGTCCAGACTCCACCCGTATTAGCCTGGGACCAGAGTTTCGGCCGGGGTTGGGTTCAGTACAGTCAGTTGGAAAGGGTTCTGTGCAATCGGGAATTCCTCCCCTCCCACCAGGCAGGCATTTGACCGCAACAACTCTCTGAGCAAGCGTCTGCCTACCTCAGTGCTTTGCGACTTCCAGTCCATTCCGTGAGCCCCTCTCCTTCTTTCTGGTTGTAGATATCCCACTCCGCCAGCTTTCCTGTGGTTTTGATGATGTCCTTTTTGATTTTAGTTGTTGTTTTATAAATTGTTGATGAGGCAGCAGCTTATGAGACTACCTAGGCCACCATCTTGGTTCTTCTTCCCAAATTAAATTCTTTATTTCTATCCATATTTATAGCAAATTTTTGAAATGAGTTTAATCACTCTTGTTATAAAGATAACAAAACTGATATTCTGTTAATTAATTTGCTCCAAGTCATAGGAGCAGTAAGTGTCAGAGCCCAGGTTTTAACCCATGAACCTTCGACTCCAAAGCATATAGTCTTTCCAATATATACACTAACCAATTTTCACATATTAAAGTTAGTGCTGAGATGTAAGATTTAGATACCAAAAGTATATTCATTGACTCATTCATTCTCTTACAGATCCACCATCTGTGGGGTCAAACTAGATCTGCCATCATAGAACACATTTCTCCCTATATCAGTTACTCTAAACTCTGAGTTCTATTATAAGGGTGAAATTCTAGAATTTTGTTAACAGGTAATTTATCTAGCATTCTTTTTTTTAATATATTTTATTGATATTTTACAGAGAGGAAGGGAGAGAGATAGAGAGCTAGAAACGTCGATGAGAGAGAATCATCGATCAGCTGCCTCCTGCACACCCCCCACCGGGGATTGCCCGCAGCCAATGTACATGCCCTTGACCGGAATCGAACCCGGGACCCTTCAGTCTGCAGACTGACGCTCTATCGCTGAGCCAAACCGGCTTTGGCCTAGCATTCTTTAAAAAAAAAAAAACTATGTGGTTTTCTTCTTTTTTAAAATATATATTTACTAGAGGCCTTGTGCATGAAAATCCGTGCACTGTGGGTGGTGGGGGTGGTATCTTTGTCTTCAGCCCAGCCTTTGCCTTCTCCCAGTCCAGAAGTCCTCAAGGGATGTCCAACTGATAGCTTAGGCCCACTCCCTGGGCCTAAGCCAACAACCAGAGATCCTTAAAGCTACTGTGGAGGTGGGAGAGGCTCCTGCCACCACCCCTGTGCTCGCCATAACTACTAGCCTGCCTGCATGGTTGCCTTCTTCCTGCCTGCCTGATTACCCCTAACTGCCTCTGCCTGCCTGCCTCATCACCAATAACCTCTTGCCTGTCTGCCTCATCACCCCTAACTGCTTCTGCCTTGGCCCCCGTCACCAGGGCTTTGTCCTGAAGGATGTCTGGAATTCTGTCTAGAAGGTCACTCAGCTGCCCAGTCTAATTAGCATATTATACTTTTATTATGATAGATTGATTTCAGAGAGGAAAGGAGAGTAAGAGATAGAAACTTCAATGATGGGAGTCATTGATCATACCACAACCCAGGTATGTACCCTGACCAGGAATTGAAGCATGAGAAAGAGAGGAATATATCCATAGGCTCATTCTTTTCTTCTTCCTTTCATTGGTCGAGGCAAGAGAGGCCTCTGACATTGGACCCTGTTTATTTTTTTTAAAAAGGTTCTACAGAGCATAAGCACTCACAAGAAAAATAATTCATGACAAAATATACGACCACCTCTGTCACTCAGCTCTGGCACAGAGCAACCCTTAACTCTAAACATTTACTGTCATAGCTAAAACTACACAGGCTCCAGAGAAATTCTTCTCTGCATTGCCTACCCTGTGTAACATCTTTATGTAGAACCCCATGGCGGGACACTGCTGGTGCAAACATGATACACTCCAAGATGTGACATAATTTGATCAGTGGAAACACTGTCGCAGAGTGCAACAGACTCATGACAAAGTATTGTTTCCTGGAAGTGTTGAGCATCCTCCACAGCCTTTGAGTATCCAGTCTGAATCCTAGAGGTACCCCAAAATCAATGCAGTAATTACAACTTCCACTCATGGTGGTAAAAAGGTATTTTGCAATGGTGAATAATGCATATTATTCTTATATTTGTATAGCTATATGTACATCTGGATATACAGTATATAAATTATATTGCTGATTGTTTACATTGACAACTAGAAAAAAGCTTCAACCCTTCCACTGAGAATAGTTTTGTATAATAAATATATGTATTGATTTAATCCAAAATTTTAAAATGAGGTAAATGTTTTAAGATTTACTTAAATAAATTTTAATACCTAATATTAATTTATATTTGCTTTTTAATTTTAATATAAAAACATAAAACTAACTTTATATTCATTATTTCAAAGAAAACATTTTAAAATACAGAAGTGGAAAGTAACTTTGTTTTATATTTATTTACTTTGTTTTATATTTATTAATTTACTTTTTTATAAAATATATTCAAGTCATGTACACTTGAATAAATTATACTTTACTTTTTCATCTTTTAGAGCACTAATTTCAATTCAACATAATTTATATGAACATCTTAATTATAGTAAATTAGTGATTTTGATGAAATAAGGCAAAAATCAGTTCTATTTACTTTATGAATTACATATCTTTATTTTAATACTCATCAAAACATCACTAGTCCATCAACAGAATACCTATGTATGTGTCTTGGTTATTAAATTCAGTCAGTCATCTTTGATATTTTAGCAATATTAATTCCTATAAGTAATAGAGGTGGATTCATATATTTCAGTCTTGTCATTATAAAGGCATGCTATCAATAGGAGATATAACATATTTTTAATTTTACAATTGGTTAATTTGGTCTATAACTTTTACATATTTAGAAATAATGGTCTTAGTAGTCTTGCCAGTCCCTGCAATTGTTAAAGGCAGACTTGATAAAAAATTGTCACATAGGAAACTCCTTTTCCTGACATTCTGCTATTTGTGCTCTGTTGCTAGTCTTTCCAGGCAGCCTCCAGAGAAGCCAGACCCCACAGTTAAGGCATGATGTTTCCTCTCAGGCTGGCACTGTGTGAAGAGCCTTCGCCTCCTGGTGGGCATAGTCCTGGGTGCTGGAGCCTCCAGGCCTCCCTCTGAATCAGGTACAATAGAGGCCTGGCAAAGCCCAGTCCTCTGCCTGAGGGAAGCTCACACAGCTGGCAGCCTGAGTTGCTCCAGGGCACATAGTATCTGTGGGTAATGGGGCCATGTGCATCTAGAAAGACTCTTAAACTGAGTCTGATATGTTTGCCAGAGATATCCTGTTACTCAACGCAAGGAGGAGAATACCACCTCACTCCCCAATACGTCAAACTTGACCCACTCCCCCCTACTCCAGAAACTAGCCCATAAAATAGAATATCATTTGTCTCCCAGTCCTCTGAGGGTGACACACCACTCCACTGACCTCTACCCACACCCACTAAAAATGTACATTAGCTCCATTTGGAGTATGGCCATTTGAGGCTGGGTCCCCAGGTCGTTTCAGTTCCATGTGGAGTGCTCTGATTGGGACCGGAGAGATGACCTAATAGCAGTAGCCAAGAGTGGCCCATTTGTCCTCAGTCGGGAATCTGAGTCACAGGAACAGGACAATCAGAACCAGCAGCACCAGCAGGGCAGGGGAAAAAGGGAGGAGATTTGCTCAGATTCCATTTGTTTTGAGCTTTTTTTTTTTTTCCAGAACTGAGAGAAAAAGCCTTGCCCTGAGCATCTATGTGGGTCATTTTCTGGGCCTCCTGGTAGAGCTGGTCTAAGTGCCCCATCTCTGGGCTATTTAACGTACAAGTGCCCCTCCTTTCTGGTCCTTGCTCTGGCCATCTCTGTGTGTTCAGTCTAATTAAAGTGAGCAGTGCAGCACAGTGATAGAAGGGTCTTTTAAAGGGAGAAAGCAGTAATAAACTCTCCTAATAGCCACCACTAACTGCTCTATTTAAGAGGCATGAGCCATTATCAGCCTCAGAGAAGGCTCTGGATGCCTGGAAATGACTGATGGCCTCCTACCTGTATCAGCCATCATTTTTGTAGCCCAGCATAGAACTTGGATGCACAGCCATTCTAAGATATATATATGTATATCCTGTCTATATGGATGGGTCCATGATTTAGTGCTAACAAACATATTTCCGGAGGAAAATAGATGTGCTAACCGACAAAGATTTAAGCTGTGGAAAGAATCATCAATCTTCCCAGCGGTAATGGTCACTCTGCCTTCCTTCTTAGTAATGTAATGTTTCAAAATATTTTTTATTGCCTATGCTTACTTTTCAGTTTTCATGCATTATAATTCCAACTTGAATTTCTTTGGACTATAATGCAGGCACACTAACTTAAGAATGTTATCACAAACTATCACCATATAGATCTATGTATCTTCATATCTATTTAGATAAGTAGACAGGTGATAGGTAGTAGATGATTGATAGATACATAGATAAAGATATTTTTAGTTAAGGAGTTTATAGGCATTTCTTTATCTAAGAAAATATATTTTCTCAGGAGATATTTACTAAGCATTGAATAGTTTCAGGACTAATATCTCAGCCCTCACACATAGTAGAAACTGAACTGAAGCTTCTGGAAGGAAGTTAAAAATGGGTGTCAACTCATGATTCAAATAGGGCATGAACACTTTATGAAAGGCACCTGAAACAAATGTATTTCCTTCATGTAAATTGAAGGGCAGGACAGACATTCCCCAGGCCCCCTCCACCCTTGAATGCACTCAGAGGATGGAAAAGGGCTCAGGAATGTCTGAGGCAGTAGGGTCTGGGATCTCTTGAATACATCCAACCGGATCTTTAGAAATCTTTCTTACATGTTGACACATTAGAATATCTCTACCTCAAAGTGGTTATGTCAAATAATAGAGCTTGTTTAGCTGCATTAAAATGTAATGTTTGATGCCTAGGGCTTTATCTCTCCTATACACTTATAAACAAACTTTGACAAGAGAAAAAACCATAAGAATTAATCAACATGATATTAGCACACTGGTGTTCCTGAAGCTCAGAAGAGAAAAGACATTGTTGTAGAACAGGGTGTTGTAAGCGGGGTTCGTGAGATGGTGAGATCTGAGCTAGATCTGAAGGATTAAAAAGAGAAATGACATGAGCACTGGGGTTTGTCTGAGGGACTGGATTGAAGTTCATGTTGGAAATAGCAAAAGATAAAGACAAAAAAAGATGCAGTATTGTAGAATTTAACCACTAAGCTGAAGAGTTAGGATTTTGCCATGTTAACAGAAAGAAGTCCCTGTAATTGTGGGAGCGAGATGCACTGAGCATTTAAACAAGATATTCAAACAATAATATGAGATGGGCCTAACAAAATAATCAATAATTGCCTTTGATCTGGTTGCATGCTCACTAACAACAGCTAATGCTGACTGACTTCTTAATATGCCAAGTGCTATGCCCAGTCTTACTATCTCATTTAATCTTTACAATTATGGTCTGAGCTCCAAATTTTACAGCTTAGAAAACAAACCAAAGGTTTAATCATTTCCCCAAATTACATGAGAACAAGAGGCTGAGACAAAGGTGTGACCCTGAGAAGTATGACTCTAACACCTGTGCTCTTCACCTTGAAGCCATCTGCCTTTTAAAGCAACCTTGTAAGAAAATGGCTTCCCTTGTAGTTTGCCTAAAAGGAAAGGCTGGCTCTGGGCTACCTGAATTGGTGTCTTTTTGCCAATGGATGATACAGACTGCTTCTCTTAACCCCCAAATAAAAGTGTGGACAAATGGTTCAATTCATAGCTCAGCCACTGACTAGGGCCTAGACACTAGGCTGTGACTTTGAATAAGTAACTCAGTCTCTCTGTTCCTTGTATATCCATCAGGAAAAAAATGAGATAATAAAACTTGCTTTTAGAGTGCTTGTGAAAATTAAAAGAATATGTGTAAAACATTTACAAGAGTATCTGGCACATAGCGAGTATTAAGTGTTTGCAATTACCATTATTTCTTTGGGGGAAATTCAATCAATTAGCAACCCAGCTTTAAATTGACAGGAGTTTTGATAGAGAGAGAAATGTGATGACTCTATTTTCCTCTACCTGACATTTGTATTTTTCCTTGTAATATCAACATCTATGTTTGCAATGGATAACAATCATCATGTGCACTGTGGTAATTTTATAAAACCAACCAAACAAAATCTCCACAAATATGCCATTTTGGGAAGCCTGTCTGAGTGACCAGATGCCTATACCCAAGTGACAATCACCATGTGTGCCTCTGTGGACCTATGTGAAACTGTTGAAATGGTCATGATTTATACTAATGGAACAATCAATTCTTAACTACAGTAGTGATAGATATTCTGTAAAATTTAACTCAGATTACTTTTTGTTCATGATATTGGGCTATCTCTTCCTTCTGTCCCCTCTAGCTCCATCAATTGGATTTCTTGGCCTCATGCAAAGGCTACATTAATCTTGATTTTTTTTTTTTCTGACACATATCCTCTTAGTCATCTCCTGTTGGTTCCTAGGTGGTTTTCAGTGGTAGCTATTTCAAAATGTATCTTCATACATCGTGAATCTTTCTCTCCATGATTACCAGGTGACTGTTCTTCCATGTTAATGAAGAAAAGAAAGAGGCATCAGGTGAAAGCTCCCCTCTTCTCCCTTTTTCTTCAAACAACTAAGTAAATGTTTCAAGCCTCTCCTGAATATATTTTTATTATAAGGCTGGATATTCCAGTTATGTTCCTCATGCCAACCCTTCCTACCTTGACCTCCTAAATTTCTCAGGTAAGTTTTAACTGCTTATTCTCAATTTGATTATCTGTGATTGGCAACAACTCAGATATATAAGTCAAAAATAAAATGGGGGGAAAAACACAAGAACCATATGATTTCACTTATATGTAGGGTACAAAAAAAGAAAACAAAAAAAATAGAACAAACAAACAAAAAACTCATCTCACATATCAACCAAAGAAATTGTAGGCATATATGCATAACCCATGGACACAGACAATAGGGTGGTAAAGGTCTGGGCAGGGGGCAGGGGTAGGCTAGAAGGGGTCAATGAGAGAAAAGGGGGACATATGTAATACTTTCAACAATAAAGATTTAAAAAATTATCTCACAGACATATACAACAGTGTGGTAATTACCACAGGGAAAGGAAGGTGGGAGGGAAATAGAAAAGGGTAAAGGGAATCAAAAATATGGTGACCAAGGAGACTTGACTTTGGGTGGTGAACACACAATGCAATATACAGATAATGTATTATATATTTGTAAACTTTAAATTTATAGAATATTATCATTGTCCTCCCAATATAACAATTTTAAAAATGGTCTTATGATGAGGTAGTAACAAATAAACTCTGTAATCTCAGTGGTTTGAAGCAACAGATTGCTACATGTTTCTGCCTCCATCTCATACATGGTTTTGAGGGCCAGAGAACAGAGGAGTTGAAGAGTTTCCAGGACTATTTCATAGTACATATCCCAAACCACCCACCCATTCCCCACATAGGAAAGTCTAGTTTGGCGTAATGCTCTGCTATAGCATCTCAAAATTCTTCTTCTTATTTTTTTAACAAAAGGCCTTACATTTTCATTTTGTACCAGGTCTGACAGATTATGTTGTAAATCCTGAGTGTTGTATAGGAACTCTTATGACCACACCTTCCATGCACTGATCTACTGCATTTTCCAGTGCTCAGGCAGGGAAGGCCTTGATTTTTGCAAAGATGTCTGGATAGTATAGTTTTACACTATGTGCTGGTATATACATGGTATTTTCCCTGCCATGTGAATTTCTCTAAACAATAATACAATAGGGAAAGTTACTGTGCTTAAAGTTCAATAGCATGATAAAGAAACACTCTAGAAGAGAACATCCAAGATGGCGGCCTAGGCAGTCTCCTAAGCTGCCGCCTCATCAACAATTTAATTAAAAAAACAACTAAAATCAAAAAGGACTTCACCAAAACCTCAGGAAAGCTGGCGGAGTGGAATAGCTACAACTAGAAAGAAAGAGAGAGGCTCACGGATCGGAATGGGAGCCGAAAAGCACTGAGGTAGGAGACGCTCGCGCACGCGGCCGCCGAATACCTGCCTGGCGGGAGGGGAGGAATCCCCGATTGCACGGAACCCTTTCGGACTGTACTGAACTGAACCCCGGCTAAAATTCCGTGGTCCCAGGCTCATACGGGTGGTCTGGACTGCAGAGAAAGGCACCCAGAGACTCAGAGACTCGGAGACTGGGAGACCGGGGACCGGGAGCCGCAGCCGGCAGGGTCTACAGACTCGCGCACGCGAGCAAGTACTCGCTGAGGTCTGACCGCCGCCTCTCCGGAGCGGAAGGAGCCAGAAGCTCCAGGTCTGACCGCCGAGGCTGCCGCCGCCACTCTGTACAAGGTGGCGGCCTCTCTGTAGCGGAAGGAGTCAGAAGCTCCAGACTACAGAGACCAGCCCAAGTCCGGGTGAGCCCCTGGGGCACCCACGCTCTTGCTTGGGGAAACTGGGCCGGTCAGGCGGAAACTCAGGCGAGTGCACAAGGGCAGGGCGGAAGCCAAGACTGTCAGTTCAGCCCTGAGACTCCGCCCCATCCAAGCTGAGCAGAGGCTTCTGCAGTTTTTCAAGTCTGATCCTATAAGACTGTCTCCAATACAGAAGTTATCCCAGAGTAGACACAGCTGATACCCACATCCAATTGGCCTGAAGGTCAATCCACAACAATAGAGACTTAGCTACAACAAGGCTGTGCACGCAGTCCACAAAGGGGATCACCAAGAGTGTCTACCTCAGGTAACTGAGGAGGCTGACCCACTGTGCTATATAGGACACCAAACACACAAAGCCATCTACCAACCCTGAAAAATAGTGATAATGCCGAGACAAGGAAATAGATCTCAAACAAAAGAGATGGAGGATATAGAGTTCAGAACTACGGTTCTAAGGTTATGCAACAATATCCTAGAAAAGCTCGATAAATTTCATGAGACCCAACTAAAAAGTATAGATAAACTGACTAAATTGGAAAATATTATGCAGAGATCCAACAGCAGAATGGAAGAACACAAGAATCAGGTCAAAGAGCCAAAAGACACTCCGCTGGAGAAGGAAGAAGAAAAGAGGATCCAGAAAGTTGAAGATAGTGTAAGGAGCCTCTGGGACAACTGCAAGCGCACCAACATCAGAATTATGGGGGTGCCAGAAGAAGAGGGAGTGCAAAATACTGAAAACATATTTGAAGAAATAATATCAGAAAACTTCCCTCACCTGGTGAAAGAAATAGACTTACAAGTACAGGAAGCCTACAGAACCCCAAACAAGAGGAATCCAAAGAAAAATTCTTCTCGACACATCATCATCAATATGCCAAGGGTAAAAGACAAAAAGAGGATCTTACAAGCAGCAAGAGAAAAGCAGTTGGTTACCTATAAGGGAGCACCCATAAGACTATCAGCTGATTTCTCAACAGAAACCATGCAGGCCAGAAGGGAGTGGCAAGAAATATTCAAAGTGATGAAGAGGGAGAACCTACAACCAAGATTACTGTATCCAGCAAAGTTATCATTCAGAATTGAAGGGCAGATAAAGAGCTTCACAGATAAGAAAAAGCTAAAGGAGTTCATCACCACCAAACCAGTATTATATGAAATGCTGAAAGGTATTACTTAAGAAGAGGAAGAAGGTCAAGTGAATTAAAAATCTCAGGAATAGAATAAACTGGTGAATATAATAGAATTAGGGGCAACGAAAGGGAGTGGATAGATAATTATCAGGGTGAAAGGGGTATGGGGTGCAGAGACTGGATTAAAATTGTATAACCTATGGATGAGGACAATAGTGGGGGGAGGGGGGAGGGCAGAGGGTGGGGTGGGAATCAGGTGGAAGGGAGTTATGGGGGAGAAAAAGGAGAAACAATTGTAATAATCTGAGCAATAAAGATTTATTTAAAAAAAAAAAAAAAAAAAAAAAAAACAGAAGAAACACTCTATTCATATCTTAGCAATCCAGGATGCTGAGTGATTCCAGCTAGCCTAAGTGCTAGCTGATATGGAAGAACACAGAAAGATGTTAAGTGCCTGCTGTCCAGAAGCTTATATTCTACTAGTGGCCCACCATGTGAAATTGCATGCAGAAGGCTGCCCTCTGCTTCCACAAGAGCCAGCGGGAGCCACACAACTTCTACAGGAGCGGTGGGAGCCATACCACTTCCACCGGTGGGTAAGAGGCTGGAGCGAGCCACAACTGCCCACAGGAGCCAGGAGGGGAGGAACCAAGAGGTGCACCATGCATCTCCTGGTGACTGGTCACACATGTAGACCAATCCACCTGCACACATCTCGCTGTACACAGCCACACCCATTTGTGCATGCCTGCTGCACACGCAGCCTCCTATTGATCAGTTGTTATTCATGAGAGCATGATGGCCATTTGCATATTAGCTTTTTATTATATAGGACTAGAGGCCCAGTGCACAAAATTCATGCTAAGATTGGGCCTAAATGTGCAGTCAGCCATCCCTCTCACAATCCAGGACTGCTGGCTCCCAACTTCTCGCCTGCCTGCCTTCCTGATTGCCCCTAACCGATTCTGCCTGCCAGCCTGATCACCCCTAACCATTCCCCTGCCAGCCTGATTGATGCCTAACTGCTCCCCTGCCAGCCTGATTGCCCCTAATTGCCCTCCTACAGTCCAGGCCCCTCCAACCACCCTCCCCTGAAGGACTGATCCCCCTAACTGTTCTTCCCTGCAGGCCTGAGTCCCCCCAACTGCCCTTCCCTGCAGGTATGGGTCACCCCAGCTTTCTTCCTCTGCCAGTCTGGTCACCACTAACTGCCTTTCCCTGCAGGTTTAATCACCCCCAACTGCCCTCCCGTACAGGCATGGTCCCTCCCAACCCCCCCCCCCCCTTTGCTGGCCATCTTGTGGTAGCCATCTTATGATCACATGAGGGCAGCCATCTTTGACCACATGGGGGCACTCATGTTGTGTGTTGGAGTGATGGTCAATTTGCATATTACTCTTTCATTAGATAGGATAGAGGCCTGGTGCAAGGGTGGGGGCTGGCTTGTTTACCCTGAAGGGTGTCCCAGATCAAGGTGAGGGTTCCCTTGGGGCATGGGGCAGCCTGGGTGAGGGGCCTGTGGTGGTTTTCAGGCCAGCCACACCCCTGGCAACCCAAGTGGAGGCCCTGGTATCTGGGATTTATTAATCTGGTATAATTGAAACTTTGTAGCCTTGAGCAGAGGCCAAGGCCAGACAGGAACTTGGCTTCTTCCATTGCCAGGGAAACCAAGCCTCCTGCTCACTCCATGGCCAAAGCCATCTTGGTTGGGGTAATTTGCATACTCCCTCTTGATTGGCTTGTGGGCATGGCTTGTAAGCATAGTGGAGGTCAGGTCAATTCACATGTTTTTCTTTTATTAGTGTAGATAATGCTTTTCATACCATAATGTGCATATAAATCTCCTGATTAAAATGGAGAATCTAACCCTACAGTTTTGAGAGGCAGTCTGTAATTCTGCCTTTTTAACAAGCTCTCAAATAATTATAATCTTACCCACCTATAGAACCATACTGTAGGTTGAGAGGTTCTAGATACATACACACACATGCAATTATTCTTTCTCTCTCTCTCTCTCTCTCTCTCTCTCTCTCTCTCTCTCTCTCTCTCTTCATATACATAGGCATTTCTGCTAAATACTCATCTGGTTAAAAACAGTTTAAAGTTTGCTCTGATTACAAAAAAAATATTATATGAAGTTTGTTTTTTGTTTTTTTTTTTCTGGTGGAGATGTGTATCCTCCAGCCAGTTTGTTTTCCTTTGCATTTCCAGTGTGTTTGCATTTCTAATTTGAGAGAGGAGGAAAGGGCTCTTCTCAGATTCATGCTTAGCCTATTTCCATAAATGATAGTATCAGAGAAGGTTGGCTCCATTTCTGCAAACACACTCACCTTAGAATGTGTTGTTAGGCACAATCTTCTGCATATGCTCTCAGACAATAGTTTCTTTGTTTTGTTTGACCAAGCTACAATGGTGACTGTGGAGTCCCATGAAATAGTGCTGCCAGAAGAAGTTATAAAATAGGATTATTTGGAACAGGGGCAGGGAGGATGTGTTTCACAACCATGAAAGGTGGTGCCATCATATTAAGGAAGATAAAACAAAGAAATGCAAGTGTCAACAACAAAGCTATCATCATCCACCCAAGTCGCCTTGTAATACACACAAAGCTTAGTGGTTGAGTGTCTGCCTATGAACCAAAAGTTCATGGTTTGATTCCTGATCAGGGTACTTGCTGGGGGTTATGGGCTCGATCCCCAGGAGGGGGCATGCATGAGGGTCTATTATTGTCTGTAACCCAATTAGATATTTGATTTGGCTCAAAATTTTAACTCAGTTGTTGCCTTTTTTGCTCAACTCTTTAGCACCGAGTTTGCTAAAATGCCAATAATTTCATCAATTTCTAATGTCTAAGTCAAATGGATACATAAAATAGGATTCACAATCTAGTCCCTCAGGTGTATTACAACAAACTCTTGGAATAGGAGAGTTTCTGTGAATGAGGTCAATGACACACCTTCACATGCCATGCATTCCATCACAGAGCTCATGGATTCCTTGGTACCAAACTAAAAGGACTGAATTTTCCCTATAATGTCAACTAAAATAAGTGGGTCCGCCTGTCCTATTCCTGACTCTTTTCTCCAGTAATGCAGAGCTATCTCATATTGTAAACCAACCTCACCAATGCCCACCAATGATTAAAGGTGGCTATTTAGGAAATTGCTTTAGTTTCTCAAAGCTGAGCTCTAGTCTGGATGATAAGCATACCACCTGAGTCTGGTGTCAGCAGATAAAGCATCTCAACTTTCTCCAGTGCAGCCTTTATGTTCATTACCCCTACAAACAGGTGTGAAATATTCACCACTGCCTTTTTGTCAATACCATTTTCATCACCACCAAAAGCCAATTTAATAAGCTAGTTTATCAGTCTTATCCCTTTGACTACTTCCTTTCCCAAAGGGAAATATAACCCATTTTTAACCATTCAGATATTTAAAAGATTTTTTATGTGCAGTCTCAGTTCATTATGAATAAAATAGATTTTTTCTCTTCTGTTCCATTTACTTTGGTTACATGCTAGATTAGATTTAAGAGGCAATGTCTCATTGTATTTTTAGTGAGGAAATACTTTTCCTGAATGTTCCTTAAGCTACTTGCACTTGGCATTTCCTGCCTGCATTTGCAACATATCAAACTACCTGGGCAAACTAGCTTTGTCTACATGGATGAATGATGCGAAGTGCTGAACTATGATCTGGTTGGTAGGTTAGCATAAAGAGAATAATTTATAACTGCATAATTCACACAGAATACACCTTTCCCAATGCTTGTCATAATGACATTTCTCCACTCAAATTTTGCCTGTATTGCTGTGAGTGGTGCTAGAGGAAATTGGCCTTGCTTTTTTTTGTCATTGTAAATAAAAAAATAATATTATACTTTAGAATAATTGTACCATAGTTGGGAAACACTGAAAAAAAAAGAGAAAAACAAATGTTGATCAGTTTTCTGTAAAGTAGTGAAGGTTTACTTATGTCGGAAATCCAATTAGATATTTGAGTTTGCTCAAAATGTTAACTCAGTTAGGGTGGCCAGGGTCATTGTTACTAAAATTAAGTACTGTCTGTTGAGCACTCCCTACATGCCCAGCACTGTGCCAAACACGTTAATGCATTATTACAGTTAATTTTCACTTCACTCCCAAAAGTCAGTACTCTATTAGTTCCATTTTGCAGAAGCAAAAATTGAGGCTTGGGGGATTAAATAAATCAGTCAAGGTCTCACCACTATTTAGTTTAAAAATTGAAATTAAGCCCAGCCAGTGTAGCTTAGTGGTTGAGTATTGACCAATGAAGCAGGAGTTCATAGTTAGATTCCCAGTCAGGGCACATGCCAGGAACTGTGGGTTCCATCCCCAGTAGGGGATATGCAGGAGGCAGCCAATCAATGATTCTCTCTCATCATTGATGTTTCTATCTCTCTCTCCCTCTCCTTTCCTCTTAGAAATCAATAAAAATATTTTTAAAGGGAAGAAAAGCCCAGAGTAAGTAGAAAGAAGAATATTAATAAAGATAAGAGAGAAAATAAATGAAATAGAGACTAAAAAAATAAAATAAACAACAATACAAAAGATCAGTAAAACCAAGAGCTGGTTTTTCGAAAATATTTTTTTAAATGGCAAAAAATTCAAGAGGAAGGAACTCTTGCAAGTTCTTTCTATAAGCCAGAATTACCTTAATTCTGAAACCAGAAAAAGACACACTAAAAAAGGGAATTACAGGCCAATATCGCTGATGATCATAGATACTAAAATTCTCAAAATAATATTAGCAAATAAGATACAGAAATACATTAAAAAAATCATACACCATGACCAAGTGGGATTATTCCAGGGATGCAAAACTGGTACAATATTCACAAATCAATAAAAGTGCTGCAGCACACACATTAGATAGCAAGACAAAGTATCACAAAATGTTATCAATTGATGCAGAAAAAGCATTCAATAAAATCCGCCACCCTCTTTTGATAAAAACTCTCAGCAAAGTGGAAATAAAGGAATCATACCTCAACATAATAAAAGAATGTATGATAAATCTACAGCCATCATCATATTCAATGGACAAACACTAAAACCATTTCCCCTAAAAACAGAAACAAGACAGGGATGCCCACACTCATCATTCTTGTTCAACAAGAGTACTAAAAGTCTTTGCCACAGTGATTAGAGAAGAAGAAAAAATAAAAGGTATCCAAACTGGAAAGGAGGAAGTAAAACTGTCATTATTCTATGAAATGACATTATACATAGAAAAGCCTAAAAACTCTATTAAAAACTACTAGATTTTAGCCAAAACCGTTTTGAGCTCACTGGATAACAGTGCCGGCTTGTGGACTAAAGGGTCCTGGGTTCGATTCCAGTCAAGGGCATGTACCTGGATTGCGGGCACATCCCCAGTGCGGGGTGTGCAGGAGGCAGCTGATCGATGTTTCTCTCTCATTGATGTTTCTGATTCTCTGTCCCTCTCTCTTCCTCTCTATAAACAATCAATAAAATATATTTTTTTAAACTACTAGATTTTAGAAATGAATTTGGCAATGTAGCAGGATACAAAATCAACACCCAGATATGGCATTTTTATGCACCAACAATGAACTCTCAGAAAGAAAACTAAAAAACAAATAAACAAACAAACAAAAACAATCGCATTTACCATTACAACAACAAAAAATTAAAATACTTAGGAATAAACTTAACCAAGGAGGTAAAAAACCTGTTTTACCATTTGCAACAAAATGGATGGACCTTGAGATCGTTATGCTAAGTAAAATAAGACAGAGAGCAAAAGCTAAGATCCATATGATTTCACTCATATATGAGATATAAAAGAAACTTGTGAACTCAACAAGCAGTATGATGGTTGCCAGAGTGAAGGGGGCAGGGAAAGAAAGGGATCCCAATATATGGTGACAGGAGAAGATTTTATTTGGGGTCATGGGCACATGGTGCAATATACAGATCTTGTAATACAGAAATCCACACCTGAAACCTATATGTTCACCTCAATAAATATATTTTTTTAAATGTCTGTTCCACCTTCTTAAAGACACCGAGCATGTGTTCCAATCAATGTTAGCTTGTGTTATGTAAATACTGGGCCCAGTTAATTTTTATTGTCCACTAACAAACAATATCAGTTTGAGAGCAAAACAACATTTTGTTACTCCACTGCAAGATGCCTCTTAAAAATGCTTCAGTTTCTTCTTCACTAACCCCAAGGACCCTATTTTGTTATATTGGACATAAGAGGGAAGGGAAATCACTGAGGTGTGGATATTGATTTAATCTTGTCAAACCATAGCAATTGCTCCCTTGATAAAACTAAGCTTTTCAAAGCTGTAATTTGCCAAGTTTTTTACTTAAGGGAGAAATACAAACTATCTCTATGTTGAGAAAAGCTCTCCATGGTAGAAGATGGTTTGTGCTGCCCTCCCTCATGTAAACAACTTAATACACCAAATGCAATCTAAAGGCGTCGCCCAGTGTAACAAAGAGCTCACATGCAGACAGGCAGGTGCAATCTGCAGAGTCCACCATGATGTGGCCTTGCATTTCATCACCCTCGACATATGGACAAAGAGTATGAGATTTATTTTGATTGATTTTTATTTATATAAAGAACATATTACAGTTTGAGGTCTACTATAGAGATATATTATTCTAACTTATTTGCATGTGCTTTTCTGCTCTGAATAAACATTAGTAATTCCTGGACCATCTTGGTGAATTGTTGAAATGATTTGAAAGTAGCCCAAAATACTATAGGATCAAAAAACTTATCTTGGAAAAAGGCTGACCACAGTAAGTTTCCTTACCCTTCTGCAGTGCATTTGAAAGCACTCAACACAAAAATTACATTTCATATCTGGCCAATGTTGCTCAGTTGGTTGGAACATCATCCTGTATACCAAAAGGTAGCAGGTTCAATTCCCAGTCAGGTTATATACACAGGTTGTGGGTTTGATCCCTGACCTTGGCTAGTGCAGGAGGCAGCCAATCAATATTTCTCTTCTCTTCTCTTCTCTTCTCTTCTCTTCTCTTCTCTTCTCTTCTCTTCTCTTCTCTTCTCTTCTCTTCTCTTCTCTTCTCTTCTCTTCTCTCTCTTCTCTTCCTTTCTCTAATACAGTGTTTCCCAAAATGTGGTACGCATACCCCCAGGGGTATGGGAAGAGTTTGGTGGGGGTACGCATTGCACCGGAGTTTGGTGGGGATATGCACTGCACCGTGCTTAGCTGCACCTAATTCTACATTCTCATGAGTCAAGTCAAGATAGTCTTGTGAGGTGTGAGATGGTCCGGTGTGCAAATAAATGTTATTTATAATATAACTTTTATTTATATATTTCTTATAAATAATTTATTTTTTGTTTAGTATTATTTTGTGTATGTACCAGGAAATATTAATATATTTTGATTGTTATTAAAATACATCCATTTTTTTGATGAGGGGTACTCAGTGTTACGCAAATTATCGAAGGGGTACACATATGTCAAAAGTTTGAGAAACACTGCTCTAATAAATCAATAAAAGACTTTTAAAAATTATATTTCACTAGAGGTCCAGTGCACAAAATCCATGCACTGGGGTGTGTCTCTTAGCTGGCCAGCACCCTCTCATAGTCTGGGACCCCTCGGGGAATGTCCTAACTCGCAATCAAACATCCTTCTCACAGTCTGGGGCTCTCACAGTCGAGGACCCCTCGCTCATTACCGCCCACCTGCAGCGAAGGCAGGAGAGGCTGCTGCACTTGCTAGCCATGAGTCTGCTCACCAACCATGACCCTGGCTTCCGGTTATTGGACCTTCTTCTGTGGGAGTGCCCTGACCACCAGAGGGCAGCTCCTATTTGAGTGTCTTCCCCTTGGTGGTCAGTATGTGTCACAGTGACTGGTAGTTCTACAGATTTTTCCACCATCCGGTCGATTTGCATATTAGAGTTTTATTACATAGGATTATCCCACAACACCCCTCTTGGAACTGGATACTAGGCTGTCGTTTCCATATACATCAGGACCTCTTCTAGGCTTACTGGAAACCTGATTAACCTCTCCCTTTATAAATGCTCTTTGATCTGACCCATCCTTTTCTCTCAAGACACAATTCCCTCATGGCTCAGCCAAAATGAGTTTACTCTACACAGAGAGTCTACATACCTGAGAGTTCAGTCTTTCGCATCTGCCAACACACTTTCACATTAATATATGTCACTTCCAAACAATCACCTCCTTGCCTGGTGAGACAAGAAAAAGGATATAAGTTCAATTTGAAAGCTTCACTAATCCATAATTATCTTTATAAATATGAGAAGCCAGGGTTGTAGTTAGCACTGTGAATATAATAGAGAGACAAACACAGAACTTAAGAAGTTTTATAACTTGATAAATTTATATATTTGTATTTAATTGGGAATGTTTTTAGTCTAATACCTCACAAACTTATGTGCTTCCAGCAAGAAAACAAACTAAAAAGAGCTCATTAACAAATGCATAATTAACAAATAGTGGTGAACATTACCAAGCATGCAAATAGTGCGTGTGATGCCAATTAGAGGAGGGTTTCTCCTTTGGAGTGGTTCTCAGGGGATAACTGAAAAGAAGAAAGAGCAAACATGAAAACCAGTGAGGAAGAGAGTACCAGCAGAGAAAAAAAGTATGTGCTAAAGCTTTACAGCTGGAAAGGGCATATTAGAAGACCTGAGAGAAAGTTAAGAACATCTGGAGCACAGAGAATGAGGGGGAGAATGGTGTCAAATGCAACTGGAAGGTCAGCAAGGGCTGAAGGACAGGACCCTGGGGCCCCTGGTGACGTGGATTTGACTACAAGTCCAATGGGAAGCCACGAAAGAGTTTTAAGCAAAGAAGATGTATTATCAGACTTGTAATTTTCAAGGATTCTTCTGGCTGATAAGTGGGGAGTATATTTAGAAAGGGTCAGGAGTAGAAGTTTTCATCAAAGTCATGGTCTTAGTTAAAAACACATCATTGAGATAGAGACATTGGGTTCCTTCTTATGTCAGACTCCCAACTCTCTACTTGCAAAACACTGAAGGGCTTTGGTTTCAACAAAGGTCAGGACTATTTTCAATTTTTTTTTCTCATCTAAACACTCATTTAAATGGCCAGTCAACATAAAGGGACACAAAAATAAGACTGAAATGTAAAACCACAATTTTATTTTTAACATTAATTGAATATTTACTAAATACCTATTAAGTGCCACAAACTGTATTAAATGCTAAGGTTCCTAATGACTCCACAAATAATTAAAAATTACAGGGAAGCCAGACTTACTAAAACAAGCAACTGCTACTCACAAAGAGGAATGTCATTCATTGGAGGTATTTGTGAGGTGTTAGGGGATCAATCACTGTGGACACTGTGGATGGCAGCATTGTTGGGAGGGAACCCTATGCTCCCTCCCCTTTCAGAAACTCCCATCCATGATGAAGACATCTCCAGGCATTCTTATCTCTCACCTAAGAAGCAGCTGGAATGCCTAAGACTAAAAGAGGGACTTTCAACTCTAAGATCCAGGCTCCAAATTGTAAATTGCATAAACTTGGGTATTCCTCCAAACAAATTCTAGGAGTCCCTTTGTTCTGGGACAAAACTGGCTTGGAAATGTCAAGATTCCTACCCACCCAATTCAGATACTCAAAAACTAGAATAGTTTGTGCCAATAAATTTTGTGCCACAATAAATATTGTACCACATATACTAACTAAATAGCACAAAACCAAGAGAACATTTTTTATAATAATGCTTATTGAATTCTTGTACACAAGACATACTACATATAGGGGACTATTATAAATGCTTTATATTAATAATGTATTTAACTATACATCAACCCCCTGAGCCCGTACTCATATCAACCCATTTCATAAATGAGGAAACTGAGACTTAGAGAGCTTGAATAACTGCTTGAGGTCAAATAGCTAGTAGGAGGAAGAACAAAGACTAGAAGCAAGGTAGCCTGGCTTCTAGGCTTTAGAACAGGAATGGGGAACCTTTTTTTATATTTAAAAATCATTTGCAGGCCATACAAAATTATCAACTTAAAAATTAGCCTGCCATATTTGGTTAAACATTTAGTTAACTCACCCCTGATGCCTTGGCAGGGCCCGACCAAATGAGTCTGTGGGCTTTATATGGCCTGAAAGCCAGATGCTTCCCATCACTGCTTTAGAATATACAGAACTAATTTAGAAAGCTGGGTATATGTAGGGTCTGCTTTATTTTATATATTGAGACAAGGTTAGCTCTTTGTCTCACGAGGGAGCATTTCTGAAAAGTCAAAGGGTTCAAGTGTCCTAGAGATGACAGGATACCAGAGACAGAACAATTTCTGCCCGCAATAGATTTCAGTCATGGCACTCCCTATAAGCAATAATCGTTTAAATGTTTCATTTTAAACTTTGTTAAAATATGCAAAAATATTTTAAAATAAGGAAGCCTTATAAAATCATAATCATCATTTCCCTAAGTGAAAGTAAACATGTTTTATTGCTGTCTTGATTGGTTGACAACCCAAAGTATGATTTCTTAAGCATAATCCCATAGAGAGGAGAAAAATTTTCCCTACAAGGTAAATATTGTAGTCTTTCTTTGCAGCCTAGTGCTCAAAGCCCCTCTCTTACTGAAAACCACAAACCAACAGAGATAGAAAGAGGGGGGGGGGGGTAATAAAAAGAATCCTGAAACAAATATCCAAGTAACTGGGGAGGTGGAGAGACAACTAGAGTAGTCTGAAAGGACAGAATTACATTTTACTAAATAATAATAAAAGTTATTATTTGTGTTTTGTGCCTTAGAGTTTAGAGAAGATTGTCATATTCATGCATTAATTTACAAGGAATTTTAAGTATCCCTGTGGAAAAAGCAGGGTAGGATTAGACCCATTTTTCTAAGAAGGAACTTAAAACGAGAAGACATTAAGGAGTTTTTTCAACACCATACCCATTTGAAATGAAGCCAGGACTCAAACTTTTGTCTTTTTCTTTCACATTCACTTTGTCTGCCTCTTTGCTGATGAACTTTGATGATCTCCCTTAATCTGATTTTTCTGGGGTTTTTTTTTGTTTTTGTTTTTTTTTTGTGTGTGTGTGTGTGTGTGTGTTTTCCCCCCTATTCCCTTATGTCAAAGGGAGAAGGGAAAAATATCAAAACTGAACGTGGGTCAACTTTGTCTTAAGTTAGAAAAAATATCATTAGCAATTGCCTGTATGGAATTCTGTTTCTAATTCTGTTTCATACATTGGAGGTATTTATTAGGTGTTAGGGGATCACTGTGGACACTGTGGCTGGCAGCATTGTCAGGAGGGATAGAATTGTCAGCTTCTATCTCTACCATGATGGCGTAACTGGTACCGCACTAGCCCTCCCAAAATATATGAAACACATCTTTACAAACATTTAAAAACACATGATTGAAAAACTCAATATTATTGGAATTCCAAGTCTTCTCTAAATTGATCAAAACAATCCCAATAAAATTCCAGCAGAATAAACAGGAAAGATGATTCTAAAATTCATATGAAAATGCAAAGAACCTAGAACATCTAAGATAACTTTTGGAAAAAAGCAAAACAAAGTTGAAGACTATGGTTACCTTATTTTTAAGATTTACTATCAAGCTACAGTAATGAAACAATGAGCTGGTAAAGATAGATAATCAATGAAATAGAATAAGGAATCCAGAAATAGACCCATAAATATACAGTCAATTAATTCTTCACAATAATATAAAAAAGTGAATGGGGGAAGGACTGTCTTTGTAACAAACAGTGACAGAACCATTGCATATCTGTATAAAAACTATTAACCTCAATCCCCCACCATACACTACAGAGGAAAAGTAACAAAAATTGGTCATACAACTAAACATAAAACTACAGTATAATACATGAGTTCCAACAAAAGATGAAGTAAAATCTTCACAACCTATTGTAGGCAAGGATTTTTTACAGAAGACAAAAAACAAATAAATAACTATAAGTGAAAAATAAAAGCTGATGGATTGGAGTTTATCAAAATTATAGCAACTGTTTTTCAAAAGACATTAGTAATAAAGTACAAATGTAAGCCAAGAACTGGAAGGAAATATTTGTAATACACATGCAAAGAATTTGTATTCAGAATATGTAAAGCACTCTTACAATTCTAGAATAAGAAAACAAACAGTCCAATAAAAATGGTCAAAGAGTTGAATGCAGAATTTAATAAAAATACAAACATATGAAGGCTAAATGCAGTTGAAAAGATGATTGCCTCACTATTAAAGAGGAACTTTGCTATTCTAATTTCAAAAACAGATACATTCTTATTTGCTTCTTGGAAGTGATGTTTGTGTCTCTGAGTTGTAGAGTATCTGTACTACCTACCACATGCTTCCTTGTAACAAATCAAAGGGATATGAAGTTTTTAATGACCTTGTGAAATCAAACATCAGTCATTCTTCAAATATACACACACAAGCTATGTAACCCATCAGTTATTAACACCCCCCCAATAGGCAGACTTTTTAAACAACATACTGATTTTCTTGCAAGCCTAACATTTGACCTGTGCTTGAAATAAATTTGCCTAAGAAACCTTGATTTTTAATATCTCATCACCTTTCATACTGAAAATGATATTTTATTTCAACATCTAGGCCTGTGTATGTCAAATAAAGATTACTAGCTATCACTTTTTATGCATTTCCTCTGTGCCAGCTACCATGCTGAGCATATTCTATCTGATTTTCAATGACAGTAAACATTATTCTCAAAATAGTGGAAACACTTGCCCAACATCTCATAGCTATTAATTCATAGTTGTTTGATTTGAGCGCACATTTGTCTGGCTTCTGGGCCTATGTACTTAACCACTATGCTCCTATGTCATGCTTTTAACAGTGTCATGTGTGAAACCAAAGTGGTGATGTAAACTATCAGTTAAATCAAATCTTAGTGCTTGAGATTGAAGTGGATACTAGTTTTATCCATGATTATCATTATATTTTAAGTGAATGACCTAAATTATGAAAATGGCTTAATTTTAACAAAGTTTTAAAGACAGGTCATATATTTAACCATACTACCTCACCATCCTTCTAAAGATGGACAGAGAAGAGGTGGCATTTTAAAGTGAGTTACACAGACAATAGTGTGGTAAAGGCTTGGGAGTGGCAGGTGCAGGAAGGAAGGGGTCTATGGGTAAACAACAACAAAAACACAAAGGAGACATCTATAATACTTTCAACAATAAAGATAACTTTTAAAAAAAAATTTAAATTAAAAAAAAAAGATAAAATAAATTTAAAAAAGAAAGTGAGTTACAAAGTGAGAATGACTCTTCCTTAATTCACCCAGCTTAAAGAATTTCACAAGAACTGTGGGATATTTCTCACTCTTAGGTACTCGTTATTCTAACATAAACAAATTGCTCAGAGAAAAAAATGTACTTTTTAAAAGCACATTCTGTAAACAATTGCACTATGCAGAACTGGTCACTTTTAAAATAGTGACCACCCTTTAATCTTCTAATACAAAATGAGTTCTTGGGGAAGTCTAGGCCTAGTCATTCTAGCTGAATAGCTAACAGAAGAACATTTAGCAGAAAAAGCACAGAATTGGTGGTTTCTCCAAGAATACCTGTCACTTTACATCTGGCGTCACGTGCATTGTAGTCATTTCTTCTCCTGCATGAGTCTTTTCTGTAAAACAACTGTTGCTTGTCTAGGACTTCTTGGAATAATTATTCCTTTTTTTCTCCCTAGCCAGAATAGAGGGTTAAATGGGTGTTTTTGAATAGTACTACTTGAAATCCCTTCAAAATTATATGAAATGCTGAAAGGTATTAGTTAAGAAGAGGAAGATGATCAAGTGAATTCAAAATCTGAGGAACAGAATAAACTGGTGAATATAATAGAATCAGGGGCAAAGAAAGAGAGTGATTGATAATTATTAGGGGGAAAAGGGTGTGGGAGGTGTAGAAAGGGACTGGATTAAAATCCTATACCTATGGATGAGGACAATGGCTGGGGGGAGGGGGGAGAGTAGGGCGGGAACCAGGTGGAAGGGAGCTATTGGGGGAAAAAGGTGAAACAATTGTAATAATCTGAGCAATAAAGATTTATTAAAAATAATAATAATGAAATAAAGTCCACAATAAAAAGAAAAGATCTGATGGAGTTTTAATAATATTCATGAATGAATGGTGTGTGATTATTTTGTTTTCTTAACCTTTACTGTTTATTTTTTAATGCATTTTTATATTCAGTGTAGAAAAATGTTAGAGGGTATGCATAATCAATTCATTAAGTTGATAATAATTCAAGAATCACTAGTTATACCTCACTATCCAGAGATAGCTATCTTCAATATTTTGGAGTATTTGGTATATTACCTTTGAGATGTTTTCAATTCATGTATCATCATATAAATATAAGTAGATAAGAAGGTTTCTCATGTAGTCATACATCATAAGTTTATATATCAATAATTACAGTTCTATATCATCACTGTTAATGGTGGCATAAGATCACATTATGTTATTCCAATATATCATGATTTTAAGATTCTAAAACATTCTCATATATCATATTTTTTAAACAATCCCTTACTTTGGGATATTTAGGCTCTATTTTTATATTATAAACTATGCTTTAGTAGATATTTCTGCATCTTTGCATACTATACCAAGTACTTACTAAAAGTATAATTGCTGGATCATAAGGCCAATATGATTTTAAGATACTGATTAAGCAATGCAAAATAGTTTACCCACACCCACCCCTACCTGTAGTACAAGAGAGTGACATTGCTATCAGTACTGGTCATTATTGCTCCATAAAAAAAAATTATGCTAATTTAATAGCTATAAATAGTAGCTCCTTATTCCCTGATAGGCACCTTGTTTACTAATAAGATTTAACGTCTCCATGTTTACTAAGCACTTAAATTTGAATTACCTAATTGTGTCCTTATCTCTTTTTTTCCTATTGGGATATTCATCATCTTTTTCTGAATTTTATGATTCTTTAGGCATAACGAGTATTAACCTATGCTGTGTAAGTTCCAAATATCATTCTCAATTTAGGGTTTCCTTTCTTATTGGGTTGTTCCATTCAATAACTATTTGTTTTACCTGATCAAAAATACTAACCTTCACTTGTGATTTCTGCCTATGGTGTTATTTCAAATATATAATATTTTCTTCTAGCACACTTTTGTTTTGTTTTTAGATTTAGATCTTTAATTATCCATCTGGAATTCATTTCATTTTTAGGTATGAGGTAAAGACATGTCATTCTTTTTGTTTCAATACTTATTAATGCATTCTCACTAGGCCTTGGGGACACAAAGGGTAATGGGACACAGCTTCTCTCCTCAAGCTCAGGTTGCTGAGGGAAGGCACATTCAGGTGTCTGCTTCCTCCTTGTGTGACTCTTATGACCACAAAACCCATTTCTTGAGGCACCTGAGACCTTGGAATTCTAAGAGCCCAAAGTGACCCAGAAGTGGCATGAAAACCTTGAAAGTTACAAACATGTAGCATCCCCCCTCTCTAGGAACACTGTAGGGAGACTGGATGAGTAAATGGCAAATTGCAGCATCAATATGAATCTGCTGGTGTCTAGGCTTGTGCAGAAGTAATAATAAAAAAATCAAAAACATTTCTCTAATAGCCTACAGCACACTCTATATAGTCCTTGGTACTTCTTACCAGCTCTGACCTGCTGTTTACTTATCTGGAAAGCGAAGGGAATGACCTAAATATCCAAAGCCCTTCAGCACTAACACCCAAGGCGTTAATTTTTCAGTGCTCACCTTCATCATTCCTCTAGAGCTAAAGGGAAAAAACTCAGGACTCTGAAAGACGCTGAGGAAGTCAAGCTTACATTTGAATTTTAACATTCAAAGAGAGCTCAGTGATCTTAATCTCATACTTATTTGATGCTCTGATGTGTAAGATTGACAGTGCTTATAGCTTCTTCTCAAGAAACATTTTGAGAAATGGGATCACTAACACTGCCTTTTGCATTAGCAACGTCATTTAAGGAAAATGGTACCCCCTCCCTTTGGAGTGAGATAATGCACTGAATTGTTTCGAATGGGAAGAGAATTATTGACTAAAGATAGTCTAACAGGCCTGTTCCATTTTAGGGGCTTTAAAACTAATAGCAGCTAAGAATAAGATTTAGAGGGGCTATCACAGCTGAATGAGCATCAGAAACCTGGATCTCTTTCCTAGAGCCCAGCTATTTCTACACTGTCAGAGTAAATTATTGATACAACCATCTGGCCCTCTGCAAGAGAGCACTACTCCCTGGTTCTGAGCAGGTGAAATGCTTTAGTCTCTCAATGGAGAGAGAAGCTGACTTTGGTTTCGAAGCATTGATAATTTCTCTGCACTTGCATTTCCTGTGTGTGAACCAGATGGTGAGAACACCAGTGTAGGGCTGAGAGAGATGAAAAAGAAAGCAAACAAACTGATTGTGAGCATACCTAAACTATGGGCTATTAGTGCTGCTTGACCTTGAGAAAGGAATGGATCCATTCCCAGAGTGATCCGAGTGCTCCACCCCCTCCACATGCTTTCACAGCATTAAAGCTTCTGTGTGTGGACAGAGGGAAGGGTCTGGTCCTCTGGGGGAAAGTCTATCCCTCCTTTTCCAGAGCAGCAGATCTTCCTGAATAGATACAGAGTCAGTGTAAAATGCTACATCTCAGGAACCTTCCGCTCCAGTGTAGCCCAGTAGTGACAAAGCTGGATCCATCTCCTTGCAAAGTCTCGCCTCCAGGCTGCTGCTCCCATTTAGGAAGCTGAGTTGGAAAAATTAAAATGGAATTTCCAGGAGGTCCTTCAGTCCCACCTCATTGAAAGCTTGGTGATGAGGAAATAATACTCAATGCTTCTCTGTTTGTCCCTTAGTTCATCTATGTCTAGAGTAGTCCTGAGTACATTTAGACGGCCTTTCGGGGACCTTTTCTGAAAGAGGTTGTTTGCTCAACCACATTTCACTGTGGCTCAAAAATATTCTGGATTTGCCCTGGTTGGTGTGGCTTAGTTGGTTGCAGTGTCATCCTATACATCAAAAGGTGGCAGTTTTGATTCCTAGTCAAAGCACATACCCAGATTTGGGGTTCAATCCCCATACCCAGGAGGGGCTTATGCAGAAGGTAGCTGATTGATGTTTCTCTCTGACGTTAATGTTTGTTTTTTCTCTCTCTCTCCCCTTCCTCTCTCTAAAATCAATGAAATATATTCTGGGTTTATAATAGGGTTTTATATGGCTTTTTTTTTTTTTTTTTACTATTGATGGAGCTTTTCCCCTAATCTTAGTTATCTCTGCTCATTTGCATATTTACTGGCTTCTGCCTCTTACTAGAAGCTTTCATTTTCTTTTAAGTAAATGAAAATATCCTATTTGGGGTTTTTTAAAACTGTGAAATTATTCTGTACAATACTGTAATGGTGGATATATAATTATGCAGCTGTCAAAACCCACAGAAACTGATATTTGCCAGCTGGGAGGGGGTCTAGAGGGCTGGGTGAAAATAATGATGGGATTAAGAAGTACAAATTGGCCATAGGTGTGTTAAGTATAGCATAAGAAATAGTCAATAATACTATATAATAAAGAGGTAATATGCAAATTGACCATCACACTCTGACACAAGATGGCCACCACTATGTGATCGCAAGATGGCCAACAGGAGAGAGAAGTTGTGGGTGATCAGGCCAACAGGGGAGGGCAGTTGGGGGTGACCAGGCCAGTCCGAAAGGGCAGTTGGCGGTGACTGGGCCATCAGGGGAGGGCAGTTGGGGGTGATTGGGCCAGCAGGGGAGGGCAGTTGGGGGCAATCAGTCTAGCAAGGGAGCAGTTAGGCAGGGGAGTGGTTAGGGGGTGATCTGGCTGGCAGGCAGAAGAGGTTAGGGGCAATCAGGCAGGAAAGCAGTTGGGAGCCAACAGTCTCCAATTGTGAGAGGGATAGTATCAGGCCTAAACTGGCAGTCAGACATCCCCTGAAGGGTCCCAGATTGGAGAGGGTGCATGTTGGGCTGAGGAAGATCCCCACCAAGTGCACGAATTTCATGCACAGGGTCTCTAATATTATAATAATTATGTATGGTGCCGGTGGATACAAAACTTATTGGGGGGATCATTTTATAAATTATATGAATGTCTTACCACTATACTGTACACCAGAAACTAATATAATATTGAAGTCAACTGTAATTGGAATTAAAAAGAGCTGCATTTTTCCCACTTCTAATAGAATCACAACCATCCCATAGTAAACTACTATATCTCCCACCTGAATTAATACAATGAATTTTTAATTATCTAAATGCATTCAGACTGGCTCCCTCCTAATCCATTCTCCATAATGTGGCCAGATTGATCTTTTCAAAAACACTAAAGTATTTATGACTTGTTTAAAATCTTCATAGCTTCTAAGTCCTTGGCATAAAAATTAAAGACTTTAATATAGACAACAAGACCCTGTAGGGTCTGGCTCCTAACTACATATTTAGACTTTCCCTAATTCTTAGCACTCCAATCACAGTGATATCCTCAAACTCATCATGCTGCTTTCTATCTTGATTCCCTTGTGCATGATCTTCCTTTTTCTGCAAATATTCTTCACTCCTCTTCTGTGCTCAGTTAACACCCACTCATTCTTTATTATCCAAATGTCATTTTCACAGGACCTGTCTCCCCATCTGCAGCATTGCAAAGGACAGATGTCCTTATTACAATGTACTCTTATAGCTCTGTCCCTTTATTTTATAGCACTTACTATTAATAGTAGTTTACGTGGACAAAAACAAAGGGGGAGTTCTATGGAAAATAACCTCACAGTGTGATCTGATCATAAATTCCTAACTGGGCCTGTCATGGTGGGTAGTCACATCCCATGCATATAATTTCCTTAGTTTATAAAGATTACTATTGTTGTTTTAAGCAAGCCCTGTCCATTGTTTCATATAGAGTAACACACCTTTGAAATAAGCTTTAAACACTCTCAAGAGAGCACATCATCTGAACCATACTATAATCCAATCCCCACGTTGCCTTCTCCCACCTCCATGTAATCTCCCTTGTGTTCCTTCTTTAATCTCCAATGCATAAAAGAAACTGCAAACTATTATTCTCCAGAGCATTTGAGATCCTGCTTCCTGGTACATATTGTCAGTTGGACTCAAATAAACTCTTATAAACTGTATCTATAGGTTTGAACATTTCTTATATCAACACTTGTAAAAGTATACTCATCTTTGTAATTATTTGAATTATGATCACTGCTCTCACTAGGCTACACTCTACATCAGAGAGTTTATATTTGGTTTTGCTAATACTCAATAAATATTTATTGAATGAATATATGAAGCACAGTGACTTTTTCATGAAATCATATTTGGTTTTCTAAGTAAACTAGACCCATGGTATGCTAGAGAGAGGGATGACTAGATGGATCTATATAATCCTTAATGAAATCATGGATCATTCTTAAACTTTTTCATTATGTCACTTTAGGGAGAGAGGGATATTAGTGAGACCTAATCAACTAGACAAATTAAATTATCACACAATGTCTACATTGTTCATTTAAGCTGCTCAAATAATTGAATAAGCTCTTCTTTTATTTGGTGCTAACAATGAAGTGTCTCTCAACTGATGCTATTAAACACCAAACAGAATTGATGGAGTAAAAATTTGTTCAGTGCCTAGAACCACTATCTAGTATGAAATGAGCCTTTTTATTAAAGATAGCATTTAATATTCATGATTTATAATAAGTGGTTTATTTTCAGATGGGCTACATCGTTGGAATTTTGTGTTGTAGTGTATTAACAGTAATAGCATTTAATGATGTTTTTTCACTAAGAGTAAAAATAATCTATAAATTGGGGTGTTTTTAAAAAACAAACAACAACAAAAACCCACTCACTTCTTTCTTTAATCAGGAGAAACTTTAAAAAAATGGAATAAAAGTGCCAGGGGAGTGGTTAGGGGGTATATCAACATTGATATAATGGATCTTGAATAAGCCTTCTGACATATTACAGTAATATAATATGTAATACAGAAGTATTAAATGTTAAATATTGTATTCACATGTATTTTTAACAATTTCCTCTCTCCATATGTGTGTATATACGTATGCAGGGATTAAGAGAAAGAGCTATCTATACTTTAGCCCTGGTTGGAGTGGCTCAGTTGGTTGAGCATCATACTGTGCACTGTAAGGTTGCAGGTTCGATTCCTGGTAGGGCACTTGCCTGGTTGTAGGCCCAATCCTCAGAAGGAGGTTTGCAGGAGGCAGCTGATCAATGTTTCTCTCTAACATTGATGATTCTCTCTCTCTTTCTCCCTTTTCTCAAATTGGAAAGGTAGATACAAAAGAAATGAAACTAGTATACTACACTGCATGAAGTTTGGAGGATGCCTTTTGTGACAGTTTAAGAGTGTTAAGGCTTCCTCTCCCTAGGCCTCATTCTGTCTTCTACTGGCCTTTCAAAGAAGGTGAGACAAGGCCTAGGGAACTTCTTACAAAGATCGAGAAGATCAACTGTCTTTTCTCTCACTAGTGGCATTAAAACACCACCACCACCACAAGAGAGTAGTGAAAGGCAGGTCTGAGCCTTCTCCTCGGTGGGAACAACTACTTGCCCACTTATATGAGAGCATGATGAGAGTGTGGCCAAAAGGAGAGGAGATGAAAGCCAAAGAAGAAAAGACATGTCTCTTCCTTAATGTAATGGAACTAGTACATGGAGGGTACCCATGGTTTTGACATTGATCCTTGGCTGGTGAGGTAGAGAGAGATCTTGATTTTGCTTCCCAAATATGCATGCAAAGTGTTTGCAAATTTGTGATTGACAGACCCAAGGTTCTAGAATTAAGTATAAACTGGCCCTCTGAATACTCCGCAAATTATAAAATTATATTTTAATGTATTTCCCACAAGAGATGGTTAACAGATGACAGTACTGAGCCTTCCAAAAAGATCATCTACTCAGTCCAAACATAATTCATAATGAGGACTGTGGGCACCTGCCCATCAAGAAGGGAAGTATCCCAGCGGTAACTCCCCTAATTCCCTGCACAGCTGTCAGCTTTCTTTGCAAATGGTGATGATGGATGGATGCACTAACCTGGACCAATCTTTTGCTGGCATTCCAATCCTATTCTTTTACTGAGGACTCATTAATGCCAATTATAATCTGTGATTAAGCCTGCACTTGACAAATGGGCTTTATTACAAGTCTTTACTCCAGACATGAATTTACAACCAGAGGTTAGCATAATCAATACTCTGGACAGTGTATTCTCAGAAAGAGAATTTGCCATAAAACCTACTGCGATGCAGCCAGTAGCCTTCAATCCATCATAGCTGCCCAATGAGAATGAACTATGACCATCCTCTATTACTCTCCCCCTGTTCTCAGATGTACCACATTCAATCAAGTGCAAGGTTGCAGGAAAGGAGATAATCTATTAAGAAGATGAATTCAGCAAAGTAGCAGGATACAAAATTAACATTCAGAAGTAGATGGCATTTTGATACACCAATAATAAACTCTCAGAGAAAATTTTTTAAAATCCCATTGATCATTGTAACAGAAAGATTAAGGTACCTAGGAATAAACTTAACCAAGGAGATAAAAGACCTGCACTTGGAAAACTACAGGCTATTGGGGGGAAAAGAGGAAGATACAAACAAGCATATACTGTGTTCATGGATTGAAAGAATTAATATAATTAAAAGGTCCATACTACCGAAAGCAATCTATAGATTCACTGCAATACATATTAAAATACCAATGGGATATGTCACAGACCTGGGAAAATATTCCAAGAATTTATATGAAACCAAAAGACCACAAATAGCCTCAGCAATCTTGAGAAAGAAGAACAAAGTTGGAGGGATCACAATACCAGATATTAAACTATACTATAAAGCCACTGTACTCAAAACAGTCTGCTACTGGCACAAGAACAAGCATATAGATCAATGGAACAGAATAGAGAATCCAGAAACCAAAATACAGTATTATGGTAGGTTAAGATTTGACAAAGGAGGCAAAGGAGGCAAGAGCATACAATGGAGTAAAGACAGTCTCTTCAATCCATGGTGCTGGGAGAAGCAATGATCAGACTCTCAAATCTCAGAGGGAAAGTAGGGGAGGGTGGGGATAAGGGAAAGAGATCAACCAAAGGACTTGTGTGCATGCACATGGGCCTAGCCAGTGGCCATGGACAACAGGGGGGTGGGGGAATATGTAGGGAGGGGTTTGGGATGGGATAATTATGAGATACCATAATCAATAAAAATAAATTTAAAAAATATATGGTGCTTGGAAATTTTGATAGGTACATGCAAAAAATGAAACTACACCACCAACTTACACAATATATAAGAATAAAACACTTAAGTGTAAGTCACAAAATCACAAAAATCCTAGAAGAAAGCATAGGCAGTAAAATCTAAGACATCTCATGTAGCGTTATTTTCTCTAATACATCTCGTAAGGCAAAAGAAATAAAGTAAGAAATAAACAAATGAGACTACGGCAAACCTGAAAGCTTCTGCATAGCATATTCTCCAATGACACATCTGATTAGGGATTAATTTCCAAAATACATAAAGAACTCATACAACTCCATCAGGAAAACAAATAATCCAATTTAAAAAATTGGCAAACGACCTCAAGAGATACTTCTCCAAAGAGGACATACAGATGGCCAAAAGACATGTCCCTTGCTCCTTTTGGTCGATTTTTGGTCAGAGCACACGCCCAGGTTGTAGGTTAGATCCCCAGTAGGGATCATGCAGGAGGCAGCTGATCAATGATTCTCTCCCATCATTGGTATTTCTCTCTCTCACTCCCTCTCTCTTCCTCTCTCTGATAACAATTTTTTAAAAAAATTATAAAAAATAGCCCTGGCCAGTGTTGTTCAGTGAATAGAGTGTTGGCCTGTGGACTGAAGAGTTTGCTTCTTGGTCAGGGCACATGCCCCGCTTGCGGGCTCAGTCTGTGGACAGAGCATAGGCCCATTGATGGAAGGGTTCCAGGTTAGATTCCTGGTCAAAGACATGTACTTCAGTTGCAGGCTTGATCCCAGACCCTGGTCTCTGGATGCAACCAATTGACTTTCCTCTCACATCAAGGTTTCTCTCTCGCTCGCTCTCTCTCTCTCTCTCTTTCTCTCTCTCCCCCCCCTCTCTCCCCTCCCCTTCCACTCTCTCTAAGAAAAGCAATAGAAAAATATCCTCAGGTGAGGAGGAACAAAAATAAAAATAAATATTTTTTTAAAATTACAAAAATAAAAAAGGTTAGGACAGGATAACAATATGCTGTCACTTCTATCAGATTAAATGAACTAATAAATAAATAAATAAAACAATTGCTAGTGAGGATGTGGAGAAAATGGAACCCTAGTACACTACTGATAGAAATGCAGTCCAGTGCATCTGTAATAATGTCAACAATAAAAATAAAAGAAGACACTTTAGAATTCCTCAGCAAAATGACCACTAGGAATTTCAACAACAAAAAGTCTCCTTTGTTCTTCCATGCTTATCACAATGTCAGTCATGACCACTTGGTAGTGTGCAGTGCAGAATCAGTTTTCCCAACCTTGTGAAAGTAAACATGGTTTCAGAGTGATCCATTCACTTCTCTGACTATTAAAAAGCCATTTCTTGGAGCAAGTTAAAAAGCTAGAAGGCAATTATTTGTATCACATTAGTCCCATAGAACATTCCTCACTGCATGGCTGTTTACAGACTGTTATGAGAGGCTGCTAAAACAAAATAGAATGTTGACATCCACTTCCGCTTGGTTTTGCAATGAGATTCCAGCTGGGGTGGAGCTGAGGTTCAGGTATATTGGTATAGCAAGTTATATAACACTCTGCTAGCAAGCATGTCCCCTGCTCCTCTTGGTCCAAAAGTGCCTCATATGAATAAATTTCAAGCACATTCAATGAGACTTAATCACACACAGACATATGGGACCAACCAAGGCAGAAGCTATATTAAACAGAACTCCTGTGAGAAGGGCTCTACATGAAAAATAAGTCAAATATGACAGGAGGGATGATGATCAGGGCTTCTAGAGAGATTGGGAACACCAATAAAGTTGAAAAAAAATGATTTCACTGGGAGCCCAACCATTCTCTAGTGAAATCCCTCCCCTCAAAAACCCAAGTCACACAACAGCAAAGTATGGACTAAGATGAATAGAAAGAGGACAAGTTGACTAATGGGGAAAATAACCAGAGGATACTTTGGATTCAAGGGTAGGTCAGCACGGCCATGGGAACATCCTGCGGGAAAATGCAGAAGGAGGTCAGTCTTGGCATCTCTAAGGTAAAGGGTAGAGTGAGAGCAGCCAACAGGGCAGTGAGTATGAACAGTGGGTGTGAACCAGTGTAAGCAGCACAGAATACATAAGATGTGTCATAAAGATGCGAGGAGGAGGACAGACTCTCTAAGATCCAGCCAGGTGACATAGTAAGAAACCCTTAAAGTGCCCTAAGCTGGAATCAAAATGGAGAGGCCCAGTATCGGTTACATTTTATTTATTAAATAGCAGCTATTGAGTCAGCTGCCCTTTTCATTATTCAGGATCCATTCTATAAAATGTTGTGTGACAAAGACCTTTCAAAATGTAGTGCAAAGGAAATAAAAAACGCTGACATCTCTTAACACCATCTATTCTTCCTGACTATAAGAGATCCTTCACATTTCTCTTTTGAACTTGGTTCCCAGGAAGGCCATCACTCAATTTTATACTCAGTCATCATCATAATCCTAATCCTTTGAATTATCATATCTCCACAACTCTTCCAACTTCATGATTTCTCTTTATAATGTGATTATATATTAATTTTGTTCCATGTGTCTTTTTATTGTAAGAGCTGGCAAATACAGAAATAAATGTGATGTTTTTATTGCAAAGTGCTCATGGTAGTCTAAATTTCATCAAGATATAACAATATCTGTAACTTACCATTTTCCCTATGGAAGGAAACAAGTAGATATTCCAACTTCAGTCCTCTCATTTACCCACCTACATGGTTGTTAACAAGGATAAAATACTAGGATAAAAATATTTCGTAACTTTAAAACACTAACCAAATGTTCTATGGTGCTTTTAAATGAGCGACACTGGGAACATTTCTTCTCTTCCCAAGTCACCTCTCTTATGTTCGTGCCACAGTAGTTGATATTGCCATAGCACTCAACGCTCTGTTAAAACTCTGCAAGCTGATTAAAAATTCAAATGCTTGCTGAGAAAGTGACATTATAAATTATAACCAGCCCTTAACACTCATCTTAAAATCACATAGTGTTTCATCTTGCTAAGATATAGAGATTGAGAGAATGAGACACAGAACAAGTATGTGTTAGGGGTAAGAAAGGCGGAAGGTAGCAGTCCGCGGTGCCAGGATCTGAATATCCTTCTGGGATCCTCAGAAGGCAGCTTATAGGAAGTTTGTGCCTGGCTGAAAGTAAGAAATGGAAGGAAGGAGTGAAGTACAGAAGGAGCTCATTGATTGATTTGACTACACTGTGTCTGTGTCTGGTGCAGCTTATTTTGTGGGATGCCTCAGAGGAGGTGGCAGCTGGAATCAGGAACACCAATTAGCCTGTTCCAGTAATCAAGTTGAGATGAACTAAATGTTTGTTTAAATAAGGCCTCTCCCATAATTAGAGTCTGTGTGATAAATTTGCATCCTCAAATATACCTTAGCTAAAACTTGTCAGTAAGAACAGCTGGAGTTTTTGTTTATCAGTTTATGTTGTTCATTATATTCTACAAATGAGTGAGATCATGTGGTATTTCTTTCTCTGACTGGCTTATTTCGCTTAGCATAATGCTTTCTAGTTCCATCCATGCTGCTGCAAATGATAAGAATTCCTTTCTACTGCAGTGTAGTATTCTATTATGTATATGTACCACAGTTTTTTGTTGTTGTTTTTTTAATTCTCTCATCTGCTGGTGGGCGCTTAAGCTCTTTCCAAATCTTTGCTATGGTAAATTGTGCTGCGATAAACATGGGGGTGGGGGTGGGGTATATATTCTTTCTGATTGGTGCTTTTGGTTTTTTGGGATATATTCCTTGAAGTGGGATCACTAGGTCAAATGGGAGTTCTATTTCTAGTTTTCTAAGGAAACTCCATACTGTTCTCCATAATGGCAGAGACAGAGAAGCATTGATCAATCAGACCTTCAAACCTCAGAGGGAATAGGGAAGAGTGGGGTTAAGGAGAAGAGATCAGCAAAGGACTTTATGCATTCATCTACTAGTAAGCCTAACCAATGGACACAGACACCAGGGAGATGAGGGGATGAGTATGGGGGGGGGGAATAAAAACAAATATGTAATACTGTAATCAATAAAGAAAAAAGTAAATAAATAAATTTTTTAAAAGGGAACAGCTGGAGTGAAATAGGACTGGGCAGCTCGGAGAAACTACTTCCTTCAGTTACACAATGCCCAATTATGCATCCATTGTCCAAAAGAAGTCTTTAGTGTCAGAGGCTGGATGAGCCGTGGAGAGAATGCTCTGCAATTGCTTAGGGGGGAAAGCAGAAACATTTGGGTACTCTGGCTTATTCAGTTATCAAAGCAGCTCTGGGTGCTTTCCAAATGAAAGCAGGTAATAGCAAGGCTGAAGAGCAAGTGGCAGTGTAAAAACAATGAGCACATACCCTAACACCATTTCCAGGATGCTTCCCAGAGGCCTGCCTCCATGGGTGTCTTCTGCTTGCTGCTCGGTCCTTCAGCACAGCTGGGGAGAGCAAGGCGCAGTAGAGACAGCACTCATCCCTGCCGAGGCTTGATCACTTTTCTCTTAGATCCAGGATTTCTTAAGGAACACAGGCTAGCGTGTTAAAGGCCCCAGAGGAATCTTCCTTTGATTAAATCTCCACACAACAGCCATAGGCTATTTTTTAAATGCAAATTGGAGATAGCATCCGGTGGTTCCCATTTCCCACCCAACACTCAAGCACGTCTTTCCTTAGTCCAGCGCCTTCGACAAGGCCCACACCAGGCCCCCCTTTCTGGTCCTGCTCTGGGTCCTTCCGGAAACACGCCTAATCTTTGAGCTCTCGCTTCCACAGGGGTGCCCTTGATTCTGTTTCTGGAGCCTCCACTCAGCCGCCCTCCTGCAGGAGTATAAAAAGTTTCCTTTCCCCTTTCTACGTTCTCTTGGCTGAGCTAATAATCAAATTAACACCATATATTAACAGGAGAAAATGCCCAAAGGTATTACATATGTATATACCAGTATGGGGGTTCCATGAGACCCCAGGACAGATAGGCCTGTATGGGATAGGGAAGGCTTTTATGCCATTTTAAGGTAAGGAGAAGAGGAGATTGTGGTTTGGGACTTCAAAGGGCAGGAAGGCAATTCACATAGAGATGGAAATGCAAATTTTTTCATTAAAAAAATGTTTTCTGAGCTATTTTAATAATGAGACAGAGAGAGGACTTTCAACAATTTGACCTGACTAGGTTCCTCCCTATCACGCCTGCTCATGTTAAACTAAATATCTCTGCTAATTCTGCCTTTCTGGAGCAGGCCCTCTACCTAATTTATTCAGAAATTTAGTGGGAAGGGCAAAGGATTTCCTGAGTCTTTTATTTCTTAACCAGCTAAAAATAATCAATATTCCAAAAGACATTTTTTGGTACAAACTCTGTTCCCACTCACCACTTTTGTCTGGAAATTTTCAAATCATGTCCCTGATTTAAGTTGAAAGTTAAGCATATCAAGGAACTACTCTGACCCCAAATTATGGCTCTGCTATCTTGCATTCTCCTGCATAGCTCTCAACACAGTCGTGATTAAAGAAGTACTCACAGTGTGAGTACATGGAAAACAGAGTTTATTCTTGTATTATTATTTATTAATAACCAGTGGCCTGGTGCATGAAATATGTGAACATTAAAAGGGGATTAATTAGAGGAAATATTTTAACATTGCTATTTGCCCTTTCTCTATAATAGAAGTGTCAGAGATGAAAGAAAATTCATAAAAGATATATGAAAATCTTCCTCCTGTCAGAGTCTGGGGTGTGCCGCGGAACACAGAGTTGAGTGTCCATGCACCCGCAGCACCTCAAAATCACTGGAGACCCAGACCCAGCTGGCCCCACCCTTGTCAAGCCCTGCCTGGTGGGAGGTGCAGCTTCAGGTCCCCCAGCACAACCTCAGGTCCCCCCCACCTGGTACTGGGGTGAGGGCTGTGGCCTGAGGTCCCCTGTCAAGACCCACTGGGTAGTGGGCACAGCCTCAGGTCCCATGCCCTGGCCCAGCACCACACAGCCTCAGGTCCCTGCTGATTGATCATTAAGGCTCATTATGGAAGTTCAGCCTCTACTGTGGGTGCCACCATCTTCAGACAGCATGATGGTCAATTTGCATATTCTCTCTTTATTATATAGGACTAGTGGCCCAGTGCACAAAATTCATGCATGGGGGGAAGGGGTGTCCCTCAGCCCAGCCTGTATCCTCTCCAATCTGGGACCCTTCAGAGGATGTCCAACTGCTGGTTAAGGCATAATCCTAAACTGGCAGTCGGACATCCCTCTCACAATCTGAAACTGACTCCTAATCACTCACCTGCCTGCCTGACTGATCACCCCTAACTACTCTGCCTGCTGACCTGATTACCCCCAACTGCTCCTCCTTCCAGCCTGATAACCCCTAACTGGCCCCTCCACTGGCTTAAATGCTCCCAACTGCCCTGCTTGCCCCCAACTCCCCACACCCCGCCAGCCTGCTCACCCCCAACTGCCACCTCCTGCTGGCCTACTTGCCCACAACTGTCCCTGCCTGTCAGCCTGCTCACCCCCAACTGCCCCCCCGCCAGCTTGATTGCCCCCAACTCCCCCCCCCACTGGCCTGATCTCCCCAAACTTCCCCCCTGTCAGCCTGATTGCCCCAAACTGCCCTGCTCACCCCCAACCTTCCCCTGCCAGTCTGATTGCCCCCAACTTCCCTCTCCTGCTGGCCTGATCACCCCTAACTAACTCCGTCTTGGCCCTGCCACCATAGCTTTGTCTGGAAGGACATCTGGAAAGTCTCTCAGAAGGTCTCCCAGTCTAATTAGCATATTATCCTTTTATGAATATAAATTGTATTATTTCCCATACAAACAACTGTAAACCTACTTTTGACCTACCTAGTATGTGTTTTGTTTGTTTTTGTTAATCATCACCCAAAAATATTTTTTCCATTGATTTTTGGAGAGAGAGAGAAATATTGATGTGAAAGAGACATCCATTGGTTGCCTTCCACACATGTCCTGACCAGGGCCCCCTGGGACTGGGGATCAACATGCAACCCAGGTACATGCTCTTAACTGGGAATCCAACCCTTGGCCCCTCGGTGTGTGGGTCAGCACTCCAACCACTAAGCCATACCAGTTAGGGCTCACCCTGTATGTTTAATTTTAAAAAGGAAAGCCAGGCTGGGAATTACCTCCTAGTAAAGACAATGTGTTGAAATAGTATTTGAAGGCTTTCATACAAAAAAAAGGTTGAAAAGGGAGACACTGGGTGATCTGATCATTGTCAGGGTCCTCATTCATAACCTTCACATTTCAGCTCACACAGTGAGAAGTCTTCTCTGAGGTTTCCAGGCATATCCAGGCCCTGCTGTATATTTTCATAGAGCCACATTCATACCACCAGCACAACACTATAACATTGCTGTCACGATTCACTTCTTGTGTGTTTGTCCTGGCTCCCTGAAAGCTAGTTTCTGGTTGCTCATTTATGTGTCCTCAAAGCATACCTCAGATTCTGGTATATAATATGCATTAAATCAATATTTCTAAATGGTTGGATAAATGATTAATAGAGCATATTTCACTGATGATAAAATCTGACTACTGTAGGTCAAGGATCTAGGATGAAGGGAGAAAAATGAGAGTCATCTAATGAACTTAGGCTTACTAAGTGCTTTTGTGACACCAGGAAAACTATGCAAATAAACACACTCTTACACATGTTCCAATGATGTATCAGTGATGAATCTTGAGCAAACAGTCTTTGAGAGTTGCCCTTATTTATATGCTATTTTGGCTACCGTGAAAGGAACATATCTTATTAAGACACAGGGACAATGCTTGATGGCTAAAAATTAGCATCCACATACAGTAGATAAAAATTATAAATTTACCTCTATCAATTTCAATACCACATATGGAACATCTTTCCTCAAGTTTCCCCCTTAATTTCCTTCTTCAGACTTTATACTTGTAACATTCAAAGATATAGATCTGGTTTTCTTTCCTCAACCAGAGAGATCAATTGGCTCTCCAAATAAGCAGGCATTCTTGACTGTAGCCACATGATGACCACAGGAAGAAGCAGAGAAAAGGATGTGTCTAGTTCAGCACGAGAAAGAAGAGTGAATGTATCACCTGGCTGACTTACCACTGTCAATACCCATGAGATTTATCAAAGTTATGGGAACAATAACTCAAGGCCCCCACAAAAATATACATACAAATTAAGAAAACTGTTACTTCCAGTTTTTTAACTTGTTACAGGTTTATTGTGACAGTTTCTCTGTATTCTAAATAAAGATGGCCTCATAACAGCTACTGCAGGACTACCCATGCAAAACAGGCAAACTCCTACTAGTAAGTGTTATAATACATTAATAGGTAAATCCCTCTCATTTAGGCTAATTGTGCAATTGCTGTGACAGACTTTATAACCTCATAGATCATTTTAATATTTCCCTTAAGCCCTGGCTGAGTGGCTTAGCTGGTTAGTTAGTTGGAGCATCGTCCTATACACCGAAGGTTGTGAGTTTGATTCCAAATCAAAGCATATAATCCAGTTTCAGTTCGACCCCTGGTCAGGACACATATAGAAGCAAACAATTGATGCTTGTTTCTCACATCTGTTTTCGCTCTCTAAAAATCAATAAAAAATATATCATTGGATGAGAATTAAATTTTTAAAAATGTCCCTTAAGCTTTTAATGTTTATGACAACCTTTTCTGAATAGAAACTGCTAAAGAAGAGTGAAAATTCTAAATAATTACTAGAGGCCTGGTGTATGAAATTTGTGCATGGAGGTGAGGGGGTCCCTCAGCCCGGCCTGCACCATCTCCAATCCTGGACCCCTCGGGGATGTCTGACTGCCTCTTACAATCCAGGACCGCTGGCTCCTAACCACATGCCTGCCTGCCTAATCTCTCCTAACCCCTCTGCCTGCCTGCCTGATCGCCCCTAACCGCCTCTGCCTTACCCAAACCAGAGACCCAGGATACCTTCCTCCACCTGGTTGCAGGCACCTGGGACCCCGGCTTCCCTCCTCTGGCAGGCTGCAGGCACCCAAGACCTGGGCCGGCTTCACTTGGGCCAGCCACAGGCACCTGGGATAACGGGGTGGGAAGCTTGTCCCTCTCCCAGGCCATAGGCACTGGCACCCAGGACCATGGTGTGGGCACCTTGTCCCTCTTTATACATATAATAGTGGCCCAGTGGCCTGCAGTTCCTTCAGCCTAGCCTGCACCCTCTCCAATCTGAGATACCTCAGAGAATTTCCAAATGCTGGTTTAGGCCTGATCCCACAGAATCGGTAGTCAGTCATCCCTCTCACAATCTGGGACGCTGTCTCCTAACCACTCACCTGCTTGCCTGCCTGATCACCCCCAACTGCTTCTGCCTGCCTGCCTGCCTGCCTGATTGACCCCTCTGCCTGCCTGCCAGCCTAATTGTCCCTAATTGCCTCTTCCTGTCTGCCTGGTCACCCCCAACTGCCCTCCCCTGCTGGCCTGATCTCACCCCCAACTGCCCATCCCTGTTGGCCAATTCAGTCCTGATTGGTAGGTTTCTATTCCAGTCAGCTTCAAAAGCTCTGCCTCCTAGGCAGCCATTGGCTCCTCAGAGTTCACACAGATTTGGTTTTAATTGGTCAGGTTCATGTCAGTCAGCATCTGCAGGCCTATCTCTGGGCCTGATCAGAGAGGCAAGGCTGATCAGCAGCCCCCATGGAGGCCCAGAGAGAAACAGAGGCGCAGCTGCTGGCAAAGCCCATAGAGCAGTGGTCAGCAAAGTCATTAGTCATCAGGGCCAAATATCAATAGTACAACGATTGAAATTTCTTTTGAGAGATGAAAACCAACTTCTGCACATGGGCCACAAAGTTTCGATCGCACTGTACGTGCACGCCTGCACATGGTATTTTGTGGAAGAACCACACACAAAGGGCCAAAGAGCAGCATATGGCTTGAGTTTGCTGACCCCTGCCATAGAAAAAGACAGAGGCAACATCTGATCAACAGTTGCCATGGAGGCTTCGAATCAGACCCTGCCTCTCTCTCAGGGCCTCTCTCTGGGCCTGATCCGCAGCCCCTCGGCAGTCAGTGCTGGGTCTCTATGACAACCAGCAATGATTGCAGGACTGACTTCCAGGTTGGATCCAGCATTTGTTAGGTTGTTACAGACCCTGGGTTTTTTATATATTAGGATTTGCCAAATTATTTAATTCTTTAGTACACAGTGCTATCACCATAATCTGAATTATATTCTTCCATTTAAGCCATGTTGCTTTGCAAATACTATTTGCCTTGAGTAGAACATTTGAAGGTTCTGGTATTACAGGATTCTGTTTCCCAAATAATATTCCACTATCAGAGGACATTTCTAGTAGCTGCACATACCTATTCAAATTCTAATGAAACACAGGCAAGAAACATTTAAAATTTCAGCAGAATACTATTTGGAGAAAACACTCAATCTTGTTTGGCTGATTGCATGCTGTTGCTACATTTGAAAATAAATTATTTTCAGCTGCATAAAACTTCACACAATAAATTCTGCTAGGAAGATAAAATGACTTTGAAACAAATATTCAATAATGGAAAAGTCACTATTGCTTCATAAGAGCTACTTTTAAGTTAATGGGTTATCAGAAGAAAATAAGAGCTTAATACAAATACCAAATATAAACAAAACTAAAGGAAGGCTATTTGGCTTGAAACAAGTGCAAAGAGAAGTACTCTGTCAATATCCAAATTGAAATGCTTTCTCTTTTCATAGTTCCTTTAAGTATTGACATTCTGGTGATGATTGGATTAGACTTTTGGCATCTTGGGGCTGTGTTATAGCTTTTAGATTGCAATTTATAGCAAATGGGTAATTTTCCATGCTCTAAGCCAGTGGTTGCCAACCTTTCAGACCTCATGGACCACCAGTGGTCCACGGACTACCGGTTGGCAACCACTGCTCCAAAGGTTTTCTTAAACTAGCAGTCGCCAACCTTTCGAACACCACCAGTTGGCGACCACTGCTCTAAACAAATCCTCCATGACAAGATATGGACTGAAATAATTTTTAATTATTATGTTTCCTTGCTTTCCTTTCCTATTCCCCTATTAGAAGACAAGCTCCCTGAGGAGAGGGAATTTGCTTTTTCTCCAGCTTCTAAAAGTCAAATACCCAGCAGAACTCAATATATATTTGTTGCATGTCAACAAATGAAGTGAAAGGTGTGAGTAGTGGATTAGATGACCTGGCTACTACAGCAGCAGGAGAAGGAGAGAGGAGCAGTTCCTAAAGAAAACTTTTAAGCCTGTCACATATTTGCTTAAACTCCAATATTATATACAGACAACACTTAGATTTCACCAGATTACATAATACCTTGCATATAATGCCTCTGTATGCCCTATCACCTGACTGCAGTCCCTCAACTAGAAAGTCCTATACAAAAGCATTTCCAAATACTCCTCAAAGAAAAAAATATATATCTAGAACCTGTCAGTGGTACATAAATCTAGGAAATGAACATAAAATTGAGGGACTAAATAAAGGTATCTGAAAGGATTGTTAATGACTGACTCTTGCTGTATTTCTAGAGAGAACTGAATGGAGACTTCTACACTTAATGGTGACTTACACATAGAGCCAATTAATCACAAGTGGGAATTTAAAGAGAATCTCTGAAGGGAAAGTTTAATCCAATTCAGACCTAGGTGCCTGTCATAAAGACTGTCCATAGTACTCAGGCTTAGTGTGAGGCAGCAAGAAAGTATCCAAATAACCAGAGCCAAAGGGGTCTCAACACAAACCTTTAGTTGGAGTTATTCTCTTCTGGGACAGAGGACAAAGCATGAGGCTGTAATCCTAGGACTCCCTCTGTCACTGACAGATGGGGTGGTCTTGAGCAAAGGTTTCAACATCTGGGCCTAAATAAGACAATATTTAGGATGGGTCTTTTACAATCTTTCTAGGGTTGATTTTTTGGTGATCCATGAAAATACTGTGCCTAGGTGGCCCAAGTCCTCCAGATACTTAATGCGCACACACAGTTACTAAAAAAAAAGTATAAAGTGAATAAGTAGTTCTCTTATGAATGCAAATGATGTAAAAAATAGTTTTATATATATAGGCAAAAATGGATGCTTTCTCCCTCCCCGAAATAACCACTTTCTATTTCTAAAATATCTGTATGATTTATCTCACCTCTGTACTTCAATTTACCTGTGCAGACTTTACCTAAATTAACTTAAGTGGATATGTTGAGCTCAGGATGGGAAGAAAAAGATATTTATGAAAACTATGGGAGGACATGTTTCACAATAATATTAGACTAGTTTTTTGTGATGTTTCCTATCCACAAATTCCCTCAGAGTTTATTCTTGTTTCCAAGGAGTAACTTGGGCATAAATAACCTAAACAGGTCCCATGAGACACTAATAGCTCTATATTCATGTCTGTACCTCTGATTTGCATGCACATTTATGCCTTCTAAATAGGTCCAATAGTTCCCACAGCAAATTTTGACACTTGAAAAATATGAGTGGAGAGAGAAAATAACAAGAATTTGGAGCACTATTTAGTTGGAGAACATGTGATTTGTCAACTCCTCCACCTTCCCAAATTAACTAAGTGACAGTCTGGGAAGAAACAGCAAACCTCAGTTGTCACTAAGCATTGTTGAGAGGATTTGACATCTCCTGGTAGGAGGATTCCTACTTTAAATCACATCAAGTAACATAACAGGACAAAAAATATTCCATTATAATTTATTTAATCATCTTTTGTTTCACACAGCTCTGAGACTATTGACATATTTGACTATTTCTGTTGAAATTGTCTATGTTCTCATAAACCTCAACATATCTCTGTGTCCTATAAAGCAACACAGAACTATGCTTGGTCAGCAATTCTGCCTTTCTTTTCTCAATCAAATGGGAACATGTGGATGACTCAGAGAGACCTATTCATAGATGATTCATTTATGGAATTTACTGCAATCCCAAGGATATGCTCAAAAGTGGTATTCTGATATCCCCTATTACACTGAAATACTTCTCTCTTTACCAGACTGGCATGTGCACAGGAGTCAGAAGATTTACATAAGCCATCACCTGGACAGGTAGTCTGATGAGGACATTTTATCCAGAAGACCACAGCAGGTCCCTCCTATTCTGACCCTCATCCACTGAAAGCCAGCCACACAGTTAATATTAGCTCCTTCCTACCTCAGGTTCTTTCCACAGAAATTTCCTGTATCTGGCATTTCTTGCTCAAAAATCTTCATATGACTCTTTTCTCTCATTATCTAGGTCACTGACAAAATGCCGACTCCTCAGAAACGCCTTCATTGACCACTCTATATAAAGTTGCACATCATTCCAACCCAAATGACTACTGCCCTAGTTTAACTTTCCCCAAAGCACTAATTGTCTGAAATTTTATCATTCAATCATCTGCTTATATTTCTTGCCTGTCTCTCCCAACTGGAATCTGAGTTCTGGAGCACTAACTTTGTCCTTTTCAAAACCAAATTCTCAACAACTACTATAATGACTAGAATATGCATAGAATTCCATAATAATGATTTATTGAATTTGTTAGATAGGAATGTCATCATAGAAATTTTTAGGGCTCTAAGTTCACCAAATTATCAGTTGGTCAAAGATCAGGGAGGGACTATGGGATAAGTAGCCACTTCTAGCTTCAAAACTGTACATACTACTTCCTACTTACTGTCTTCAGAGATGTCATCAAGGCACTTCAAGTGCATCATGTCAAACCAAACCAATGCCTTTAATCAGGTTCACCTCCTGAATTCCTTATCACTATAAATGAGTTGAAGTGTGAGCGAAGAAAATTCAGGACTGTCAGAAAGACTGAAAAATGAGAAGAGAAATCCTGGAAATGAAAAGCCAGTGTGGAGACACAAAATCTACATATAAACTTTTCTGTAATTCTTGTTTGATGCCTGCACTATGCATGTGTGGAAGATACCATAAGGAGCTCTGTAGAGAACAACAGCTAGAAACTTGCAAAAGCTTAGGAGATCATTTGGTAGAGACAAAATTGAATCCCAGCCAGTTAGAGAGCTTTGGTATTTCAAAGTCCAAAGCTCTCCATTGAAATTCCATAAGGGCCACACTTCAGGAGTAAATACTATGATTCAGAATTAAGAGATTTTCCTATCAGAATAAAATATATATACCCCATGAGAGAGAGAAAAATCAAGATGCCACCAGTTAAAGATGATAGGCCTAATAGGACAAAACCAACATTCTGCAGGCAAACAATATAGTGTCTTTAGAAGATAACATCCTTTAAGATAACTAGCTAGAGCTGACATTACTTTCTTATTTAATGTTTTAATTTGAATCTGTTTTCTGAAAGGTTTGTATAAAATAGGCACTAGTACTTTTCTTTAGGTTTCCATTTCTCTTCTATGATTCCTCATTCATTCATTGATTTTCATTAAATATAAAAATTAATATTTCTATATACTGAAAAAGAAAAATTTTAAATCTCATCCTATCTAATAAAAGAGTAATATGCAAATTAACCACCACTCTGCTACACCCACCAGCCATGCCCATCAGCCAATCAGAGTGAATATGCAAATAAACCCAACCAAGATGGCTACAGCCACAGAGAGCAAGAAGAAGGCTTGGGTTTCCAAGGCAAGGGAAGAAGCCAAGCTTTTTGCCTGCCCTTGCCAGCCTAAGCCTCCATTTAAGGCTACAAAGTTTCAATTATGGAAGGTAAATCAATTCCAGATACCAGCGCCTCCTCTTGGGTCACCAGGGAGCATGGCTGGCCTGCAAACCACTACAGGCCCCTTGATCAGGCTACCCCATTCCCCAAAGGAACCTCCACTCTGATCCGGGACACCCTTCAGGGCAAACCAGCTGACCCCCACCTGTGCACCAGGCTCCTATCCTATCTAATAAAAGATTGACCATGACTCCAACACACAATAACTGTCCCCATATGGACAAAGATGGCCACCACAGGATGGCCAGCAGTGGAGAGCAGTTGGGAGGCACTAGGCCTGCAAGGGAAAACAGTTGAGAGGGACCAGGCCTACCAGGAAGGTCAGTTGGAGGCCATCAACCCTACAGGGGGGGCAGTCAGGGGTGACCAGGTCAGCAGAGGATGGAAGTTGGGGTCAAACAGGCTGGCAGGGGAGCAGTTAGGCATCAATCAGGCAGGCATGGGAAGGGTTAGGGGGTGATCAGGCTGGCAGGCAGAAGCAGTTAGAGGCAATCAGGAAGGCAGTCAGGCGAGCAGTTGGGAGCAGAAGTCCTGGATTGTGAGAGAGATGTTGGACTGTTGGTTTAGGCCCGATCCCACTGGGATTGTGTCTAAATGGGCAGTCGGACATCCCTCGAGGGGTCCCAGATTGGAGAGGGTTGCAGGCTGGGCTGAGGGACAACCTTCCACTCCCGGACCCATGCATAAATTTCATGTACAGTGCCTTTAGTTTTAAAATAACATGAAAAAGTATTAAATACTTAAGGTAATATTTAGCAAAAAATATGCCAGAGCTCTGTATAAAAATATATACTAAAATATGCCAGAGCTCTATACCTCTAAAACAATGGGAAGAGAAAATTAAAAGACCTAAACAAATGGAGATATATGTCATATTCATGGATTTGATTGCTCAATATTATTAAAATATTGACTTTTCCAAATTGCTGTATTGATTCAATATAACCCCAATCAACTTCACAATAGACTTTTTAAAAATTAAACTGATTCTAAAACATGTGGAAAATAAAATATAAAAGCACCCACCTACAATAGCAAAATGTTATACTGAAAAAGAAAAAATTATCTGGAATACTCACCTCATTTTACTTTATTCAACATGTGCTATAAAGCTAGAGTTATTAAGATAGTGTGATATTAGAATAATTATAATCAAATAGAGTTAGAATAAAATAGGTAATCCAGAAATAGAGCCGTATATAAACTAGTAAGATTATTTTTGCCAAAGGATCCAATGAACTTTCATAGGAAAAGGAAAATATTTTCAACAAATAATATAAAACAATTAATAATATAGGAAAAATAAGTATTAATCTCTACCTCACACTATACATAAAAATTAATTTGAGATGGATTGTAGAACTACATATAAGAGCCACAAATTAAAAGACTCTAGAATAGCAGATCAAAAATCCCTTTCTGATACTGGGGTAGGTAAAGATTTTAGAGAGAACCACAGATATATATCCAGGATACATAATAAACTACTATATATCATTAATAAAAAGACAAACTATCTAGTATAGACTTGAGAACACACTAAAAGTATATATACAAATGGCCAGTATGCGCATGAGAAGATGATCAAAATCATTAACCTTCGAGTAAATGAAACTCACAAAAATGTATCGTTTTATACCCAGTTGAAGAGATAAGATTGAACAGACTGGCAATATCAGATAATAGTAAAGTATAAAACAACTTAGGCTTATAAACATTGCTAGAGAAAATATAAAACTGGACATATTCCTATCAACTTCTCTCAAAGACATTTATCCAAGATCAATAAAAACCTAAGTCCACACATACACACCCACACACAAAAAAATAAATAAATAAATAAATAAAAATAAATAAAAATAAAAATGAACAAACAAAAAAAACCTCCACAATAACTTTCAAAACTAATTCAGTCATATCCCCAACTGAAGACAAAAGCAAATGTTCATCAATAGAATTAATAACCAAACTGTGGTATATTCATTCAATGGAATACTTCCCTAAGCATAAAAATAAATGGTCTATAGATACAAAAATCTGGATGACTCTCCAAAACACATTGAAAAAAATAAAGCAGAACCAAAATATTTCAGTTGTATGATTTCATTCAAATAAAATACAACAGGCAAAATAATCAATGATGGCAGAAATCAGAACAGTAGTTTTCAATGGAGTGTAGGTGTTGACTGGAACATGGTAAGAGGGAATTTGAGGTGGTAACAGAATGTCATACATCTTGATTTGGGTGGTGATTATACAAATGTAGGCATTTATCAAAATTTACTAAATTATGCACTTATGGTCTGTGTATTATAATGCATGTAAATTTTGCCTCAATAAAAGTATTTTAAAATTTAAAGACTTGCCTTTTCATGAAATTTAGTTTGGAAAACACAAGTTTACCAAAATTAAAACAGGAACTTCTCAGAGCCTTTAAGAAGACAAACATGCATTGTAAATATCTGTGAAGGAATATTTTCTTTATCATTGCCTAGAACTACTTGTCTTAAGAAATGTTTTTCTTCTTCCAGAGCATCTTAAAACACTAATGTTCTGTAGAAAACGCTCTGGGGAGTGCTGCTCTAATGGCATCTTCCATCAGAGGAAATAGTTGCCTGGGCAACACTGAAAGGAGGAAAAATGTAAAGTGACCACCCTGTCTGATAGGATCCAGGTTGAAAACCAGTTCATTTTAGCAATGAGAAGTCTTAGCCATCAAAATTTTGCAAGTCATCCATTTTTTATTCCTGTAACACATGGTAGTAAATAATGTAGGACTGATTCCTATTTTACCAAGGACTCTTGGTCTATAGTACTGGAGAGCTATTGCATTTTACATTTACATTCCTGTAAATTCACCCAATTGGATTCTTCTCTTGAAATGGAATCATTTCTATTTTAGACCATAAATGACATGGTACCCTTCAAGGCCCAATGCAAATGCCATCTTCATGAATCCTGCATAAAACCTTTTTTAGATCTTCTACAAATGGAAACCATGTTTTCTTTCTCTGTACACCTCTCTCTTTTTCTTGGTCATTATTTGTCTGTATTTTATTGGCATTATTTGTACAGTTTAGATATCTCACTAAAGATATAGAAGCTGTGTCTCTACTAAACAAATAGCTCATAGATAAATTCTGAATTCTTCTTGAAATAATGAATAAGCACATGCTATATTATTTTAGTAGAGGGTTTTCGATATCTCTGGAATCAGAACTTTGCATTTCAGGGAACTGCTTATCTTACATCGCTTTATAACACCCACTCTCCTGGAAGCAGCCCAAACAAAATTGGATGCCCAGTCTGTTTCTCTCACTGAATTCAGTCGGCCACTTCATTTTAGTGATAAGCTCCCTAACATTTCTAAAGATCAGTTACACAACTTGATAATTCATGCCCCCCCCCAAAATTGTTTTATATAAACTAGCAACGATAGTCAATAAGTTGATAGGTATTTACATAGCACCTAGTTTGTAAATTCTACTTAATTAGATGATCTGAATAACTAAATATACTTATGAATGATACAATATACCATATAATCAAACCTGAACAATAAAACATAAAGGTTGCTCTTCGATATGTAAAAAAAAAAATTCCCCAAATATTTGTGAACTCAAAGCTGTTTATTTCTCCAATGGGAATGTAGCTACATGATTACATTGAACTAGTGAAATTCAATGTACAAGGTAAAGGAAGCAAAATTGTGGTTTTTGACTAAAATTATAAAACACTAAAGATGGAAGGAACCACCTTCTTGCCATGTAAAAATGAGGCCAAAAAAAGTTAGGTGATGTATGCAATGCCATAACATCTAGAATTCATGTGGTGCCTGATCCAAGGATGTTTTAACTAGTTCACAGTAAGAAAAAAAATATGAGGAGTTTGAGAAAATCTAAGTGGTCCAGCCAAGATCAGAGTGCAAAGTGAATACCATTGTGATTTAAGGCTACATGAGTAAATAAAGGTTTGAAATGAGAGGACTTATATACAGAAAACTATCTGGATGTTATCCTGAGGACAGTGGGGACCAACTAGAACTGGAATCCACTGCTATCCTTAATTCTTATTACTAAGCTTAGGGCATCCCCAGACAAATGAGTCAGACCCTATCCTGAATGGGAGGCTGTAATAATGGTACTTGTTGAGTGAAAGAAGGGGGTATTATTGAATCTCAGCTCCACAAGTCCAACAGGAGCCTTGGCCTTCTCAGATCCATAAAGCATTCATTTTTCTCTTTCTCATGGTTTTAAGACCCCCTGATGAGTTCAGACATTTCAGTTAGAATTAGAAGTATCAGCAAAACACTCTGAAAATATAAATCTGAGATGCAGGAGAATCTCCTAGGGAAGCATTTTGACAAAGCACACACCAAAAGAAATAGTATGTTGCTTACTGTCAAGAAATGGCTATCATATTGTCTACCATGGGACCAGAAGGAAGAGGCTATCTCATTTATCATGTATCTAGGTAGGGGGAAGAGAGAAGAAAAAAAATTTTTACTCAATAAACTGTAGTATAAAAATATATTGCATCTTGCATCCTTGCAATTTTCCTCTGGGTTGTAAAATCCACACCTTTTTTGACAACACTACTGGTAACTTCTCCACAAAATGCATCCTTTTCTGATAGCTGAATATCCATCCACAGCGCTCTGCAGGGAGCTTTTTTGTTCCTGTTCATATAGAGTTTGCATTCAAATAGGGAGAAACAAATAATTATCAAGTAAACAAATAAATGAGGTCATTTAAGAAGATAATGAAAAGAAAATGAATGTGGTAGTGAGTGAGAGGAATGTGGCTTTTTAGATAGTATAATGAAAGAAGTCCTTAATCAGGAGGTGACATTTGAGCTAAGTCCTGAATATGAAGTTACCACGTGCAATGCAAGTCATGGGAGATCTTAAAACAACAGATATCAGGATAAAAGGAACAGTGAGTACAAAGGCCTGGAATGAAGAAAACACTTGATAAATTCTAGGGACAGCATGCTGGGGTCCACTGAGCAAGTGGGAGATTGGCATGCCCTGAGATTGGAGAAGTGGCCAACACCAGACTGCACCCTGAATTACCCTTTTTCTCAAATTAACAAAATATTCTTACTGGGTTGCTGGGGTTCTTGTTCCGGCATTAAGAAGAGTTCAACAATCTGGAGAAAGGCTGTGTGTAACTGAAGTAAGAGTCCAGAGAGGAAAGATAATTTTGAAAGACATTGGGGGTCAGAGGAGCCTCGCTGAAGGAGCTAAGTTCTCCTTGTCTCCTTTTGGACCCCTTGCTTTTTATTAACACAAATTGTCCAAAGGCAAGGTGGAGATATACACTTCAAAGGGTAGGGTTTAAGTACAGAAGCATTGTTAGATTGGAAATAGCCTCTGGCTTTTCAGGTTTTTGGCCAGTAGAAGGCAATGATAGGTAGATTAAGATGCCCTGAGCTGTCCTGAAGCAAACAATCATCCTATTCAGGTTTGGGGAAAATGCCTTCAGCCATTCCCAAAAGGTGTTAACATATGTGACTCATCCCTTGTTAAGTCCCAAGTTCCAACAACCTTTTGAAGAAACTCTTGCAATTATTACATGCTGGAACTGGCTTCTGGCACTGGGTCAAGTTCATCACTTCTGCTCTCTTCCCTTGAGGGGGTCTTTTCCTCTTAGTCATTATGTAGAGGTGATTCCATTGAACCCGCTTCCCTATGAATCTCCTTCATGTCAGTGCCTTAGCTACCATCTCATGCTCAGTGGTGATGGAAAATGACATGGGATTTGGTTAAGAGGAAAAACCAATGCAAAAGGCATGCCTTTAAGAAGATGGTAGGCAAATAAGAATTGCAGAAAATAAATCGAATAGGTTCAAATCCCATACCAGAAAAGCACTTTGAGAAGTCAGAAGATTAATTTCTTCATCCTGCTAGAATGATATCAAATTCTGAAAAGTGATACCTACTTCTTTTTAAGAGCAAGGCTATTCTGTTAGTTCATCCAGAAACTTAGAAACTCTCTTCCTCAAAAATTTCCAGTTGAATCTAACATGAACTGCTTTCCTCAGCTGAACCAAAGAGGAGGCCATCTGCCATCTAGGTGATAGACTCCTGTTTCTGGTGCACCACAACTAACCCACAGAGCAAGCCTTTTCTCTCCCACCAGCTCCTCTTCTGGGCTCCACACTCTCATACTTTTCTACCTTCCCTATTTCTGTTCCATACTGGCTTTCTGATTCTTTATTGGATTAGAGTTTCAGGGTCTATACTGGTTAGAAGTATGAACCCTGATCAAATTTAGCAATTTGACACATGGGGATTATTTTTGAGATATCTATATATAGGTTGTACACTTGACAAATGTGTACAACTAGTCCTGATGTCAAAGAGGCAGAACAAAATAATTAAAAATAAACAAAAAACTTTTCTCCCTGTAACATAAAACATTTTCCTCCACCAGGGTCTCAGGGACTCCAAACATGTAATACTGTGCTTGTGGCTGAGAAAAGAGCAGGAAACCCCAATCAAACTTTCTTCTTCTCATCTTTTATAGCAACCTTTCCCTGTTCCCATTTGAATTGTTAATTCTCTCCTGTTACTGTTGGCAGAAGCATATATCTTATGTCATTTTGATAAAGTTGTGCGTTTAATGTTCCTACAGTTAAGTGAGAAGGTAAAAAAAAATATTAACGTTTTTAAAATGAGGCATTTCAAACAGCGAAGAGAACACGGTTTGGAATGACTAATTCTGAGGTAGTAGGTTATCTCCAGGAACATATATCATTCTCTAGCCTGCAGAAAATAACAGGCATTTTTCATTCTGCTTTGTGCACATGCACAGTTTTATGCCCCACTCTGTGAGAAGGAGTTTGTCTGGCTTTTTTTTTCTTCCCATCTGAAACACAGGAAAGAGAGGTTTTTCAATCCCTTCTCTCCCAAAGGAAGGAAAGAGAGTGAAACATCCCTGTTAAAGGAATAATCAAAGAGAGTCTCAGAGAGGTAGAGTGGCTGTCTCAAGAATGCATGGGATATGCATATATATATGAGGATATGAGGCCTGGTGCATAAATTCGTGCATGGGTGGGGTCTGGCCAGCTTGGCCAGGGAGAGGGGACATGGGTGGTTGGCCAGCCTGCCTGCTGGTCGAACTCCTGGTCAAGGGGACATTTTGCATATTAGCCTTTTATTATATAGGATATACACTGAGTGGCCAGATTATTATACATTCAGAAATCATAATAATCTGGCCACTTAGTGTATACCCTTAGATCAGGGCAAAAACTGAGTTCATGCCAGGTGATATTTAAGACTTGGTTTGAATAGGACCCAGGAAAATCATGAAGGAAAGCTAAAATGCTTAGGGTGGCCAAGTGTGTGCTCCAGGGAAGACCTCCTGGTTTCTACCTCTATTCCTATTTGCACTGACTGCATGAACTTGGGAAAACTGCTTAAAGTCTCTAAGCCTTGGTTTCCTTCACAATAGATATAATAGCATCTACTATCTACTATTATAATAGGGTCTATGATGGGATTACATGAGAGAAAACCAAGAAAGGGCATGCGTTAGTAGACACCAAAGGTCAGGTTCCCTATGGTGATGACCAGCATGTGAGCAGAAAGTAGTACGCTAACCTGGGTAGATGCCAGATGTTTGATCCAGGCTTCCTGCAGAGAAGTCTTTTCTAGGACATGAGAGTAAACAGCAGATTTATTCAAAACAGCCATGCTTGGCCATCCAGATACTATAAACTCTGAGGCAGGGGTTGTTATCATCAGTTTGCAGAAGGGGACTTGGAGCCGGGAGATACAGCCTCCTCAGGGCTCACCTCGGACTTAAATGGCAGAGCAGAGATCTGGATCCACTTCTTTGGCCCACATATGTTCTTTCTACTGTAAAGCTCTCCCCCAGGAAGGCAGAGTTTTCCTGGGGAAGAGGTTGCAAATGTGAAGGAACCCCCAAAGGTCCTAATACTGTTGAGGAGTCACTAGTGAACCCAACTTGTCTAAGGTGGACCTGAAGTGTCCCTTTTCCTCTTTCTGGTTATAAGGAAAAGTCACAGCTCTCAAAGTGGTTGTAAAAGGGGCAAATGCTTGAGTGTCTGCCTCACCTACATGCAGTGCAAGTCTGAGGAAGGAGTCTTGTCTAAGGTTCTCTTTAAACTGGCACCATCACAATGGGCATGGCCCGCCTCGCTTGTGGCAAGAATGCCTGCTCATTCCCCTGCCCAGAGACAAAGCATCTTCCCTCAGAGCTAGAGGGGAAAAGCCAAAAAGCCTCAGGCCGGGTTTGCAATGCACCAGGTGCTGTGCTGCTGAACCCTATCGTACCCCTTCTTATTTCATCCTCTCAACAGTCCTGTGACATGGGTGTGATTGTCCTGTTTTACATATGGTTAAACTGAGGACCAAAAGGGTTGGGTATGTTACCAACATCATTCTAATAATGAGTGGGGGGATCCAGGATTTAAACTGAGGCCCATCAGACCCCAAACCTGCACTCAATAAACTGTCTCATCCCAGAGATAATCCTCGAAAGACTGCATTTCCACATTGATCACATGGAGCTCCCAGAAAGCCAAGTCAGTCTATCCTTTTTGTTAGGACAGTGCATCTTTTCCAGGAACAAGGCTGGTCCTTAAACTGCCTCAGCCCTCACGCCCAGAGAAATGTTTGTACCAAACTTAACTGTCTCCTTGTAGATGGATGGCAGCCACCATGATTTGAAGGGAATTAACCATTGGCAGTGGAACCTGTGACTTTTATGATTGCCCAAGGCTGGCAGGATGAATGAAATGTAACATTCTCAGCACCATCCTTTACCACTGCCAAGCAATGGACACGTTCACTCTGAGTAATAGAGCAAACACAGAACAGTAACATGTATGATATAGCAGAAGCTTTTGCTTATGCAAGAAAGATGGTTTCTTTTCCTCTTCCCACATTCTATGCACCTCCCTCAGCCCAGGTGCCAGCTTCAGAGCTGTCCTTAAAAGGAACATCAAGGACACTTCAAGCAACAGATATTCTGAAACCAACCAGACAGGGATTCCTTCATCAGCTCTGCTTTTCCCCTGCTGCATGATGGTGGAAACGTGCATTTCTTCACTCTACACAAATTTAGGGCATGTCCAGCACTGCCCCAGGCAAAATGGACACCAGGCTGAAGGAGACATATCCTTGCCCTCAAGGAGCTGGACTCAGTGGAAGAGACAGGCAAATGAACAGCCATGATTCAGTGTGAGGAAGGCAGAGAGAAATATGTGTGTAAGACAATTGGTACTTCATTCTGTCCTTGAACCTCAGTTTCCTCATCTGTAAACTGGGAATAATAATAAAAACCTATTTCACAAGATGGGTATGAGATGTTACCATGATGTGAGTGAGACAGAAGGCATCCAATGACCAAATGTTCCAGTTTAAGTGAAAAACCTAATGGAAATGGAGTGAAATGAGAATGTAGAAGGGGCTCCTGGAGGCAGAAGGGCTGGGAGGTCTACACAGTGGCATTTATTATACTGCAGCATGCTCTGCAGGACCTCTGGCCTTTCCCCTGGCACCCCCAAGTGGGTGCAGAGTGAAGGCGGGATGTAGGCAGGACTCAGCTGCAGAACATGCTGCAAAGGCTTCATCTCTTTTCATGGTTTATGCACTGGGGCTCCCCATAAGCTCTGATTTGAAGAAAGGGTTCAACAAACAAAAAGCTTAAGAGCCACTGTATATCCAACTTCCACAAATTCAGAAAAGCTCTCTGGAAAAAATGGTGGAGCTATAAATCTAATTGAGAAACTCGCAGAAAGGGGATGTCTTTGCTACTGTTGGGAAGTATAATTAAAAACCAAACTTCCCAACCTACAATACCTCTTCAGAGAGATAGAAGGAAAAGAACACTAGAGCAGAATAATCCACTAAAAGAATTCTCACCTTTTCATACAGCCAAGTAGATGCAACCCATTAGATGCAAGTCGGAGCACTTGAGAGCATCATTTGTCACACATATAGTTCATCCTCAATCCACCTGGTGATTGGGGGTGATGGTCTGTGTTAGTTAATTGGTTTTATACAAAGGAAAAATAAACCTCTCACGATGTTTATGACAGGACATAGTTCTGCAATTTGGAACAAGGTGCCCTTTGAAGTTAGGCCCCCACAGACACTGGCAGGGGAATGTTATCTCCTGTGACGTTTACATTTCAAAGGGCTGGCTCCTGGTCCCTAAGAAAAGCAATCCTGAATTATAAAATTCACAAGAAGCTTTTAGAAAGATTTACATGTCAAAAACATTTGTATGTCAAAGGGTAGAGCAAGAAGTCCCAATTACTGTGCAAGTTTTCTGAAATAAATGAGCTGAGATAAGAGAGAGGATCATATCTTTCCTTACTTTTAACCAGGAGAATTAAGCCTCTTGTTTTAATTTTTATTTGCCTTTACACCCCTTGACCCTTTTCAGCACATCAGGGCTGTCTTAAACATCAACAGTACATTCAGATTCCCTCCTCTCGGGGGCCAGAGAACTTGACTATTAAGTAGAGAAAACCTTTCCACAATTCAAAATCTCTGGCCATATGAAATTGAACTGCTTATGAGAACATGTTTTCTAATATGAGTTTCCTCCAGAATCGTGGTTTACATTCGATTGGCTGCTCTTGATGTAGCAAAGGGTGACACCGTCCTTTCATGACCGCCTCACTGAAAGCAGACCTTCATGCCTCTTGAAAATCTGTCCCATCATCCAGCGTATCCCTTTGAATCTGCAGTTATCCTACTAATGAATTTATAGTTGTTGTTATTATTATTATTTGCTCTGTGAAGGCAGGACACTTGTCTTCTTGTTAGTTATGTAGTTTCAAGTGTGTAGAAGGGTGGCTAAGTCTTCAATACATATTTTTGAGCGAATGAATGAATGATTGAGAACATGATGGATCCAAATCTCTGCTCTGTCAGACTTGTGAATGAAGGGCAGGTCTATTCTGCCTGATATATTTGTGGCATTAATTCAGCACAAGTTGCAAAAACCAACTTTGCTTTCCAGCTCCTGCCCAGCCTTCTCTTGGAGACCAGAAGCAAAAAGGCAAGCTGCCTGGGCACCACATCATCAACATTGTTCTTTTACCTTGAGCTTAAGTCCCACCCACTCCTCCTCCCTTCCCTCTCTGAATTAAATGTGATGATTGTTTTCCCCAAACATCTCACTGGGAAAAGAAGAGGCCTCCATCAGAACCACTAGAGCTGGCAGGTGAGAGAGAAATAAAATCCATCTTTAAAGCATGCTGGATTGGTCCAGGTTTCCTCGTGTTTCTCCATGATGTCTAACCCAAATATCTATGCTCTCTAAAGCAGAAACAAGTTGTCTCTCAAGATCAATATAGAAATAACTGACATTTCCTTCAGACATTACATTTACATTCTGGTGAGGAAAAGTCAGGAAACTGGGAGAAGTGCAAAGTAGTTCTTGGACTCAAACTTACTTTCATCCTCATATTAAATGGCAAGCATTCTAGCACAAATCAAATGCCTAAACAGCTACAGATTTCAGTGGGGAAATCGCCAGGGAAGACCTGTCTCTGAGGTAGGACTCACATCACCCATTTCTTTCTCATGTGTAATATAGAAGGAACATTCCATATAATGACAATCATCAATATGTTTATGCTTTTTAAAATGTCAGGTACACTATTAAGCCACCTGCATTCACCATAGAATTCTCACACAATCCTATATGACCTTGACTACTACTGTAATTGCTCTTTTACAGGTGAGGAAACACAGGCTCAAAGAGGTAAAGACACTTAGCTAAGATCACACAACTAGGAAGTTTCAAAGCCAGGATTTGATCTCAGGTATGTTGACTTCAGGGATCCAAGTCCAATGTATTGCCTGGAACAGAAAGAATATGGAATAGAGCCCTGAGAAACATATTAACAAAAAAAATCATCCAGGTGATTCTAATAGGTAGCCAGGGTTGAACATTACTGACATCGCCCAAATAACCTCTTTTGATGTTTTCTCAAAATAAAATAAAGTAAGAAATAAAAATATGATAGTAGGAAACTCAATTAACTGGTCTTCTATGGTTTCAAAAGTATAAGTCCCATGAAAATAAAGGAAAGACTACAGAACCATTTCAAATTGCAGGAGACAAGAGAGACAAGACAACTAAATGCAATATATGATTCTGAACCAGATCCTTCTGCAAAAGCCAGTGATCCACATCTATCTTATAGAAGTCATATCACCATGTAAAGATAAATGCAATGCATGCACTGTGGCATTGTTTGTGGAAATAAAACATAAATACAATCTCAATATTAATCATCAAAATGGAGAAATCATGCCCTGTAAAGAGAGGGTAACCCATATGTAAGGACCAGGAAAATATCTCTGACATATTATTATCTGAAAAAAATATTACAAACTAATATGTTTGGCATAGTTCTGTTTTTAATACGTGTGTGTGTGTTGTATATGTGTAAATAAAAATCTTGTAATACAAACAAGCTTACTACTGAGAAGAAAAGCATTTCTTTTTGTTGTTGTTTCTAATCCTCACACGAGGATTTTTTTCTCCATTGAATTTTAGAGAAAGTGCAAGGGAAGGGGAGAGACAGAGAGATAGAGCATCAATGTAAGATCTCACATTGATTGTTCTGCCTCCTGCAAGGGCCTTGACCAGAGCCAAGACCAAGTCTGCATCGAGGTACATGTCTTTGACTAGAATCAAACCCAGGACCCTTCAGTCTGTGGGCCAGCACTCTGTCCACTAAGCCAAACCAAGTAGGGGAAATATTTAAGTTTTAATTGCTATATACTTTTATGTATGCATTTTATATATTACAGTACATACATTTAAACATTTATATATTTATTTTATGTTACATATTATATATATATATATATTTTTTACATGTATATTTTTAAGTATTCTGTTGGTAATTTTGACTTATTTTTTTCAGAATTTTTCAGGTTGGTCAGAGGGTAGACTGGAAATTATGTGTGAGATTGACAATTGACCTCCCTATGGCTGTTCTATTTCAGCCAATCAACAATTCTTTGCAGCCACCCTTGAAGAAATTCATGAGAGCTTTTAATTTTAAGGAACTACCTGTCAAGTCTTTGAAGCATAAAGCATAAAGCATACATGAGAAACCTTATTTAGAACATAAGCTCAAGGTATTTTAGAAAAGCTAGAATGGAAAGAGTTAAGTATCTACAAGTAACTTACATTTCAGCAAAGAATCAATGCTCTTAATTTCAAAAAATTCAAAGCTACTGGTGCACTAATTACCATGCATTGAATTCCTCTAAATACAGATCTATTCCATGTTTGTGTGTCTGCTTAGGCATAAGACAGAGAACTCGGGGAGGTGAGTGACACTGCTGCAGCTGCTCTCCTCCCTCCTTCCACAAAATAATTGGAGTGTGATAAGGATTTGCAACACAAACACCGAGCTGCACAGGGCTTTGTGTTGTGAAGACACAAGCATGAAAATCCAGGAGGTGGTGACACTGCTGCAGCTGCTCTCCTCCCTCCTTCCACAAAATAATTGGAGTGTGATAAGGATTTGCAACACAAACACCGAGCTGCACAGGGCTTTGTGTTGTGAAGACACAAGCATGAAAATCCATTTATGCAACTATCTTTCTGTCTGCCCAGATAATCAGGTTCTAAGCACACTATATAAATCTCCAGCCCTGGAAGAAATTAACCCTTAACTTTTTTTCTTTATTTGGTCCCAATTAAAGGTCAATGTGAGGGGTTTATCATTCCCATCTAATCAGGGCATCTGCAATTTGCAGACTGACATAAATGACCTGCTTTAATGCTATACAAGGACTAGAGGGCTAATTCCATATATTTATGTGAAAGGAGAAATGATACCAACACTCAGGGCTCCAACCAAAAGCATTTCTTTCTAAGAGGACACAGTAGATACTTTGCATTTTGCCATCCCAGCATTCATGCCTTCTAGTATCGCCTGTGTCTCTTCATGGAGAATTACCTCTTCCCCATGGTGCAGTGATGGGAAAAACATTCAAGTGGGCCATTTTTAATGACCAAGAAAAAGGTCAGATCTTGTGTCCTGCCCCATTAAGCCAGGGGATGAGCCCTTGGACTAAGTACTGCCAATAAGGTATTCTGCAGGTTATGAAGCTCCTGTCTCTCAGCTCCACACTCACTTTTCTAGTCAGCTTTGTAATGCTGGACCTGGGGCTCTGTAGACCGTATTTCTCTACTGTCTAGGGAGGCTTCCTGATCCCTTCTCCCAATAGGGAAACTGACAGAGGAGAAGAAAGCAACTTGCTTCTTCCCATTTGCTGGTTTTCATATTAGCATCACCCTCTGCTGCTGTTCATTCCAACAGCAACTGGTTCCTTTCCAGTTTCTTTCCACAGTCCTAAAACCATCCTTGCATCACTCCCCCTAAGGTACCAGCCAGGTAGTACCTGCTCCTCAGGGGTCTGAGCCAAGCCCCCTTGGGGACCCTCTTCTAACTTGAGATACCAGCAGAGGCCAGTTAGTCCCCTCCCCTCAAGAGTCTGGGACTCAGTCCCTCCATGCTTCTCCAAGCTCTAGATTCTGGTAACATTAACTATTTCTCTTGTGTCCCAGTCTGAGCATAGGAGCTTCTCCCCACAGCTACTGAATCTGTTGCCTTAGTGTTCACTTTCAATAGTCCAATCCTCTTACTTAGCTAGAATTAGTTTCTGTTGCTTGTAAGATAATAAAACGATACTAAGATACAATGCAGGAAAGTGTGAGCAAACATCTTTATTCACTTCATCTTGCAATACATAGGGATTCACTGAGCAGTGCACTTGAGACAAATGAAATCAATCCCAGATACCATAATGACTTTATGTTCAAACTTTAAAAAGCCAGAAAAGTGTACCATTTTTAAAAATATTTTCCTAATAACCTCTCTATTTTATTTTCTGGTAGCTTTTATTGCTTTCTGAAATATCATATTTATTATTTATTTATTTATTTATTAAAATAAAAACCTATTTCATAAAGTTAATTACAAAAACAACACTCCTCCTCCCTCTCTCCTTTGCTCTCTCTCTCACCCACACAATATACACAGTCCTAGCATTACCAACCTAATATTGAAATATTCATCTAATATGAATAATAACTCACTCGATCATTGATTGTTGAATTCATTCCCCTCACTTAACAAACCCAGAGTGTAGAACAGATGGGTCATACAGCAAGAGTTGCGGCCATGACCCAGGCTCCTGACATCCAGTGTAACCTCCAACCAATGTCCTCCTGTCCTAGACAGTCTGGGCTCTGTATCTTAGATAGGGAGATCTCCCTGAGAATTAAAGATGAAAAGTGAGGTACAATGAGTAAGGAATGTATGAATTACAGAAATTGTATTTAATCTAAGGGAATTCCATTCCAAATGTGAGCATCAGAAAGGGAAGGAAAGCAGGAAAACAGCAAGAATATAGGCATTTTTCTGAGGCAGCTAACAGAAGCATGCAGCAGGGAAAGGACACTTGGATTCGATTCCTGAATCTCTTTTTTTTCATTATTTTATTTTTAACATGTTATTTTACCACAAATGCCCCATTTTTTCTGTAAAATGGATATAAAACAAAAACAAACCCTATCCTATTTCATAAAGTTATTTTAACAAAAAAAACCCACACTTATTCAACAACTATGTGAGCTAAACACTGTTTTAGTTGCTGGGAACACAGCAATAAGCAAAACAAAATCTTCATCCTCTCTAAGCTTACCTCTTAATAGAAAGACGCAGACAGTAAACAAATAAACATAAATAAATATGATATTTCAGAAAGCAATAGATGCTGTGAGAAAATAAAATAGAGTTATTTGATAGGATGATTGGTTCTTTAGGTCAGAAGATCAGGGAAGGCTGTTTGAGGAGCTGACAACTGAGCTGATATATGAAGTGATGAAAAAGAAAAGACCGAAGGGAGAACATTCTAGAAGGGAAGTCTGAGTAAAGAGGCCCTGAGGTGGGAGAAATTCATTGTTCTGAGGAACAGAAAAGAGGGCCAATGCAGCTGGACCTGAGTGACTGATGGGGAAAGAAGGGTGAGGTTGGCCCTATAGAAAAAAATAACTACTCACAACTTGTCATCTATTCAAAGTGACATACTTCACACATCTTACTAAACCAACAGATCTGTTCTCATTAGCTTACTCTTTCTGACATCTCAGCTTCTTATGGCATAATTTCTTACTCACTTCACATGGTAAATGACTTCCTACTACTCCTTTAAATTCTCTGCATTCTTCACTCTTTGCCAAATAGGTACACACAGTATTCTATAAAGAGACTCCATGAAGTTTTCCTGTGTTGTTTTGTTTTGTTTTGTTTTGTTAATAATCACAGCAATGTATGTCTTATTAGCCAGAGAGACAATGAATAAGCCTTTGAAATTTTGGAACTGGGTGTTGAATTTGAATCCTATCTCTTTAATGCAGTAAATATACTATCCTGGGCAAGTTATCTAGCTCTCCAAGCCTGGGACTTTTCACAAGAGAAAAGACTTAACATACAGGATTGAGAATTTGTGAATGCATGAAGGTAAGGCACAGAGTACAGCCCAGGGAAGACAGTCAATAAATTCTACCGGTAGGTGGTTCTCTATACACTGATGTTCCCTCTTTCTTCTGATTACTTCCTCCTATTCACTCACGACTCACGTCATATATGTCATCTTCTGGAGGATGGCTTCCCTAGGTTTCCAGGCTGATTTAAGAGCCCCCATTATTCTATGGCTTACCACTTACCAAACCATATTGAAATTTCATGTTTCCTGTGTCTACCCATTTATTTTAGTAGCTTCTTGATAGCAAGTAATGTACTTCATTTATCTGTGCACCCCACATACAGAGTCTAATATCTTGACATAATAGATTCTCAACATGCTTGATAAATTCAACTATGAATTCTTCTTAACTGGGCACCAGCCACTGATCAATAATACTCTCTGACTTGATACCTCAGTAGCTATCTGGAGAGAACAGCCCTTGCTGGGGCTTAAAGAAAGGAAAGAAAAAGAAAACTTTATCATCCGAATGAGAAATGGCTTTAATTTGTTGTTTATGACTTAACGCAGGCACATAATCGCACCATTTTCTGAATTGTGTGACATTAACTGTTTGTGATAACCCACAGGATCAATCCTGTGACTGCTCCAATGCTTGGCAGGTTTATCATTAACGGAAGAAACAGAATCCTTTAAAAGAGGAAACTGAAAAAGAGAGGTTTCATCTAATCCCCAAAGAATGTTTGAAATCTGACTTTTCCAAGTCAGCCAGAAAGCAATGAAATGCCATTAGTTTCTAGCCTCTGAAATGATACTTTGAACCATTCTCACAAGTATCTGCTGACCGCACACCACCAACACAGTCTCCACTACAAGGGAGAAGGCAGTATCATGTGGGACGTTTGTTATTTTAGGTCTAAGGACCCATATGAGAAGCTGGATTTCAGGCAACCACGTGACACAACAGGCAAGTGACAGTCACAGGGAAATCTGGGAGGCACGGCACCCTTTGGAGTTTTGCACTGTGGCTCTCCTCCCCCGGTCCATTCCCTCCCACTCCCTCTGCTTTCAGAGATAAGAGCCCAGTAATCTTAAAACTGCACCCGGTGTAAGAACCCATGCTGCTGTGAGAAAAGTATGGTCTGATTTTTTTCACCCGAACATAATGGAAACTGGTTGGAAAGGCAGGAGATGCAAATCTCTACCTATTTATGGAAAACAGCACATCTTAGATTTGAAATGCTTCCTTCCCCAAAGCAATTCATCCCCAAAGCTGAACAGTCAGACAAATGTCATGGTGCTTTCTGGGAGGCTGTTACACTCTCGTGCCCTCCCTTGCAAATGTGGAAATGCAAAAATATCATCTGACCTGAGCCTGGAAGCACTGAACTGAGGTAATAAAATGTGGTCTACAAATTGATTCTGCCTATCAGTAAAAAGCTCATTTAAATAAAATGATTGATACCAACTCAGGACAAAGAGTATTTTATTTATCCCTCAACAAATATATCTGTCTGTATTGTTAATGTCAGAGATTTGGGGAGGGAGGATAGCAAAGAACAGAAAAATCAAGAAGCAAACACAGAGGATGTCATCAGGGAAAAATCTACTCGACATTTTGCTGTATCGCCCAAACCCAGTTTTAAAAGCCATGAAAATCTCTTTTGTACCACCATCTTCCCCTGTCCTAAGAAACTCACTGTACTGTTAACCTTTTTCCAAACTCTGTGGGCAATCTCAGACAAGCCAAAACTGGATGAAATGGTCCAGCTTCAAGGATTGTCTCACTATTTTACAGAGACATGTCCTTGCCTAATGTAAGCTGTCCGGGTTTTGTTTATTTATTCTTAATTCTTAAACTAGATTCTAAGGGCCTAGGAATTGAAGTAGGGTAAGGCTTTTGAAAATAATCTATAATAATAAAGCATAATATGCTAATTAGACTGGATGTCCTTCCAGAGGAAGCCAGGAAAGCGTGGGTCCTGGGTGCCTGCGGGTGGATGGAGGGAAGCCCAGGTCCCAGGTGCCAGAGGGAAGCCCGGGTCCTGGGTGTGCTGGCAGCTGGAGGAAGGAAAGCCTACACTTGCACAAATTTCGTGCACCAGCCTCTAGTGTAAAATAAATGGTCCAAATTGGTCTGTTAGTGATCATCAGTGTGGAACCAGGTTCTATTTGTAATGTGCTCTTTCCATTTGCACTCTGAAACTTATGTCTCCCTCCCTGGAGAAATCACAAAACCTGTTGAATTGCAGTTGACTTGGAAATGAACTCTGGAGAAAATCCTCTAGCTCTTTATGTACCTTCTGCCTTCTCTTGAAAGCTTCCCTTCACCTCTTTGAGACCTGGAGTATGCTTGATGCAGATCTCTCCCTTTCTTGAAATCTTATCATCTGTAGCCCCTAGTAATCACATAGTGTACTGAATTTTGCTCTGGTGTTCCATCAGCCTGGCATTCCTAGCTAATCTGTCAGCTTCTTGAGAGCAGCAGCCATAGTTACATCTCCCATGGGATCTAGCACTTGATAGCACATTTACAGCTACTCAAAAACTTCCCCACAGATGGGATGTCTTTCTCTTTTGCTCCACTCCATAAAAACTCATATTAGTTCATCCAATCTCAAACTTGTGGCCCCTGGGCTGCTTTGCAGACCTTCCTGGGGTTGGCTTGCTTTGAGTTTCAAGAGAAAAAATATGAATCCACTTAAGAGTCTGGAGATTTTATATAGCATTCTATTGTGGTTTCTCTTAAGAAACTGGATGATTTTGCAATCCTGGCCCCGTTCTTACAATTCACCAGAAGTGGAGGATAGTAGCTGCTTGCTCTTTTATATGGGGCATGTTTTCAAACTCAGTGCCCCTGAGTTCCACTCAGCTTCATTTATTTATTTCCTGGATGGTTCCAAGGTGTGTAAGTTTGAACAATGTGCTTTATAGGAAAGTAAGAGTATTCTCCTTAGAAGCCTATCACTTGTAATATTTGTATTAGCAGCTGTGTCTAAAATCAAATCCACTGTCTCAGACTCTTTGTTCCCTCAGTCTCAGATGCTTGCCTCACTACCTGATTTTACAAGCCTCTGGGTTTATCTAGCTATACCCCATCCTGACCGTTCATACTTCTTATCTTCTTAACTCATTCTTCAGTCTCTCCTCTTCAAATTCATCCTTTATGTTACACCAGAGGCACAGTTCCGACTTGTCACTCCTCTCTTTGAAAACTCCAAAATCTTTCCATTGCCTATAAAACCAAGTCTGAGACCCATATCCTCCACCATTTGCCACCAGCATTATTTATCTAATGAGGGCCAGACCAGCTCTGTGCATTACAAAGATAACTCCATCCTAGAAGACTAACTCTAATCTTCAAAACTGCCCCAGTACACCCCAAGGCTGAGCTCTAGTGTGTGCAAAAACTTCCATGAGAATTAGGAAAAGGTATTGCCTCTTCTGAGTAAATGGACCATTTTAAGACCTAGAGAAAGGAACTCAAAGATATCACTATCTATTATAGTGGAATTCTATGCCTGTGGGAACCCTGTCAGAGTTGCTCAAGGCCAATTGGAGTATGGAGGCCCTGTTCAGAGTATGCCTGATGTTCAAGGCCACTCTGAACATGGGAATCTTAATCAGAAGTGTTCAAGGCTAAGTTGCTAAATGCAGGTGCAAGAAGCAAGGACACAGCTACATTACTGCATGTAGATGTGTGCAAGCATGCCCCTCTATAACCCAAAAGACTGATGTCACTCTTCTGGCTAGAAGTCTCTTTTGTCTAAGTTAGTATTAAAGTATGTTACTGACCAGCCAGAAGGGAGACTGCTCCTATATAAGGCTGGACTGCTTATATAGGAGCAGGTTCCAAGGTACATAAGTTTGACCAACTGTTATGTGAGGTTATAGCTCCTATGATGGCTCCTGTATAGCTCCTATGTTGGAGGTTATTACTGCTTTGTAGGAAAGATGTATTATTACCTAGCCAATGTTTGGCTACTATATGGGACTTTACTTGGAAGAAATGCTTTGTCTAATAGCTCCTGTTGTAGCAATGGCTACTTGGGCTACAATAAAGACTCTCTTACATACCCACAACTTCTCATTGCTTCTCTGTTGAATACCCGGCATCCAAGAAGTCCAGTCCCTGGCAGAGGGACTCAGACCTGACAGTTGGTGTAGTTAAGCAGGATAAAGGACCTATGGTTCAAGGAGTAAGTACTCCAACAATGGTGAGCAAACAGCGGATAGACGAGGAACTCTGCTCCCACATATCCACAATGATTTGGAATGGGAATGTTACTTCCAAAAAGGAAAGAACTTTCCCAAAACCTCTTAAATCATTTCAATCAAGCACCAATATTCACTAAGTAAAACCTGCCGTTTGGAACCTCAGTTTTGGTCATTTCTCTGATTTGGGAAAGAAAAGTTATGGTTTGTTTCTTACTTTCAGAAAATAGAATAAAACTAATGTGCCTTTTAGGAATCATACTAGTTATAGCCTGATTTATATGCGTTTGGTTTGATTTTTAACAAGATTTGATTTTTAGTGGCCAAATTGTTAATTACATGAATAGTTCTTACAACTGACTGAGAAAAGTATTGTTTTTAGACCTCCTATCCCTTGCTCAGCTTTCCATTTCTGTTAATGGGCTTAAAACTAATTAGAGAAAATTAATTCTTCAGAATGATAACAATTGCCAGGGAGTCACACACTAACACTTTATTCTTAGAGATGACAGCTTCCTGGGGTTGGGAAGCAATTACAACTTCTTAATGATCTATGGAAGGAAATGAGAGTGGATTGGTATTGATTTTGTTTTATTTATTTGTCTCAAAAACATTTAATGAATTTAAGGGGAAAATTATACATCTCAACAAAAAGTGATTACCCTCTCTCACCTGTGCTCACCCTAAGGTCACAAGTGGCTCATTAGACTGGCCGTATAGCATTTGGGACAGTGAAAAAAAACACCAAAGAAAATAGTTATGGGTAATACCTGATTGCCCCTAGCCCCTAACCATTTCTGCCTGCCAGTCTGATCATCCCCTAACCCAGCCATGGGCAAACTACAGCCTGCGGCCCGGATCCGGCCCATTCGGCTGTTCTATCCGGCCCGCGGAGCCGAAAGAGCGGAGGGTTCTCTTGCTCTCCCCTTCACTCCTTCACCAGCAACCCAAGATGAGAGTGCCAACATGGTCAGGTTGCTTTTGTTCTGGCTCTCTGGTCCAGTTTAAGAACCCATTATGGCCCTCGAGTCAAAAAATTTGCCCACCCCTGCCCTAACCACTCCCCTGCCAGCCTGATCAAGGCCTAACTGCCCCCCTGCTGGCCGGTTGCCCCTAACTGCCCTCTCTTGCTGGCCTGATCAGCCCAATTGCCCTCCCCTGAAGGCCTGGTTGCCTTCAACTGCCCTCCCCTGCAGGCCTGCTGCCCCCAATTGCCCTTCCCTGTAAGCCTGGTCTCTCCAACTGCCCTCCCCGGCAGGACCGGTTGCCCCCAAATGCCCTTCCCTGCAGGCTTGGTTGCCCCCAACTCTCCTCCCCTGCCAGCCATCTTGTGGCAGCCATCTTGTGTCCACATGGGGGTGGCCATCTTGTGTGTTGGAGTGATGGTCAATTGCATATTACCTCTTTACTATAAAGGATGACCACTTTTCTTTCATTTTCATTATGCAAAATACTGGGATGTCATCAACATATGGGAGTGCTGGAAAACATCCAGTTTACCAACTTGAAAGGATAAAAGTGGAAATGGCTGAGACATCCCTCCCAGATGAGGGAATCCAACCTTGATCTTGACCACTCCTGTTCTTTGACTCCATTTAAATGTTATTCAGCTGAATTATGTGCTCCACTGTCAAAGTATCTCTAATTGGACAAAAAATTAGCATTTAAGGTCAGAATCCTCAATATGTCTATGCTATGGATGCTCCAAAGGCAAAGGAACTGTCATGTCAACTCATCTCCAATATCTCTCTTGAATATGTTCCTTTTTGCCCATCTCCATAGCTAGGGACCTACTAGCAGCCCACAACATCCCTCACCATCTCTTACTGTCCTTCATCACTCTGAGCATGCACGGTCAGCCTCAGACTAATCTCAGCTTTCCATCTCTTATCTATCTCCATATTACAAACTGAGTGATAGTAAGTTTTTCCCCCTATAACACAGGTCTTATCTATCACCATTGTCACCACTGAAATTACATTATTTTAACTAAAGTATCAGTCAAGTCTTAATTGAAAGCAAGAGAAATGCACTCTGGCTAATTTAAGCTGTACTTAATGCATACTGGATAGTTTTCATACTCTCAAGTAAGTCCAGAGAATCTGAAGTTACATAGTCAGGAATCTTTCTTCTCAGGGATGGTCTGATGAGGGCACACAGCCTCCAGACTCTGCAGTTTGCACAGTTTGTGCTTCCGAGGCAGGGCTTTAGGTTTTGCTGCTATTAATGTGGCCTCTTCTGAGTATGATCATAGGCAGCTGCCACCACTAGCACCATTTTCACCAGAAAGAAGTCTGCATGGGTAGTACTTCACTGCATAATATGGCTCAGGATCAATGTTTGTCTTAAATGCATGAAATTCATGAAACCTCAGCCAGATGCACATTCCTACCTGCATGGGAGTGGGGGTGTAGATAGGGGTGGGGGAGGGACTGGCATTGACAGCTTCTAAAATGGGCCATGATTCATAAGGTGAGAGATTAAAAAAAAAAAGTGAAAGAGATTCAGATGTTGGGTGGCTAAAAATATTGATTAATGTATACTTTAAAATCATTTATTGCCGAAACTGGTTTGGCTCAGTGGGCAAAGCATTGGCCTGCAGACTGAATGGTCCCAGGTTCGAATCCGGTCAAGGGCATGTACCTTGGTTGCGGGCACATCCCCAGGGGGTGTGTGTGCAAGAGACAGCTGATCAATGATTCTCTCTCATTGATGTTTGTGACTCTCTATCCCTCTCTCTTCCTTTCTGTAAAAAGTCAATAAAACACATTTTTAAATCATTTACTTAGCACTTACTATATGCCAAAAACCTTATATATGTTATCTTCACAATATCTCAACAACAAAAGAGGTATTATTTTGTCCGTTTCAGAAATTTGAAAATAAAATCCTGAATTTTCAGTGTTAAGAGAGAACAAAAATGATAAAAACTTAAGTCAACTGTGAAATTTATTGGATTATATCATTGAAATGTGGGGGCATGATAGCAAGACTAGTTTGTCCCATACAATGATGAATCCACAATGCCTTTATTTTTAAAATATATATATTTTATTGATTTTTTTTCACAGAGAGGAAGAGAGAGGGATAGTTAGAAACATTGATGAGAGAGAATCATCAATCAGCTGCCTCTTGCACACCCCCTACTGGGGATGTGCCCACAATCAAAGTACATGCCCTTGACTGGAATCGAACCTGGGACCTTTCAGTCCGCAGGCCGATGCTCTATCCACTGAGCCAAACCGGTTTCACCCACAATGTCTTTATAGTGTCTGGCCCAGATAAGACACTCAGCAAACCATCCAGAGCCATTGGCTGAAATCAGAGGTTCAAAAGATGTCATTATAATTCAGCATCACCCTACCTCTCTGTTCTGGACCATATTTTATACCCTTTCTGATTATATTCTCAAAATCAAAAGTTATCTTTTCCATCATATCTATATATATATATATATATATATATATATATATATATATATATACCAGAATTATCATTGCCCTGGCCTAAGTTACTTGCCATTTGTGACCAATCACTGAGGTCAAGGTGGCAGAATGCTCAATTGGCCAAGCCAGAGTCATGTAATCATTTTTGAACTTTTAGAAAAAGCAAAGTGAACTATGCACACATTCCCCCAAGTGAAGTTTAGTGTCTTTTACCTTTAATAAAAGCAGATGAAATGACACTGGACAGGTGAAGTCAGCAAATGCTCACTGCATAAGCACAGTTAGTTCTACACTGGTGTAATATGTTCAGTCTTTAATTTACTGAACTTCCAATTCCCTCCTTTGAGTCTTCAAGGATTCCACCAAAAAAACACAAGCTTTATCATTAAGGTAAGGAAACTGAAACTGAAGGTCAGAGAAGGCAAAGTGATTTGTCCAAGGTCACAGAGTTAAGCAATAGGAGAGCCAGGACTTGAAGATGGAGCTTCTGTTTTTATCCAGTGCCTTTTCTCCAGGGCCATAGAAATCTTATGAATATATGGGGGGATGGGAGAATCAGTCTTCTCAAGAGCAGACAATCTTTGAACTGAGAAACCTGTTTTCAGTTAGCAACTCCATTACAAGTGCTTTATTTTTTCTTAAAATAATCCATGTAATTTAGATCAGCTTTTTAGCTAAAACAACATCTTACCAACTTCACCATTTGCAGCCACATTGCTGATTGGTGCCTTTCAAACCTTACTTAGAAGATGTTGTACGTCCTCTATAATAAATTTGACATTTCAGATGGCAACAATTGGCCAGAAAATTGACTCCTTGATACTAATAGCCAAGCAGTATTTGCATGTAATTATTCTGTCCAAGAATTTAAATTTGTTGGGCATACAAGCTATACTGAGTGAAAAGAGCCTGAACCATGAACCTGGATTCAAGTTCTAGATATTCGCATGAGCACTGTATTCTGGAAAATTCTTTCTAATACTTAAAGATAATTCCGCATGGCTGAGTGTATTCTGCAACAAATTTAGATAATGTTTTGCTCTGTTTGGCACTAATTACTCTGCAAATGTTATAAGTGGGCTCTTCATTGGTCCCCATACTATCACTTCTGTCATCATTCCATAGCTCTGATTGGCTGCCTCCTGAGTCATGAGTCATGAGTCATGCATGAATTAGCAAGTTCCCCTGGATCTTCCCACTGATCCAGCTCTTTCCACTCAATGGCCTTGTGATTCTGCTGGTTGAGGAGGGCAACAGGGACACCATTAGCCCCTCCCTCTCTTTTTGGAACAGATTAAGAATATAAAATCTAGAGAAATTCAATGATTTAGCCAATGATGTACAGCTAGACCATGGAGAGATTATCTGATTCTCCAGCTTTACTAGAATAGTCCCTATCATGTGCTTATTTATCTTTTCATTTTACATGATTACTGAGCGCCAACAGCGTGGCAGGCATTGCATGTAGGAAGCTACTTTAAAGAAACTTAATTCTAATGGGAAACACAGCAAATAAGTAAGGAAATTAATAATATAAAGAATTCCAATTTGAGCTAGGAGCTATAAAGAAAACTATGCGCTAGAAAATGACTAACAGTGGAGAAAAGTACTGACTCAAACAAAGTAGTTGGGAAGCACTCAGGGAAGAGTGATGAACTTAAATATAAAAAGGAGCTAGCCATAGAAGAAACCAGGGAAATAGCATTGGGGGCAGTAGAAACCTGTGTACTAAAGAATAAATGCCCTACTACACAAAAGAGTTTAGGATGTCCTGAGAACATAAGGAGGCCAAGGTGGTTGGTGAATGGTTTTTAGATATAGTCTATATAGGACTGGCAATTTGAAGATAGATGTTATTCAGAGAAAGAGCGAGAGATGTCACAGAGTTCTCCTATGTTATCATCTTTTTTTAATATATTTTATTGATATGTTACAGAGAGGAAGGGAGAGAGATAGAGAGCTAGAAATATTGATGAGAGGAAAACATTGACCAGCTGCCTCTTGCACAACCCCCCCCACCGGGGATGTGCCCGCAACCAATGTACATGCCCTTGACCGGAATCGAACCCGGGACCCTTCAGTCCACAGACTGACGCTCTACCTCTGAGCCAAACCGGTTTTGGCCTATGTTATCATCTTGAGAAGTCGGTATCTGGTGCTTCCTTTGATTAAAATGGAAAAGTCAACAAGAGGAACACATTAACATGGCCTCTGGGAATTAGGAACCCCATTTTGGACATATAAACTTTGAGATTCTTGTGAAACAACTAATTTGAGACATCAAAGAGGCAGTTGGTCATAGGGGTCTGAAACCAGATGCAAAGATCTCTGCCTTCAATGAGTTTGACTATTATTTCCTATAATAGTCAAAATCTGATCATGTTAAGACCTGAAATGGTGATACTTAACCTAGAAAATATGAGTGATGGCTTCAATTACTGCTTTTTTCTTTCCATATCCAGGAAAGATACTGGACAAGTAGAGGAACCAGTCATGATTCTCAAAAAGTTGCTTTTACAATATGTTATAACAGAGACCTTTCTTACTCTCGGGAAGTATAGTAGAACATGGGCTTTGGAGTCAGACTTCCTAGGTTTGAATCCCAACTATGACTCTCAGTTATCTCGTCCATTGACTGGGAATCATTATATCTATGTCTTATAGTAGTTTGGAAGATTAAATTTAGATAAAGTGTATTAGGTGTCATGGCAGCTTATACATAGTAAGAACTAAAAATATATTCATTATCGTTTTGCTATGGATCTCAATCTTTTAAAGAACTATATTTGAAAGAGCTCTTGTTTGCAAGTGACAGAACACCAATTCAAAACTCACTCAAACAGAAAGGACTATATGAATCATAACTGAAAAGCTAAGGCCATGGGGCTCAGACTGGCCAGAAGTTCAAATGAGGTCATCAAGACACTTTTTCTGCATTTCTCTGCTCCCTTCCATGTTGTGTTATTCTCAGAATGACTCCTTTTCAATAACAAAATGGCTATTGGTTCTGCAACTTCAGTAATTCTGATTAAAGTGCTGAGGCTGAGTTCCACTGTCAGAGTCCTTGAGCTAAACAATAGGACCATTGAGATAGAAGAGGGGCAATTTTTCGGCTCTTGTAAACCCAGAGTGAAGAACAGGTGGTTCCCAGATGAAAATCAAGGTGTAGTTACCAAAGAAATGAGATATGATTTCTGTAGGTGCTTAAAAAGAAGAGAGTTAGTAACAAGTTAGTTCTCTGAAGGGGTTAGAACATCAACCATCAACGGATGATTAAAATGTTATTTCATAAAGGCTAAGTCAAATTGTGCTGAGAGGAATCGGGACATTCAGAATATGCAACACATTTTGCTAAAAGAAATAGAAAAATATCAGGAAATATTTTTGCCAACAGAGCCAGTAGTATTAGAATTTGGAAAATTAAGGTTGCTATCTATTTGTTAGCTCTCCTACTCCTGGGCATCCCTTCTCCTTGAAGATCTATATTTATAAGGTTATTGACAATAAAGAATTGAGTCACTCACTATGCATTAACATTGGGCTATGAATTCTTCCTATTATCAGAAAAAAAGTTGATGCCTTTACCCAGACCTGATTTCCCCACCCCTGTATACCAAGAAGCTTGAAGTTGTTTTTGATGCTTCCCTCTCCCATACCCACTATATCCACTCAATCACTAAATGCTGACAAAGTTACTGTCTAATTATCTCACACAGCCTATCATTTCATCTCCACATAAAACTCCACTCCAAATCACCATCAGCTATAACCCAGATGACTATAATAGAAATCTAGATCATCCTGTAGATGTTGTTACTCCACTGATTACATCTCTTCAATGGCTTCTTTCTTACTCTGAAGATAAAAGTTACAATCCTTTCAGTAGCCCCCTGGATCCCCATGATCCATCCCCCACTTATTTCTTCAGCCTCAATTCTTGGTATTTTCACCCCCATTCTCTAAGTTCTTGACATGTTACCCTTCCCCCCCTTTTAAATTATATTTTAGTGCCTTCCAACCTCAGAAAATTTATTTAGTCTATTAATTCTGGCTACCTCTAACCTTTCCCCATTTTCTCCTCTATCTTATTAAATTCTATGTGTCATTCAGACAAATATTCAGTTAACACTTCTTCAAGAAGTCCTTCCTGGAGCCTCCCACCTCCCCTCCCCCGGCTAGATGAATTTCTGGAGAAGCTATAATAGCTCCCAATAGTTCCCCTTCACAGTAATTATCACCATTATAATTAAACTAGAGGCCCGTGCACAAAATTCTTGCACAGATAGGGTCCCTAGGCCTGGCTGGCAATCAGGGCCTATCGGGGCCTTCTGGCTGCCAGCTGGGGCTTCCCTTCCCTGGCTGCTGGCTGTCTTCCTTTGTTCCATACTGCCCCCTGGGAGTCAGCACACATCATAGCAAGCAACAGAATTCTAGGTCTCCTGGTTGAACTCCCATGAAGACACTTTGCATATTAGCCTTTTATATTTACTAGTATAGATAATTACATACTCACAACCCCATTAAACTCCCTAAGGGGCAAGAACTTGGTTGTGATGTCACATTCTTGTATATTCAGTGCCTAGAAAAGGGCCTGCCATGCTTTACTGGCTCCATGAATATCTGTGAGAGGCATACATGAATTGCTGCACTGGTCTGCCCCCGTCTGGATAGAGCAGATTGCTGCTTCAGGGTAGGCTCATTTGCAAATGCCTAAAAATAAAAATGAAATGCAAACAAAATGTTCCTGTCAGAATGAAGATGCTGAGAAAGATCAGTGTAAAAAGCTGATCCCAAGCAAAAGAACATGGAAACCTAATACTCCTTAAATAGCTTCTTAAATACAGTCATCAATCAAAAGTCATGTCTTTGTGGATCTTCATTACATGGGAAACCTACTGAAAAATGCACATCCTATTATTGCATAGCACACAGAGTAGTACCTTGCAAAGAATTTACAGAAATAGAGGACCCAGACACAGCTGAGCACAAGAAGTTACAGTCCTGTTGTCAATGAAGGCAGTATATACTATTTTTTATAACATCTTGGCCATCTAAAAATATTAGCTGAAGGCCATAATGGAAAAGCTGATAAGCCCTCACTTTTCAGCACAAGGAGAAGCAACAATCTACCTCCTGGACTAAGTCAGTAACTTGAATAAAAAGCCATCAGTTACTAAGGCTGTGTTGGGACCTCTCAAAGAAACAGAAGATTCAAACTATGACCACAAAATCCCTATGCTCAGATAAAACATGAAATATTAACTTGGAACAAATCACCACACTGTTATTAATTCTAAATTCAGTTTATGATTTGTTCTTTTGGGTTGTTTAATCAGACTGGATTCTGTCATGCTAGATATGTATAAGAAATTAAAAATGAGAATGTATCAGGCACAACTGACACAAGCTGGACAGAGAATTCTGAGAGGCAATGTAATGAAGCAGAGAAAGCCAGGTAGGAACTGACGACTGGAACTGAATCTTGGGAAAATGGCCTTGGCCAAAGACTTGGAATATATGAAGGCAGAAATACTGGTAGCAACAATAATTATGATTATCACTTAGGATCCACCAAGCACTTTCATATCATTTATCTCGTTTAACTAGGAAGGTGGCTCATAGAAGGAGAAAGCCTAGGCATGAATTTGTCAGGACAGATGAAAGTTAGGTGAGTTCAATTATTATAGAAGTTAGAAATGACCATTCTCCTCATGCATCTGGTCCTCTTATCATTCTTTCCCATGATAGTTCTACTTGAGAACTTCCAATGAGTCTTCATTTCTCAAAATATCTGTATCTTCATGCCAAAAGCATCCATTACTGTCCACACCTTCCCTGCATGAACTTCCTTCCCACTGTTTCTTAGGACTTTTCCACCACCCTTGTAGGCCCCATAGTAAAGTACCATCAACATAGTATAGTCATGTCTTCCCCAGGCAAGCCCTCAATCTACTGTCTTCTCCTCACTGCCTATTCCAAGGCTTAGTTTAACTACTACTTCTCCCAGAAGGTTTTTCCTGACTACTAAATCCTCTGTTTTCTGAACAACTAGAACATTGCATTGTTAAGCACATAACTATAATGTACTTTTAGATATTGTTTTAAGTAAGTGATTTTATCTATTCATATGTGTTTGTCTTTAGAACTAGACAACTTCAGGAGCAGAGACAGTATCTTGTTTCTTTTTTATTTATTTTTATTTTTAGGTTTTAAAATATATTTTATTGCTTTTTTATAGAGAGGAAGGGAGAGAGCTAGAGAGTTAGAAACATCGATGAGAGAGAAACATCAATCAGCTGCCTCCTGCACACTTTCCACTGGGGATGTGCCCGCAACCAAGATACATGCCCTAGACGGGAATCAAACCTGGGACCTTTCGGTCTGCAGGCTGATACTCTATCCACTGAGCCAAACCGGTTTCGGCTTATGTTTCTTCATTGTCTCACAGAGCGGTTCATTCTGCACTGAACTCACAATAGTGCTAAACATACTTGTTCTCTGATTAATCTCCCCTTCTTTCCATGGCTGTGTGTTGAGAAAAACCTTAGTAGAACAGATTAAAATCTGCAGGGTCTGCTACAACAGAATTTTGGAACTAATTTCAATTATTCCCTTAACATTGCCTGAATTACATCCTATTCATTATTTTTTAAAGTCAGTTTATATTTTACTGTAGCAATAGAACACTGGGAAGCTCCCAAGAGTAAAATTATCATCCAAGAAAAACTCCCCACAATGAAGCTCTTTTAGATAAAGGGTCAAGGAAAAAAAATGAGTAATGACTGGTCTCAAAACAGCTCTGACAAGAAAAGCAACAACAGATTGGAAGACCCGGCCTCTGCCCCTGCTTTTCCAAAGTGCCCATGACCCCCAGAAAACCAGTAAGCAGCTTTTTGAGCATCTAATTAATATAATATCTCACCATCTGCATGCCCCATGTTCTAATTTGTTCATTCTGTGGTGTTTGCCCTTCTACATGCCTTTTTGACCCCAAGCCTACCCCTTCTATCCATCCTCCTTCCCAGATCCAATATAATTTCTCTAAAATGCAGGCATGATCACATCAACTGCCTGTTGAAATCCATCAATGATTCTTTATCACTTTATATATAAAGTCAATATTCATTAGATGGTGTATAAGACCCTTAAGGATCTGTTCCCTAATCCAATGCCCCCCTTTCACTCTAAAGCTCCAGTCAGATTGAAGTTTATTTATTTACTGCATTATATCACCTTTAAGCTTTGACACATGATATTTTTTTTTTACCAAGAACACTCTGCCAATCACCAAACCTTTAATATAACTTTTTAATTCTTTGGACCTAAACTTCTGACTCCAATTCTAATTCAGATGCCTACCTTAGGTTTTCCTATATACATTCTATATGTCCCTCTACTGTGGTAGAGATAACATTGGGTTGAAATTTTCCAGTTACCTTTATGTTCCATTAAGACTATAGTATCATTTTAGACAGAGAATGTGTCTTTCTAATTTCCAGGGCCAAGCACAGTTTTTAGCCTATAGTATAAATGCTCAGTAAGTAGTTGGAAGAAAAGGGGGGAAGAGGGGAGGAGAAGTAAGGAAGAGAAGGATTGAGAAAGTCAGGTAAGAAGCAAAAAAAAGAAGGAGGAAAAAGAGGAGGAGGAGGAGGAATGAAGGAAAAGAAAGGAAATAAATTATCACGATGGATCAAACAAATGAATGTCATAGTTTTTCCAGAAGATGTAGGCATTTCCTGGGTGATAATGAACTAACAAGTTTCTGTTGCAGAAAACACTAAAACTCCCTCTATGAATGAAGTACAGATATACAATTTCTATATTTTAAGCAGCTGTTCTTTTTAGCAAAATATGTGCAAATTGGTGATAAGCTTGGTAGGTGTGAACATGTAATACAGAACTGCCAAAGAAGATTTATTTTGAGATCTGAGACCCCTATGCTAGATGCAAGTAACTTATTTACTTCCGAAGAATAGAATTTCATTTGAATTGGAAAAAGTAACCTCAAGTCATGTCACATATATTTTGGTAGAATGTACTAGTATATCAACTGCCTAACTAAGCATACTGTTACATTCAGCTAACTTTTTTTAGCAAGATGTTCTCAATGAAGGATTGAACTGCTTTCCATTCCTGTGCATGCTCCTTAGCTTGTTGCAGCCTGTAACTAAGTGTGTGAAGATGATCACTAGTCTATGGACCACATGTTGAATAACAATGCATATAGCTTTCTCCCCTTCTGCTTATATATTTTAGGGATAACACTGTTCTTCACACTTTAGGTTCTTTGGATAGCACATATTTGGAGAGTTCTCATTCTTCAATTCTCAAGTCTCCATCACCTCCTTTGAGAGGCTTCCCCTGCTGCCCTACCTCAACTTCCAACCCAACTGCTTCTTTTTATCTTTCATAGTACTTATCACAATTGCCAATTATCATTTTGCTTTTCCCACTTGTTTATAATATGTTTGTCACTGCTATCTGTCCCCTAACAGAGTGTGCTTAGTACATAGTAGATGTGCAACGAGTATTTGTTGAATGAACAACTTAACAACTCTGTGAGGTGTGAGTTGTAATTACATTTTTAAAGATAAGGAATTGAACTCATGAAATTTCAATGTTTCTCAAAGTAGCAATCTTTTACAGTTTTGTTTTACTTTAAAGAAAGCAATTTCATAAATATAAGCTTTTAATGTTATATATAAAATAGTACAGCATCTGTGATGAGAAGGAAACTGACATTCAAAGAGAATGAGTGACTACCCAGCATCATTCATAACTGATAGAGGGCAAAACAACAAAGTCAGGTCTTCTAAATCCAAGATCAGTGTCTATTAAAGTAGATAGCATGACTACCTCGGAGTTCTTTAGAAGGCCCTCTAAAAAGTGATATATCTGTTTTATAAGGGGATACAGAATGCTAGAGCAAAACTCTATTGGAAGTGAGGGTAGTAGGGTGTTAGAGAAATGGGGAGAATCTAGATTCTGCTTTCCTTGGGTAGCACAATGCAATAAAAAGATAATGAGCTTTCCCCAGGTTCACATGCCACCTACTCCATGTGACAATGGGCCAAAGGCTTAACCCATCTGCATTAATGTCAGTAAAATAATGGTAATATAAATTATCTCCCAAAGTAATTGTGAGGATTAAGCAAAACTATGGAAGCAAAGTCCCTTGAATGTTGTTCGACAAAGAGTGGGTGCTCAGCCTCAGTACATGCTACTTCCCTTCCCTTCCTTCTTGTCCCACCTCTACATTGAAAAGCGATGGCCATGACCATAGTCACTGTATTATAACTCACTGCTCAGAGACTGTCTCTCAGTCTACACAGGGGAGTAAATTATAATGAGCCTAATGTGTAAGGACAGATGTAGATAAATACTCTATAAAGTTTAGTGCTCAGTATTGGTTTTACCTTCACTGGACACTCCTGCTGGCATTAGAAAAGGACTTCACAGGTAGGAAGGGTCAGCTCAGAAAACTTAAGACTTCATTTGACTATAACTACCACAGGACTAAATGACCCCCCCCCCACGAAAAAAATAGACTAATTTTTCTGCCTCCAAAGTTTTCTGAATGTGGTTCATGAAATTTATAAAGGCTCAAAGGTTACCAGGCCTCTGATTCTGACACACCTGTGGTCATGAACATGGCCCTTAATGTTGGTTTCCTCAGCCCTTTATGGGCCATACCTATCCCACTGTCCCAGTAAAAGGTGTAGGGGGAATTGAGTATCTTTATAATAGGACTCGTTAACTTAAGGTCTGCTGCTATTCTTCACAGATCTAAGATTTCCTGAAAGTTTGCACAAAATTGTGTGTGCATGTGTAACAGTAGGTTTTCTCCAAGCATAAGTGTCCTTTGTTTTCACTGGATTATCAGCCCTTGAATTGTTACACAAAAAAGATAAATAAAGATTCAGAGATTTTTAGTCACTGATTATTTTGTGTAAAAGATGTCGATCACTCCACTAAGATCTCAAAGTTCTGGAAAATTATTAGTTTCAAAGGTACTTTGTTACTTGAAAATAAATGTATCACTTTTGAAAGACATAAGAGATTTGCTGATCAGTGATGGAGTACAATATTTATATTCAATTATGTTTATTAAACTTTTCTCCATAGGAAAAAGAAAATTAGGAAACAGCCTAACTAGTCAATAATGAGAAGATGGTAACTTAAATAAATTATATTCTATCTATACAAGGTAATATAGCCCTTTAATGAAACAGAAAAATATCCACTATGCGATGTTAGCTTAAAAGCATAATATAGCCCTAGCCAGTTTGGGTCAGTGGATAGAGCTTGGCCCTCAGTCTGAAGGGTTCCAAGTCCAATTCTGGTCAAGGGCACATACCATGTTTGCAGGCTCAATCCCCAGCTCTGGTTGGGGCACAGGCAAGAAGCAACCAATTGATGTGTCTTTCCCACATCTATGGTTCTCTCTGTGTCTCTCCCCTTCCCTTCCACTCTCTCTAAAAAGCAATGGAAAAATATCCTTGGGTGAGGATTAACAACAACAAAAACAACAAAAAGCAAAATATAAAATTGTAAAGACAATAAAATTATATATTTTTTTACCTTTTTAAAATATATTTTATTGATTTTTTACAGAGAGGAAGGGAGAGAGCTAGAGAGTTATAAACATCTATGAGAGAGAAACATCCATCAGCTGCATTCTGCCCACCCACTACTGAGGATGTGCCTGCAACCAATGTACATGCCCTTGACTAGCATTGAACCTGGAACCTTTCAGTCCATAGGCTGACGCTCTATCCGCTGAGCCAAACCAGTTTCATCTATTTTTAATTTTTAGAAGTAGTTCTCAACTGCGGGCAATTGTGTCCCCCGGGAGGACATTTGGCAATGTCTAAAGACATTTTTGATCTTTATGAGTGGGCACGGGAAGGGAGATTCTGCCAGAATTTCTACTCTGCTCAGTAGAAGCCAGGGAAGCTACAAACCTTCTAGAATATACAGGAAATCCCCAACAACAAAGAATTATTGTGTCTAAAATGTCAATTATGTTGAAGTTGAGAAAATCCCTGATATGTAGGAGAATCATTGGGAGAAAGTATATTCCATTTATAACAATTTAATTATTGATTCTAATTTCTATAAAAATAAAAGGTTTCTTTTTTTTTAAGTGGTTGAATTTTACAGGGGGAAGGAGGAAAGACAGAAACACTGATTTGTTGTTCCACTTATTTATGCATTCATTGGTTGATTCTTGTTTGTGCCCTGATGGGGATCCAATCCACAACCTTGGTATAGCAGGAGGAAGCTCTAACCAACTGACCTATCCTGCCATGGCGAAAAGTAACAAATTGTCTGCAATGAGCATGTTTTCTTTTAAAATCAGACAAACATAACAAAGAAAAAAATCCAAAATTTGCCTTTTCCTCTTTGAAATAAGTCAATCAGTAATGAGGTCAGCATAGGCACAAGCAGGGGGATCAACAGAGCCTGAGTATGAATTATCATGGGGTTTTGTTTCTGCTCTGAAACTCCTTGGGGAATGAAAGGGGTAATGCCATCAGCCACCTGGGGTGTTAGGAATAAAAAAACAGCATGCTACTGCCTGCTCCAGTTTGCAGGCTCTATCTGCCCTTCTTGCTCCTTCTGGGTTCATTTTTTAGATTCCTGAAAATATGGTATTGTAGGTTATTTGTTTTCTTTCTTCAACTTTTAATTAATGTTGTTTCAAAAATGATTTTATAACAATGAATAAAAACAATAGCTTTTGAAAGAAAATAACATGCTATTATGTGCCTCAGGTACTTATCTTCATTTTCAGTCAAGAAAGGCAATCCAGAGAGTCAGGAACAAGGACAAATGGCTGCTTTGAATGAATTTCTAAAGGATTCTCCGAAAATTCTGATGTCCCCTGGGAAGTGTATCCTGGAATTTCTTAGGGACTCAACAAATTGGAATACACATAACTTTCCTATTTTACATTCTTCATCTGTTTAGCTCTAGATGCTACATACACCACAACTGAAAACTCTTGAGACACTGCAATTGCCCCTTTCACAGGAGCAACAGCCTTTTTCTATTTTCAATTGATAAGATTTCTAAGCTGAGTCAGAAAGCACTTTCGCATAATGTTCCAAGAGAAAAAGAAAACATCAATGTGCATTTCCTTTTCCCATAAAGTCCACTCTACCATACAAATTTACCAGTAATAGAGATATAAATTATGATTCCCAATAAACAATTTAAAACTAATTAACAATTTAAAACACATATATTATTTAACTATATTTACTTTTCCTATGTATATAACTTCCTCTGCTACACAGTATTATTTCCAGATTTGTTAGCCCTAAAATTATATCATAAAGCTGCTAGTAGGGTAGGCTTAGGAGGTAGTATGATGCACAGAAAGCATTGACTTTGGACTGAGCAGATTCTGAAATGCCCAATAATTATATATTAAAAAAGGTTAATATGCAAAGTGTCCCCATGGAAGTTCGACCAGGAGACCAGGAGTTTCATCGCTTGTTATGACTTGCACTGACCACTGGGGGCGGCACAAATGAAGGAAGGCAGCCTAATGGCCGGCCAGGCCTAGGGACCCTACCTGTGCATGGATATCATACACTGGGCCTCCAGTAGAGAATAAAATGGTTCAATCAACATCCCCAACTTCTAGATGCAACTCCTTTGTTTTTTATGATTTTGTAAGTGGAAGTTGTAGAAAATAATTGCATAATTACAATTTAACATTTTAAAAGAGCTGTTACTGCAACAGTGTAAAAAATCACTAAGAATAATCACAATTCATGTTAAACTGTGAGACAGCAACAATCTGACTATAATAATACAATAATTCTGTGCTATTTCCCACACCACATGGTCATGTCTCTCAGGTTGGACCAGTGATTTCAATAAAGAGTCTTGGTTAGTCACATCATCCCATCAGAACAAATTGTCCTCAGTTATTTTAATAGTAAGATATACAACATGTATTTGAATACTTCCGTTAATAGAGTAAAAAATAAATAATCTTCTAGCATATAAACCTATAATACAAAAAAATACTGACTTGGATTGAAATACAAACTTAAAAATTTTTATACTTTGCCAACTTTTCTTCCCCTATCATCCTCCCAGGCCCCAGCTTCCGTTTTACAGGTACTTGCTGCCTTCCCTGCCCTAATGCTGCTGGTCATGGACCAGAACCAAGGCGGGTCTTAGGCCAGTCTGAAAATGGGTTCCTGTGAAGTCCTGAGAAAATAATTTCAGGAGGAGTTGAGGTATATGGCAAGATTTATTGGAGCGAAAATAAAAGAAAGGCTTAGGTGCACTACCTTATCCACAACCAGGTGCATCAAGTGCAGCCTCTGGGGCCAAGCCCAAGACAAGGACCAGGCCCCAGAGCCGCCTTGCCCTTAGCCTAGCCTAGCCTAGCCCAGCCTCCAAGCTTCAGTAGTCCAGCACAGCTTCTGTTCCCACCGGCCTGCTTCCAGTGCTGTGATACAGCCCACGCAGCTGCCACAACCAGGCCCAAGGGGCTGCTATGGAGAGAGAGCATAGGGTAGCCATAGAGATAGGCCTTCGTTAAACTTTGATTATATTTCATTGGGTTTGGGAAGTGGTAAGCTTTCTTTCAAACTAATCTCTTTCTTTGCTTTTGCCAGCTTGTGCTAGTGCCTCCCCCTATCCAGTCCTTTACCTGGGTCTTCCTATATGGTCTCTTTCCCCAATTTTCCCAGCTACACGCCTCCCCTCTATGGCTGCCATTTTTGCCTCCAAGTCCTGATTCACCACCAGGTTCCTGCTGTGCATGTGCTTAGTAGGACCTCCTTCTGTGCCATCTTGGCTTTATTGCACAGGTGCTCAGTAAAGGAATCTCCCCCTTACTGACCCCCTTCCCCCATAATACAGGCTAATGGGCTGGTTGTCACCTGGGGTGGGTAAGGGAAGGGGGAATTGGAAAGCCAGTCTTTCCTGCCTGTTCAGGGATTAAGTCCTTTTGGCAGAAGAAGTAGCTGTTCCCTAGGGTGTCTGTGAAGCTGTCTCTTCCTAGTTAACCTGGTTTGATTAGATATCTGGCTCCCTTATCACTTATTAATACCTAACTAGCCGCCTATGCTAACACTGAGACTCCATCAGGTGTATATAGACATCATGCATTTATTCACTTACCGTATTTGCCGGCATATAAGACGACTTTTTGACCCTGAAAAATATGCCTCCAAGTGGGGGGTAGTCTTATACGGCAAGTATATAACAAAATCTGTATTTTTAGTGGAAATTTTAGTGGGTCGTCTTATACGCCCAGTCGTTTTATACGCCGGCAAATACGTATTTTTCAGGGCCAAAAAATCGTCTTATACGCCGGCAAATACGGTAATTAATATTTGTGAGTACACACCTTCTATATGTAATGCCTCTTTAATATTCACAAAAATATATACAAAGTAGGCATTATTTAATTCATTTTACAGATGACAAAATTATGGTCATAAACTTAAGTAAACTGCCTGAGTTGCATAGTTACCAGAAATTTAACACAGATTTAATTCATGAGCTCAATTCAAAGTCCATGCTTCCTATATAGACTAGTTGGCCTTCTAAGACCAAAAGACCAAGCCACTCTATGATACAATTTTAGGGATATCAATAATATGTCTTCAAACAAGCTTCTTGCTAGTAAAAGGTGTTTCATATTCTTCTTAGTTACAAGATGAGCTACCTTTAATAAATAAAGGTAAACTCTCACAAATGTAAGACAGATGCTATTCAATAATTTTAATTTTAATGTCAGTGACTTCCCAGAACTACTTGTGAGGACAATAGATAGTGGAGAAAGAGAGAATGAGAGCTTAGGGTACATGAATATAAGTAAGAGAAAGTGGCACAAGTAAGAGCAGAAAATAAGATTCACTGGACAGCATGAAAAATCAAATCAGTCATATTTTCAATCTTACCTGAGTTTTACCCTTTCTTTTATTCCATTATTGCCTGAGAGATTAGACAGATAGGTAATAACAACCACAATATGTGTGTTTGGAATTGATTGGTTCAAATATTTTCTCTACCACTTACTTGTTAACTTTATTTCCTTGGACAAAATATTAAACCTCTAATCTTTACTTATCTATAAAAGTGAAATGATGGCTGTCATGAAGATCAAATCACAGTATATATGTTTAATGACTGTTATCTACACTAATAAAAGAGAAGCATGCAAATTGACCATCATGCCACTACACCCACCAGCTAATCAGAGCAAGTATGCAAATTAACCCAACCAAGATGGTGGCAGCCACAGAGCTGGAGCAAGCAGGAGGCTTGAGTTTCAACCCCTGGCAATGGAGGAAGCCAAGCCTCCTGTCTACCCTGGTCTGCCCTGGCCTCCACTCAAGGCTACAAAGTTTCAATTATAGAAGATAAATAAATCTCAGATACCTGCTTCCAGCCTGCCCTGGCCTACACTTGGGTGGTTGAGGGACATGGCCAGCTGCAAACCACCACAGGCCCCTCACGTAGGCCACCCCATGCCCCAAGGGAACCACCACCCTGATCTGGGACACCCTTCAGGGCAAATCAGCCAGCCCCCATCTGTGCACCAGGCCTCTATCCTATCTAATAAAATAGTAATATGCAAATTGACTGTCACTGCAACACACAATATGGCTGCCCCAATGTTTTCAAAGATGGCTGCCCCCATGTGTACACAAGATGGCCACCACAAGATGGCCAGCAGGGAAGGCTGTTGGGAGGAATCAGGCCTGCAAGGGAGGGCAGTTGTGGAAGGTCAGGCCAGTAGGGGAGGGCAATTGGGAGAGACCAGGCCTGCAAGGGAGGGCAGTTGGGGTGATCAAAACTGCAGGGGAGAACAGTTAGGGGTGACCAGGCCATCAGAGGAGGGAAGTTGGGGGCAACCAGGCCTGCAAGGAAGGGCAGTTGGGAGGGAATCCAGGCCTACAGGGGAAAACAGTTGGGGGACCAGGCCTGTAGGGGAGGGCAGTTGGGGAGACCAAGGCCCGTAGGATAGGGCAGTTGGGAGGGACCAGACCAGCAGGGGAGAGCAGTTAGGGGCTATGAGGCTGATAGGAGAGGGCAGTTAGGGGTGATCAGGTTGGCACGGGAGGGCAGTTTGGGTGGGCCAGGCCTGCAGGGGAGGGCAGTTGGGGGCAACCGGGCTGGCAGGGGAGCAGTTAGGCATCAATCAGGCTGGCAGGTGAGTTATTAGGGGGTGATCAAGCTGGCAGGCAGAAGCAGTTAGGGGCAATCAGGAAGGCAAGCTGGTGAGCAGTTGGGAGCCAGTAGTCCTGGATTGTGAAAGGATGTCCAACTATCCGTTTAGGCCTGATTCAGGTAGGGTCCCAGGTTGGAGAGGGTGCAGGCTGGGCTGAGGGACACCTCACCCCCCCCCCATGCACAAATTTCGTGCACCAGGCCTCTAGTTTTATAAATAACATTCAAAACGGACAACGGTCAAAAGATGAAGAAATTCAGATGAGTAGTGTCAGGTGGATTAAAAATTGGTCAAAGGACGGCCACTCATTGATGATACTAAAATTGAATGCTCACCAAATATTCTTGCAGTCACCCAAACTTTTAACTGCTTTATGATTAGACTAGAGGCCCGATGCATGAAATTCATGCAAGGGGCTCAGCCCTCACAGCCCTGGCTGCTCAGCCAGCCCTAGCAGTCACTCACAGCCTCGGTTATCCCTTGCAGCCCTGACTTCATCTGGAAGGTTGTCTAGAAAAATATCTGGAAAGACATCTGGGAGGACATCCAGAAGGTCACTGGACTCTTCAGTCTAATTAACATATTAGCTCTTTATTATATAGGAGGATTGGAGTCATACAACTAGCTCCAGCCAGTTAACTTTGAGCAGAAGTACCTGGAGGAAGTATGTAGCATGAGTAAAAAATAAACTTTGCTGTGGAAAGTCACTGAGATGTAGGGGGTTAATTGATCATTGGCACACAACTTAGTCTAACCTGTCTAATACACTATGAATTATTGTGATCCTAGAGTATAGTCTGTACAGTGCATTTTAGGGCACTATCCACATCCACACCCAATGTAACATTGTTTTCAATGAATGGATGATCGTTAGCAGCCAATCATATTTAAGCATGGTAAAGTGCTATAAGGAGCAACTTATATCTATAATAATCTATAATAATCTATAATAATAAAAGCTTAATATGCTGATTAAACTGGACAGTCAAACGATCTTCTGGATGACATACTGGATGTCCTTCCAAACAAAGCTGCAGTGGTGGGGGCCAAAGCAGAGGAGGTTAGGGGTAATCAGACAGGCAGGTGAGTGGTTAGGGGCAATCAGACAGGCAGGCAGGCAGGCAGGCAAGAGGTTAGGAGCCAGCAGTCCTGGATTGCAAGAGGAAGGTCCGACTACTGGTGTCAGATTGATTAAAACTTGGTCAAAGGACTTCCCCTGTGGGATTGGGCCTAAATTAGCATTTGGACATCCCCCGAGGGGTCCCAGATTGTGAGAGGGTGCAGACTGGGTTGAGGCACCCCAACCCTGTGCAAAAATTTTGTGCACCGGACCTCTACTAGATGATAAAATATCAGGCTCCAGAAAGATCCCAGGAGACTGAAACAATGATCCAAACTGAATCTCATGAAACTTAATTTGAATAAATGTCATCTTATACATAGCTCCAAAACGTCACCTTTCAAAATACAAAACTAAATTTTAAAAAAATTAAAATACAAAACTGATTGGGCAGCAGTGCATATGAGGAATTCTGCAGGAACCACTATGTCAATAGCTGTTCAGTAAAGGCACACATTGTAACTACAAAGTAGTTTAATCTCATGTTACAATGTGTCCTAAATCAGCCACTAGAAGTCCCATTCTCATCTGCTGGGCAAATACTCCTTAAGTACAGGAAGCCATCTTCTTTATCTGATGAGTACAGGTCCAATGCATGAAATTTGTGCATGGGTATGGTCTCTAAACCTGGCCTTAGATCAGGGCCGATCTTCCCTGGCAACTTGTCTCACTCCCTGCTGCCCACATCTGCCACCATCCACCCCCAGTTCCCCATTCCCCATTGGGCAATGGGAGCTGGCTGGCCAGTGGGAATAACCCAAAGGTTGGCCATTCCCCTGCCACCTGCTGCCATTTTCCCTCTGGGCAATCGGGGTCCTGCTTGCTCACACCCACTTTGGCCTAGCCACTGGTATCCACAGCCACCCACCCCTGGTTCCCTGTTCAGGCAATCAGGCTAGGGGAAGCTCCTGCATTAAGCATCTGTCCCCTGGTGGTCAATGCATATCACAGCAACCTGTTGTTCTACTATCCAGTCTATGTGCATATTACACTTTTATATATATATATATATATATATATATATATATATATATATATATATAATAGGTCCACTTGAAGATAATCCATGTCGATGAGTGTGCTGGACTTTCCATTAGCCCTCACAATGTCTATTCTCCCTCTGTTCTGTGCCCAAGAAAACAGTTCACCTTGCACTCAGGCTTCTGATTTGTTTTGGCCACTTGGAGGCAGGGGCAGGAGCCAAGAGGGCAGGAAGAGACTGCAGTCGGAGTACGTACTTCTTGGCTGTGTCCTTCCTACCACAAGTAGTGTTCTACGTACAACTGTTCTCTGTGACTTCAAGTAAATGCTCTCTCTTCCTGGCTCCTGAATCCTAGGACAGGCTGCACTTCACACTATTGCTGGTCCCAGGGTATTGTTGTATCCCTTAGAGTTTCTCTAGAGCCTCCCAGACCTTTATACATAACAAACTCTCCTTAGTTATTAGTGTGACTGTATCATCTGCTTCCTGCCGAGACCCTGACTGGTACAAACAAAGCAAAATTTCACAGTACATGGAAAAAAAAAGATCATTTGAGCAGCCATTTTATGTTAAAATATGAAAATGAACATAGGTAATTTTTATGTCAACTGAATTTATGTTTTAATTTTAACTTTGTACCATTTTTAGAATAAACAAAGAAAACTTAGTATTTCCTTTGTTTTTTTGGGTGTAATATTTCCAATAGAATTTTATATTATGAAATTCCCACTTTTGTTTAAACTTTTTTCCACAATTATAAACCTTCTTTTGCAATTTTCAACAAGACATCTAATCTTTTTTTTTCTTGAAATCATTCTATTTGAAACACATATTTTGCTTTGCTTTGCTTTAATTTTAATTGATATAATCTTGTCATGTGTTTGGAACAGTTCTCCAATTTCATTTTAATTTCATAGAATTCTATGTCTTTTGCTATATAGTTTTCAGTTTAATTTTGCAATAAATTTGCATTGGACAAGTGATCATATTCATTATAGTTAAATAATGAACATCATCATGCAATGGCCATTGTCCTCCCCTATAAACTTCAAAACTACAATGACTCAGGACAGCATCCTAGGAAAATGAGAGTCACGTCCACTGTGACCCGCTCTGGGCATGATACTCTGAGAGACACAGAGAATGCAAGGAGCAGCCTTTAGAGGGCTGGGCTCTTCGGCTGAAGATATTGCCAATGTTAAGGTCCTACATCTTAGTGGTTATGACCCCACAAAGACCCAAAGATAAACCAAAAGAAAGCAGAGTCCAGCTAAGGGAACTCGAGGGAGCATTCTATTCTATGTGGCACCACACCATGATTTAGTCCTGGCAAGCCTGACTCAGACAGAACATTTACCAGAGACTTTATATACCCTAATATTAAACAACAGTTCCTCCAGTTCCAGCCTTTGCTAAGCACTAGGACAAAACACATTGCAGGATAATGGGTAGAATTTTACATTTTCTAGGGATCTTACTTTAGACTCTGTCATCCCAAAAGAAGACCAGCAATTCCCCCTCCCAATTTCCTATGCCAAATTTCAAAAGTATTAAATCTACTAGAGAACCATGCATTCTGTACCTTTTCTAATGCACATGCCGCTTCTTGGAGAAAATTTATCCTCTGAGCAAAAATGCTTCAGGTCAGAGTTGAGAGAAAAGTAAAGCAAAAATGGAGGAGCTGTTATGCTAATTTGAGGCCACTGGAGGATCTTTGGCATTAAGGAGATAATGTTTGAACAAGTGCAAGGGAAACAACTATTCTTGATTTTCTTAGTTCCTGCCAATTCAGTTATAACATTAGAAGATTCATGAGTAAAATTAGACCTCTGGTACTAGTCTCAGGCCTTGGCAAGATTGATCCTATATAATAAAAGGCTAATATGCAAAGTGTCCCCTTAGGATTTCAACCAGGAGACTAGGAGTTCGATTGCTCACTACTATGTGTGCTGACCATGAGGGTGTGGCGCTGAACATGGCAAACAGTGGCGGTGGCGGGGTGCTGAGGGAGTGAGGGAAGGAGGAAGTGTGGAGGCAGGGAGGTGGGAAATCTGATCAGCCCTGATTGCTGGCCAGGCCTAGGGACCCTACCTGTGCAGGAATTTCGTGCACCAGGTCTCTAGTGTTCAAATATTCCTCAATGAAACTGAAATGTTTCCCTCTGCAAAGGTAAGAAGTCTCTCTTCAAATATCTGCAGGTTTACAGTAGAGGATAGAATTCAAGTGAAACTCTTTCCCTGTTGTAAGTGAGGTATCAGTCATGATCGCTGTTATTTGTATTCATCCTTCACAGCCCTTATATATGTATACTATCTCTTTAAAGAGACTCTCAGAATCAATTCTCCCATCTCAGGCCCCAGAGCATTTCCTATGCTTTGCAGAGCCCTGGTCTCAGTCTGCCTCCAATTGCAGTGCATAGGGGAGTCACCTACTTCCTTCTGATGTTAGATGACAGTAGCCTGTGCCTCAGAATCACCAAGAAGCTGTCCAAAGTCCAAGATACTCAGGCCAACTTATCAGAGATTCTGATTCAGTCCACACTGAAAAGTTATATTCATTTATAAATTAGAAAGCTTCTAACCAATATACCTGATCCCCTAAAAATCAATAACTATAAAAATAAAGTATTCAAATCAAATTAGTGAGAGCTGAGAACCAGGCAATGAATTCCATGTAGTGACATTCTCCTAATAAATTGTGAGAATGAACCAGGGATTACGTTCCCCCATTTTGACATGACCTTCAAATTCTCAAGGGGCCAATATCTTAGGCTCTGCCTTACCCCTCCCCTTCCTCCAAATTAACCAATCATGCAATAATGGGAAGACGAGCTCTGAGCCCTGACCAATCAAATCAGAATTCAGAGTGAGGAGCAGGGTAGATACACGTAAGAATAAAACCCCCAGGAACTTCCCTTTTGGTGTGCATTGCCCATGATTTCCAGCTGGCAACACCCCTCTTCTGTGTAGGAATAAAGTTGCCTTGGCCGATCCAGTTTCAAGTGTTTGTCTCATTCCTGTGACATCATTGACAGCATTTCTAACAAAACCCAGATCTACATCTTACCTAATAGACAAATATGTAAATTCCTACGCTACTCCCACAGCCAATCAGAGTGGGTATGCAAATTAGAATGTCAAAGATGGCAGCTGCCCAACTGCTCCAGGCTGGAGTGGGAAGGCAGGTCAGGACACCTGCTATGAGAGGGAGGGTGGGGGCAAAGGGATCTACCGGAGCAGAGTGCAGCAGTGAAACCAGACTGCAGACTCCTGAGTCTGCAAAATGAAGAAGGCAGACTTTGGCCAGAGCAAATGCCTGGGTCCCTGGTGCCAGAGAAAACAGATGCTGGAAGCCAAGGAAAGGAAAGCCTATTGAACGAATCTCTTCATGCAACAGGACTCTAATCTGGTCATAAAGATGAGTAGCAGTAAAATATGATGTTTAAAAGCATTGAGTTTGAATGCTTTGAACTCTGATCCTACAGCTTACTACTTATGTGATGTCAGGCAAGCTCCTTAACCTCTCTTCGCTTCAGTTATTTCATTGGTAAAGCAATCAACATAAAAGTAACTGCCTCAGTGTCTTGATGAAAGAACAGGACCAGTTAATTCCAAATCCAAAGTGCACAGGAAAGAGCCAAACAGTGTGTGAATGAAATAACAGTTCATAATAAATACTGGCTGACAAAAGTTTATGTTAGTGGCTACATTTGCAGTTATTTACTAGAGGCCCAGGGCAGTAAATTGCATGAGACCCAGACCCTGGCACACCATGTGACCCAGTGTCAAGTCCCGCCCACCCACTCACATCTCGTCACTCACACCTCACCACACATTCAGCCCTGACCACCTTGAAGACAGTTTTGGATGGAGATAAGAATGGTTTCCTGTCCTAACCTTTCCTTCTCAGGAGCGCTTAAACTGACCTTCGTTGAAAGATGAGAATTGACAGAGCTACACTTACTTGTTCCCATAAAGAAATCATATGATGTTCAGCAGGTGCCTTTTGGTCTTTGGTCATTATGGTGTGACAGTGTCACTGCCACAGGGTTTTTATAATAGAGATAGTCTTCAAAAGCTCCGCAGGTGACCAATGCCAAAGTACTGGTAGAGAGATCAGACAGAGGCAAACTCAGGCAGCTTAGCAGGTGTCACACTTTCCCTTTTCCAAAGTAAAATGGAGGTTCCCCACAACATCATGATAGCCCTCAAAAAGTGTCTGACAACCTGACCATCATGGTTTCAGCATTGGTGACATCTATAATTTTCCTTTGGAAATTGACCCTAAACTGAGACTTGTCAGAATCTGTGAGCAGAGTCTGCCTCAGAGATTTCTCTTTCTGCTGCTTTTCATATCAGTCAGTCATTAAAAATACTGGAGAGAAAAAAAGTCCTTAGGAGTTGAACAGTTTAATAGTTGGTCATGATTAATAAAATGAGTGAGAAAAACAGATTAAAAAATATAAATAAGTACTCTCCATAGGGAATACATATTGCTAGAGGAAAATAATGTATGAATAAAAATATAAATGTGCCACATGAAAACATGCTCAAAGTCACTAGCTATCCGAGAGATGCAAATCAAAACGACAATGCAGTACCATCTCACACCTGTCAGAATGGCCAACATCAACAAAACAACAAACAATAAGTGTTGGCGAGGTTGCGGAGAAAAAGGAACCCTCGTGCACTGCTGGTGGGAATACAGACTGGTGCAACTATTGTGGAGAACAGTATGGAGCTTCCTCAAAAAACTGAAAATGGAACTCCCATTTGACCCAGTAATCCCACTACTAGGAATATACCCCAAGAAACTAGAAACACCAATCAGAAAGGATATTTGCACTCCTATGTTCATAGCAGCACAATTTACAATATCTAGGATTTGGAAACAGCCTAGGTGCCCTTCAGCAGATGATTGGATCAGAAAAGTATGGTATATCTACACAACGGAATACTATGCTGAAATAAAAAAGAAGGAATTCTCATCATTAGTAGCAACCTGGATGGAATTGGAGAACATCATGCTGACTGAAATAAGCCAGTCAATGAAAGAGGAACACCACATGACCTCACTCATTTACAGATAATAAAGAACAACATTATAAACTAATGAACAGAAAGATGGATATAGTGACAGTAAAACAACAAGCAGACTGTCAAATGACAATGGGGAGGATAGGGAGATCTGGGGGAGATGGGAGACCAACCGAAGGACTGATGTGCATGCATATAGGTACAACCAATGGACACAAAACTCTGGGGAGGGAGGGAATGTATGGGAGGTGGGGGGAGGGGCAATGGTAAGTTATGTACAGATATAATACCTTAATAAATTTTAAAAAAATAAAAGAAAAAAATAAAAATATAAGTGTGCCAATTTGGCAAGATTAATACCTCAAAAGAAATGATAATAAATAATACTGTTTATCATTATAATTCATACAAGAACTTAATGAAATATGAGACTTTGTGACAATTAAAATGAGCACTTAAGAATATAGTTCACTATGTGGAGATAGTAATCAGAATAACACTAATTACTAATTTAAATCATACACTAGTAATTAGAGTAAAATTATAATATATATTATGTTATGTATAATATATGAATCTATGTGAATATACATATGTATGTGTCAATCTATCTACCCATCTATCTAGGTAAAATGCATGGGTAATGAAATAAAAAAGTTTTTCCACTAAGGAAAAATTTTCATCTCATTTTTATATTATTTTATTGATTTTAGATAGAGAGACATTAATGGATCGGTTGCCTCCCAACCATATACACCTGATTGGGGATGGAACCTGCAACCCAGGCATGTGCCAGGGACCTTTCAGTGCACAGGCTGCTCAACCACTGAGCAACACTGGCCAAGACTCATTAATTGGTGGTTAAACTACCAAATAAAAAATCTAAGACCACACTGGCACTTAACAAACCTGGACAAAACATCTTGATAACAAATAATAGTAGTGTCCAGTTTAAGCAGGTCATGAAAATAATAATGGCTACCATATAGAGTATTTGGGGACATATTTCTAAAGCACACCCAGCCAGTACTCCTTAACCCCAGTTCACTCAACTCACAGCAAGCAAGGAAAGTATACCTCCACTGCTACAACCTCTCCCCTGCCACCCACCCTGATTTAACTTGTCTACAAAAATAATAAATTCATCTACTACCAAATTTAAAGAAATATAATAGGTTATTAGCATATCAACAGCTTCATTAGTCTTAACTTGCCTAGTTTCTTGTTTTTAAAGTACCTTCTGGGTGTAGTCAATGAATTCTACAGTCTAATATCCAATATATCATATAGCACAGGTGCCATCACCTGAATTATGGCAAAAGAAAAGCAGAAGGGCCGAAACCGGTTTGGCTCAGTGGATAGAGTGTCGGTCTGTGGACTGAAAGGTCCCAGGTTCGATTCTGGTCAAGGGCATGTACTTTGGTTGCGGGCACATCCCCAGTGGGGGTGTGCAAGAGGCAGCTGATCCATGAGTCTCTCTCATTGATGTTTCTGGCTCTCTATCCCTCTCTCTTCCTCTCTGTAAAAAATCAATAAAAATATATTGGGGGGGGGAAGCAGAAGGGCCCCTTACTAAGAATAGATAAATCTCAAGTTTCCACGATCATGTCTTTTTATTGAGAACAGAGACCCAATGCATGAAATTAATGCATGGGAAGGTTGGGGGAGGGGGTCCTTCAGCCCGGCCTGCACCCTCTTACAGTCCAGGAATCCTCAGAGGATGTCCAACTGACAGCTCAGGCTCACTCCCCACTGGAGGAACCTAGACATAAAGTGTTACATCACAGCCCTTACTTCTAGAGCTGAAAGGTGAGGGCACAGTATACATCGCCTCATTAAATCTACAGCCTTCTGTGATAAGCTGGGCCATGTGAAGAAACATCTTTAAATCATTAAGCATGAGACAAATGGCAGTCAAATTATGATGTATTACCCTTGCTTTAACAGAGGAGGCAGAAACCAAAGTAGAATTGCAAGACCCGCCCAGCAAGTACATTTGTAGTTACTAATAGACCCCCTCCCCTTGATTCTGCAGAAGGTCATTATGACATTGTCTTCCAATTAAGTCCCTGCCACCCTCAAGTCAAAACAGTAACTTGGAAAGTTGTTTCTATAGGGAATTTCTTTGTCATTGGGCTCCTCCTTAAGGACTGCCTGAATGTCATCCTCAGGGACTCCTAACAATAGAGGTCAATTTATATGGTTCTGATGGGGCAAGAGTGAGGATTACAGTGCAGGGAGCAGTGATCATTAATCTATTAATCAAGGCTGCCAATGCAGACATATCTACCTTATTAATAAATTGTAAAAACACCTAAGAATTGGCAACTCAACTAAGTTGGGTTTGATGAGAAGTCAAATTGACAAGCTCCTCTTCCCTCATGCAGGCTGATTTTCCACCAACTCTATGTAGGAAGCTATAAAAATATCACTCAAAGATAACTGCCCATTAGCTGTACATCAGTAAATTTTGGATAACTTCTTCCAACCACTGCACTGCTATTTTCCTGCAAGCCTCCCACTCACTGTAAACCACAGCTGCCTTCCACTTCTGGAAATTAGTTGGCAGCCCAAACTGGATATGTCTCACACCAAAAGGCAAATAAATTCAAGAATTCTCAGGACAGCCATCAAGAGAATTTTAGAATGAACTCCTCTGGCATACTTCCCTGACTCTTTAGGTTTCTATCTGCATAAAATGCTCAGTTGTCATAATTATTATCCCACTGTAACTTATTAATAATAATTATATGAGTACCATATTTCCCCATTTCTAACACATTTTTCACATTTCACTTTTTATGTTTTACATTTCTCAAATCAGGAAGCTTCTTGCCTTTTAAGGTTGAATAAAATACTATAATAACTATTTTATATAGTGCTGTGGCTGCTTCTTTTTTCCCTGAAAAGTCAATAATGCATATTAAATTTATGGCATTTTGAAATCAAGAAAATGTGGTGAAAACTTGTATACTAGTATGTAATAATTAAGATTTCCTCATTGCAATCAACAGACTCCGACTCTGGCTCACTCAAGTTAATATAGAATTTAGTAGGAAATGAATTTCCCTAGAATTGCTTGGAGCACTGGAAGTCCACCTCCAGTTAGAAAAGCAAACTGCTTACTGGGTAGAGGAGCTGATTCCCTGTCTCATTATGGAGCTGCCATGGATCAAATGATTAAATGACGTGAGTTGTCTTTGTTCCACCTTTGTCCTGTGCTAAGGATTCAACTCCATAAGAGCCCACCTGGCTGAGTCAGGTTCTATGCCTGCATTGTGGCCACACCGAAGCAAGAAAGGATCTCTTTGAAGAGCCTGCTGTGGCCTCCAGCATAGCTATGACTGCCATCATGAGACAGCAGAAATCCTAATTCATTGCTCCTGGAAGACAATGGAATGGCACCATTAAAAGGAGGGTACCTGAGTGCTACAGTATCCAAAACTTCGATATTGAGATCACTTTTGTATCACCTGCAGCCTATGGTTAGGTTAGATTCTCGATAACCCTGTTAGATAAAAATGATCAGCATTATTAATATCTTGTATAGTGTAAAATATTTTATGAACGTGTATGTTGTGTTTGTTTTTCTGCCATTACCAAGCTCCAAGTCATAATTAGATCTAGGAAAGCTACCTAAGTCTGTAATAGAGAGTGAGGGAAAATGTTTCTGGGTCCATTAAGGAAAAAACCTGCCTCAATTTCATCCCAATGTTAATGGCAAAGAAAAGAATCAGGTTCAAAGTATTGTACCTCGTAAGCAGGATATGACTCCAAGGCCTATGATAATATTAAACAACTAGAGGCTCAGTGCATGAAATTCAGCCCAGCCTGCACCCTCTCCAATCTGGGATCCCTCTCACAATCCAGGACTACTGGCTCCCAACTGCTCACCTGCCTGCCTGCTTGCCTGATTGCTCCTAAATGCTTCTGCCTGTCAGCCTGATCACCCCCTAACCACTCCTCTGCCAGCCTTATTGACACCTAAATGCTCCCCTGCCAGCCCGATTGACCCTAACTACCCTCCCCTGCTGGCCTGGTCACCCCCAACTGCCCTACCCTGCTGGCATGGTCATCCCTAACTGCCCTCCCTTTCCAGCCTGGACGCCCCTAACTGCCGCCCCTGCTTGACAGCCCTCTGCAGGCCCTGCACCTCACTGAGCAGTTCTGTGTGAGCACTTGTTCATTCAGAAACCCATGTTCTGGGTGGCAGGCAAGTACTCATATATGCTTAGCCAGGTCTAATTATCTTCCTAAGTAGTGCTGATCCTAATTGCCCACATTGCTGATGGAACCCAGCAAGTGGTTCATGTTGCAGATGGCCTCTCAAAAGAGGCCTCCTGATACTAACTTATTCTAAAGATCAGTGTGAATATTTATACTTCTTCCTACTGATGTAAATTGGTCTGTGCAGACAAGTCATAACTGAGTTAAATGGCACAATCATCTTGTACTATCCATGATAGGATTCTCAAGAAAGTATTTTGGTAATGATAATTAGTGGAATAACTTAAGTAGAACAATAGACTTAGATGCACAGTACTGCAGTATCTAGATAGATAGATAGATAGATAGATAGATAGATAGATAGATATAAAGCGGTAATATGCAAATTGTACATTACTGTGTCACAGTAATGACCATTCAACAAGCTGGGTAGGGCTGCACGCTGGGTGAGGGGTGGTGCTGTGTATGCAACCTGTAAGGTCCCTGGTGCCGCTACTGCTGGCTGTGGCCCAGAGACAGAGAAGCTGCTTGCTTGGAGGTCACACGCTGCCGCCAGGCAGAGAAGCCACCTGCCTGTGGTCCCTGGGCTGGCTGGGGGAGGGAATCCTGAGTCCTGGGTGTAGGGCTGAGGCAGAGGTTGTAAGGGGCAATCAAGCCAGCAGGGGAGCAGTTAAGGACAATCATGCTGGCAGGCAGAAGCAGTTAAGGCCATGGTCAGCAAACTGCAGCTCGTGAGCCATATGCGGTTCTTTGGCCCCTTGAGTGTGGCTCTACCACAGAATACCATGGCCTGGGAGAGTCTATTTTGAAGAAGTGGTGTTAGAAGTTTAAGTTTAAAAAACTTAACTCTCAAAAGAAATTTCAATTGTTGTACTGTTGATATTTGGCTCTGTTGACTAATGAGTTTGCCTACCACTGGGTTGGGGGCAATCAGACAGGCAGGCAGGCAGGTGAGTGGTTAGGAGCCAGCAGTCCCAAATTGTGAGAGGGATGTCTGAGATTGAGGTGGGTGCAGGCCAGGCTAAGAGACATCCTCCCGCAACCCAACTCCCCTACTTCCTGTGCACAAATTTTGTGCACCAGGCCACTAGTACTAATATAATACAATATATATGCATGCATATAAAGTTCAGGTGGCTCTATCTACATTGCAAGATCTCATTGTCACATCCAGTTTTGGCTTCATGGACCCATTCTGCCAAGTTGTTGGTTTTTTTGCAACCTAATACAAAGGTCTAAATAAACTTAAAAGCTCCAAACTCAAGTTAATGTAAAAATGGTATTGACTTAGATGATTTTAAGAGTTAAATGAAATATATAAGAACAGAGTTAGAAGCAAGCCACTTTTGTCATTTAAAAAATTAATATTAACCCAACTTTTCTAGCTTAAGTTAATACTGTTCAGTTAATCCCTCATTAGACAGACTTCATACTCTAATTAAATTTAATAAATGGTCATTATGATGTAAAGGCTGACTCATGATTAATGAATAACATTCTGCTCACACACTAATATGTGAATAATATATAGAAACTATTTCTTCTGTGTGAAATGTTTATGATAATTTTAAGTAATTATTTGCTATCAGGTAGACCAAAGCAGATAAGTAATATTTAAAGCTGATAAAGGCCTCAAAAGCTGATGCCTTCATTTTATCCTGGAATGCTTACAGAATTGTTTTCTAAGCAACCGGGCAATTCCAAAACTTTAGCAAGCATGTGATTTTCCCAGACAGCTGGTTAAAGTGTAAATTCTGGGACTCCACCCAAAAGACTACAACTTAATATCTCGGAGCTACAGGAGCCCAGGAATTTTCATCTTAAATAATGATTCCAACTGATTCTGATGCATTAGGGTAAGTTCTGTACGTGGTTTTATTCTTGAGCTGCCCATTTATTCTAGTCAAATTTTGGGAGACAATCAATTCTAAAGTGTTCTAAAATTATAGTCATAAAATTATGGAGAAAATTAATATGCAACATGTGTGAAGGAGTAGAGAAAGAGGAGTTTGAGAAAATTAACTGTTCTTTCTCAAAGAACATGAGACTAACATAATTTTAAAAAAAATAAAACACTTTTCAAACAGAAAGATCTTGCTTCTATTTTTAGTTTAAAAATCTTAGTTTTAGCCGAAACTGGTTTGGCTCAGTGGTAGAGCGTCAGTTTGCAGATTGAAGGGTCCCAGGTTCGATTCCGGTCAAGGGCATGTACATTGGTTGCGGGCACATCCCCAGTGGGGGGTGTGCAGGAGGCAGCTGGTCAATGTTTCTCTCTCATCGACATTTCTAGCTGTCTATCTCTCTCTCTTCCTCTCTGTAAAATATCAATAAAAAATATATATATTTAAAAATCTTAGTTTTATTTGGGGTTGGGGAGAGTATTCTGCCCACCAAAAGATCACAGAGAAATTAGACAGTCAAATAATAATTGGCATAACAATATATAACCAGGATGCATTGCATAAAAAAGGGTAGATTTGTAATAAATAGCTGTTCAATAAAAATGTTTAAAGACCTTAATTAGTGAAAAATTATAGTATATCATGTAAAGAAATATATTTGCATACATTAGGAATGTCTATTTAACAAAGTTTTCTTATAATTCCAGGGCTCATTCTATAAAGCCATATTAACATTGGTAGCTAAAAGGTGCCATCCTCTTTCTACTTTCCTGGCCATTGTGTATAGTGTTACCACTGCCTGGAACACTCCTATCTCCTGTTCATCCTTAGGACAAAGCACAACTCATTCTATCAGGAAGATAGTTTCTCACAGCTCACTGTGATCAATTTCCTTGCATTGTATTACCACTGCTAAATTGTCTACCTTCTAGTCCCCAAGTTCAAGCACCATGTTTTCCTGGTCACCACTGTATCCTGAGCACTGTGTCGATAAGTGTTCAGCAATCAGTTACTGGATAATGCTGAATATCTGAGGGTAAACAAGTTACTTTCATAGTTCCCCAGAAACTCAAATCTCTTCTTGCCTTCCAGCAATTAAGTATATCCTGTATTCATACTTCTGGTCTTCAAATTTTCTGAAACTTATCATCTTTGTCTTCACTCCTAAATGGTAAGAGTGGTACTTTTGCACTTTCCCCCTATGGGTGACACAATGCAGGGGTTTTTGCAACCACAAACAGTAGCATGTTGCATAGCTAATGTATCTGCAATTAAAAGGGCCTTTCTATGATAAAAGCATCAAGAGAAACAGCTGTCCTAACATTTAAAAGACGCTCTGTATTTACTTTTCAGCTTCTTAATTATAAAATTAATGGAGTGTTAATGTTCTAAGCATTAGCTTGCTGACTGGGAATTCCAAAACCCTTCTTTTTGAGGCATAAATTTATAAGTTGTTCACTTTCCCAATTTGTCAGAATAATTTCCATTAGAAAATATGAATATTTAATGAAAAGAAAACTGGTACAAGCCACTTCTGTTAAGTATCTAATGACTTCCTGGAAGAAGTGAAATATATTAGTGAATTACCTCATTTACGACTGCTATCATGTAACCATCATCTGCAGATGTTTCTGAATACTGTCCCTTGCTTTGTTTAGGAACTGGGTTTTTGTTGGGATGTGTTTATTTGGTTGTGGGTTTTTGCTTTTTTATTGGACAATAAAGGACATCGGGGACGTACAGGTTGTTTCTCTAGATGAATACCATTGCAAAAACATATCAAAGTTTTCTGAAATGCCTGTTGCACTGTTTCTTCCCACCAGACCCCACTGTAAATGAAAGAATATGTATATGTTAGTATATTGATTTAAATATGATTATGTAGCTTATATTTTACAGCTTGAAAAGTGCCTTCACTTATTTTATCTCATTGACCCTCAGTGGAGGTTATTATTATTTCTTGTTTACAGAAGAATCAACAGAGGATTGGAGAGGTAGCATGCTTGCCAGGGCCAAGACTCAACCCAAGCCTTACTGTTTAGTCTCTTTCCTCTATTCAAAATGTCCCCGATAATCTGGTGCACCTTTAAAGATTTGATTTCACAATATCTCTAATTTCAATTTGATTTTATTATTTTCCTCTTCTTTGTTCAACTCAGAATGCTTGGTACTCTAATTAGACAATTTGATCTTCTTGTCCAAGATAGATGTGCATTAACCCTAAATAAGTCTGGTTTCACACACAAAACATTAAAAAAAATTCCCTTAGAGGAAGGAAACGGGGGAATCACAGGCTGAGAAAAAAGATGAAGTGTAAATGGTGCACAGTACTAGAAAGTTTGTTTGGTTTCCGAAGCTTCTCATTTCTTTGATTAATGTTAGAATGACTAATTTGTGCAAAATACTACCTAGAAACTTTTCACTCTTCATAACATAGTATTGGTTAGTTTATTACAGCCAGTACTAGTTTGTCAAAACTAGTATTAGTTTGTTACAGCTAGTTTGATATAGCTCCTATTAAAGCTACTATTATTACATTGTTATAGCTGGTTTGCTATAATTAAATTGTAGTGGTTAATCTGTAATTGCTGCAACTCCAACATTTCACTAGCTATACACAATAAAAGTTTATTGCTGGCTCACCTAAATCCCAAATCAATGTTCATAATCTGTAGGCATTTCTCTTGCAAACAGAGATTGAGAGATCTGGATTACTTCCCACCTGAGCAATACTGGTCATAATTTATGGCCAAGAACCCAATCACAAGATCACACCTATAGCCAAAACTAGTTTGGCTCAGGCAGATAGCGTCAGCCTGTGGACTGAAAGGTCTCGATTCTGATCAAGGGCATGTACCTTGGTTGCGGGCACCTACCCAGTTGGGGGTGTGCAAGAGACAGCTGATCGATGTCTCTCATAGATGTTTCTAACTCTCTATCACTCTCTCTTCCTCTCTGTAAAAAATCAATAAAAAATATATTTATAAAAAAATGATCATACCTATAGCATTGGAGGCTGAGAAATGTAGTCTGATTATGTTCCCAGAAAACAAAATAGATACGATGAACAGTTGGGAAGTCTCTACTGTAAGCTTTGCAGTCGAATCTTAATTTGAATCCTGGCTCCATAATTGACTAACTATATGATCAGGGACTGGTAACTTAAAACTCTCAAAGTTTCTGCATTTGAAAGATAAGGATTATAGTATCTCCATGTGCTTGGCTATGGGGATAGTGATATAATAATAGTAACAAACTTCCAATATTTCTTATATGCCAGGTAATATCCCCAGCTATTTCCACATTATCTTATAAAATTTTGACAATTCATCTATAAACTAGGGGCTATTATCCTCATCTCTATCTTTATAGTATATAGAGTAAAAAAAAAATAATAAAAAATTGTTCACTCTCCCCTCTACCCACACCCCATTGTATGTGATTTTTGCAGTGATTCTCCTACCCCGTGAATCTGGCCTGGCTTTGGAACTTGCTTCAGCAGAGAGAATGTTACCAAGGCTAACAAATCTGAGCCTGTACTACTAGCTGTATGGAACCACTACCATCACCTCCTAAGAGTCCAGGCTTGCATGGTGAGAGATAAGAGACATTGTGAAGAGCTGTCTTCCAGACAACTTATCAGCTCACCACAGACATGTGAACTAGCCAAAAGGAAACTGACCTAATCTGGCCCAGACCAGAAGAACCACCTAGTCAACCCACAGACTCATAAATTTGAGATTTCTATTTTAATCAGCTTTGATATAGTTACACACTATTATTTGTATTAATAAATAACTGAGACTAAAGTTCCATGAGATGGTATTACCAGCTTAGCATCACCTATTTAGTAATCTATGGAGCCAGGAGTGGAACTGTAATCTGGAATCTAAAACCTATGCCCTTATCTACTATAAAATGTGAAGACAGTTATCTGATCAAATTGGCTGAAGTCCTCAATAAACAAAAGCCATTAATACTATGCTCTACTGTTAAACTCCATAACACAGAGCAAACAAATCTTTGCCTTGTTGATTTCAGTTGCTCCAAAACTAGCTCTGTCCTAACATGCAATATGTCTTCTGTAAAGATTTATTAAATGAGTTACTGAAAGTTGGCTCCTTAGTTGCCCTTGAGTAGCCAAGAGTCTAAAAGGGAAGATAAAAAACAGACATAAATAATGGCAATACAAGATGGAAAGGGTTAAGTGCATACTAGAAATTCAGAAGTAGAAATATCTTACTGTAAGAGAGGTAGCAAAATATTTGACTAAGAATATGATGATTGTATCTTCAGTGCATGGACTTTGAACTTATGAAGACTATGAGCAAGGGACCTTCCAGACATGAAAAATAAATCAAGTCTACTTCATGACTCAAAGACTTGATGCAATTAAATCCCCCAACTCTGCCTCACAGACTCACAATTGACTGTGGTTCTAACTCCTCTCACTCAACTCACCTCTTCCTTATTCATTCATTGATTCTTACTTTCATTTACTTATTCATTTTTTCAACAAACATTATTTACCTAAGAACACAGCAAAGCACTATTTCAAAAGACGACAAGGAAGAATGCATTTCATTCACTTATTTTAAAATAGTATAACATTTTGAAAGGCAAGGAGGACCACTTTTCCTCTTTCTCATTTTTTAACACACCTGTCACAGAACAGTGCTCAAATGCAAGCTAAACATACAAATACACAAAAAAAATACCTGGTTTTCAATCAATTTAAAAGTTGATTAAGAGCCGAAACTGGTTTGGCTCAGTGGTAGAGTGTCGGTCTGCGGACTGAAAGGTCCCGGGTTCGATTCTGGTCAAGGGCATGTACATTGGTTGTGGGCACATCCCTGGTGGGGGGTGTGCAGGAGGCAGATGGTTGATGTTTCTCTCTCATCGAAGTTTCTAGCTCTCTTTCTCTCTCTCTCTCTTCTTCTCTGTAAAATATCAATAAAATATATTTTAAAAAATAATAATTAAAAAAAATAAAAGTTGATTAAGAGAAAATCAGCCCTGTTTACAAAAAGTTGCTCAATGAATGACTATTATCAGTTACTTCAATAAAGTTTAATTGTATTTCTCATTAAATAAATCCATATATTATGCCCACTTACTGTGCTGGGCATCAGGTACAGGAAGTTGTCTAAGACATGAGAAGTACCAGGGACTGTTCTAGGCTCTGAGGGTCCAAAGGTCACAGAAAAGATCCTTGTACTCATAGAGCTTCCAAATCAAAAAAGGGGGTATCTAAAATAAAGAAAAATACAATTATAAACACTTTGAGATAATTCGCAAAAGAGATACATGCTGAAAGATAATAAAACAATGTAATATGACAAAAAGCTACTAAGTTTAATCTCTCTAAAAAGGGGCTCAGGAAAGACTTTCTGAAGAACTGACAAAAAAAAAACTGAGAACAACTGACAAAAGGGATCTGCCATTGGACACTATGAATGGCTTACGTGTAGAATAAACTTGACCACCACATATACTGTATAGCTAAATATTTTAAGTGAGGTAAGAACTTTAAAAATAGATATTGGCATACTGACCACTCTGATTAAAATTCAAAGCTACCCACAGATCAGTGAGCATGCCTGAGTATAGTGTGAATTTGCCTTCTTGTTAACCACATATTATCATTGGCTGTCAACCATGAATTGAAGGACACCCCTAAACTGGCTTGGCTTCCTCTCTTGCTATCTATCATGCTGTCAAGTTCTTGGCACCCCTGGATGCCTGTACTAAAATGGAAATCTTAACCACTGCAAACCACCTGCCCCATTCCACGCACCACATGTCGGTCCCTGACCAGCAACTCTTCAGCACCTACCTCAGTGCCATCTGCCAGCATGTTTTTATTCATGAGCGTAAGGTGTGTGCTCATTCTCTTGCCAAAGCAAATTGTTTGTAGTTATTACTCCAAGAAAAAATGTGTTGATCAACACAAGTGAAACAAAGTTCATTTAGGAGTTCTGTGCTAAATGCCTATTGAACTATAATTGAAAATTTTATGTTATCCATGAAAAATAGTCTATATAGATCCATCTATCTACCTCTGCCCATAACAAGGACACAGAGATACCTGCTTTCCTTGTCAGACACATTTCTAACTCTCAACCACCATCCTAGGTCACTGATATAAAGTTTAGAGTGAAATAAAGGCAGCTCTGTTCCTATGAATTCCCTAATTGCTTTTGCTAAGAAATTGGTCTAGGTGCCTAGTGAAAGCCTGAGGCCAAAAAGCCAATGATTTCATTAAAAAAAATATATATACAGCTAAATCAAAGCAAGATGATGCTATCTTCCCAGTATCATCAGGTTAGATATTCTTTCTACTCATTTCCATAAATGGTTATGCTTTTTCTATCATATAGTTTATGACACCTGATTATTATAATTTATTTGAGGATCTACTTTTTCCCTTACAGTACAAAGTAAGAATAACAATTGTGCCGAAACAGGTTTAGCTCAGTGGTAGAGCGTAGGTCTGCGGACTGAAAGGTCCTGGATTCGATTCCGGTCAAGGGCATGTACATTGGTTGCGGGCACATCCCCAGAAGGGGGTGTGCAAGAGGCAGCTGGTCGATGTTTCTCTCTCATCGACGTTTCTAGCTCTCTATCTCTCTCCCTTCCTCTCTGTAAAATATCAATAAAATATATATTTTTAAAAAGAATAAAAATTGTACTTATATAGCCCACATTATCCCCAATGTCTAGCTCGTGTCTTGAACAATATTAATAATTTGTTGAATTAATAAATGAAGCAATTCCACAGAAACACTTTCTCAATCTAAAACAAATTCAAGCAATGAGTCTATTGCTCATAAATTCTTCCTGCCAATCACAACCCAGACCACCTCATACCACACTCTCTATGTAAGAACCTGAGCTGCATCATGGTACAGCAGAAAGCTCTTAAAGAAAATTCATTGCAGATGCATGTACAATGTATGTGCTGTCAGTGCATATACCACTATGTTAAGGAAATGGCAAAAAAGAAAACTATATGCACCAGTAGAAATGTGTCTTACTGCTGCATTCACAGTGATAGTTCCCAGGAGTTATGTTCAAGTCTAGCTTTTCAGGGGCCAAGCATCTTTCTTAATGCCATAGTCCCTGCAGAGTGTACAAGACCTCCACTGTATTTAGAGGATTTATTAGGTATCTTGGAATCCATGCAGTTGTGCAGGCTGGGAATGACCTAATCCTAGGGGCACTACTCACTTTGTAGGTGTCACATATTTCTGCACCTACAAGGACAACGTTAAGACAGATGTGAGTAGAGCCTACTCTAACAGAAACAGTGTACTATTTCAGTTTTCTAAGAGATAGAAATAAAGGACTTGAGCCACTGAATACACCACAGATATCCTTTAAATAAATGTCTTTTGGCTTCCATTGGGCCAAGTCAGTTCTTTTTATAAAGCATTATAATTAACTATTTAATTCAGTTTCCAGTAACAAGTAACTTCAGTTTTTCTAACAGACCTCCAACAACAGCAAGCCCTGATGAATTTAGTAGTAGCAACAATAGTGCCGTTAATATTAAAAACAATTGTATCTTGTATTTGTACATTTTACATACGTAATCTCATGTAAGATTTATAACAACTTGGAGAGCTAGGTACTAAGGTTATCTCCATTGTATAGATAAGGAAACGAAGGCTGGCTGAGGTCAATAACTTTCCCAAGAGCCACAGCCAGTATGCAATAGAGGTGTGATTATCATCTGACATCCAGCATTCTTTCCCTGCACCAACAAGCCTTTTATCTGAGACCTGAGAGCCACCTCAGCCTACAAAGAGAGTGCCTAGTTAAAGCCCAGGGCCAAAAAGCCAAGGGATCACACCCATAATCACCTATATCCTCAATGTTGGTATAATTGTCCCTGATAATCACCAGGTTACCAGGCAACCAGGTGTAAGATGAATAGCACATTGGGAAGATGAAATAGTTGGAAGAGAATTAGTTGATCCATTTTACTTTCAGAAATATGCCTCAGAACCTGCTCTCTGCCATTAGCTTTCTTTCGGTAATGAGATACATACCCGTATTTTTTCAAAACCACAGCAGATTATATTCCACCCAATATTTTCATTATTTCAATTACATCAAAGTTGGCAATATAAAGACCAATTTTGGATAGGTTTGATGTGGATGCTTATATTGAAAATTCTATCTAAATTTTTGTAAATAATAACTATATTCTAACTAGCACCAATGAATTTTTCTCAGTATTTCATAAAAGATGTTGGTTAAATTAAAGCCAATTGGCTCTGACTGAGTGGCTTAGTTGGTCGGAGTGTTATCTCATACATCAAAAGAGCTTGGGTTTGATTCCTGGTCAAGGGCACATACCTAGGCTGCAAGGGCGAATATGGCAGTCAACCAATAGATGTGTCTCTCTCCTCTCTCCTCTCTCTCTCTCTCTCTCTCTCTCACTCTCTCTCACTCTCTCTCGCTCTCTCTGTCTCTCCCCCCCACCTCTTCCTCTCACCCTCTCTCTAAAATCAATAAACATATCCTTGGGTGAGGATTAAAAACATTAAGTCAAATGACTTATTATCACACCCCCATATAGAAGGCATAGGATTTTTTTGTAATTGGGTTAACACATCAACTTGTTAATATCCAGTTAAAAGTTATTTTACGCAGAACTTGTTCCTTTATTTGTGCTCTTACCTAGAATTTTAAAATCTTCTCCTCCCACATGTCAAGTCCCACAAGTTCAGTCTGTCTATTCAAAAATGCAATTGTCCACAATTTACTGTTTATCAGAAACTACATAAACAAACACACTTATACATACATTTATCCCTCAGTTGGAAAAAACATCCATTTATTTCAGATTCCATATTTTAAATGTATTGATTACTTAGTAAAATATTTTGAAATTAATATCTTGCAGGAGAAAAATGGAAAGCAGACACAAATGGACCATTTATTTGGAATACATACTAAAAGTAATCAGTTAGTATGCATAATATTTATCCTAAAGAAACTGGAGAAGTGCGTGTAAACTCTAAATGAAAACATAAGCAGTTATTTAATCAGATATATGGATGAGACAATCAGGAAAATTACAAATGTATCATAATTTATCAATTCTCACCCCTTGCTTTATTTGACACACACAGTGTTTAAAAATAATCAAATATAAAGAAATAGATCAAGAGAAATCACTTAAAATTTGAAATTTCAGTTTTTCTTGAAAATTACAAGGTCTAATACTATTAGACAGCAATTCCTCCGTGGTAATAACTAGCCAAGGTTGCGTAGAGGCTGCTCCCCTTAGCAGACGGGGTAGGTTCCCCAGGCCTCCCTGACACGTTCCCAATCGAGCCTACTTCATTCCTTCCTCTGGCCTGCCTGGTTGAATAGACATGTGATTTTTCAGCCCCTAGTCTAGCTCCTCCTACCAACACTTACTTTCAAAACTTTACCTGTATCCCCTATACCTTGAAACCTTGATATCAGCTTTAATACTCTCTCCTCCTCAATGTTTCTGTCCAGAGTCACCATATCCTTTCCAGTCCACCTCTAAAATATCTCTCTATTTCTGCCTTTCCTTTAACTCCAAATGCCCCCACCAGTTTTATCACTATGGCTTTTCAGACCTGCTCTCACTGACTACTAACCAAACATATGACTTCCAGCTTCCCCTGCATCCTCCAACCTATTTCTCCAGCGTCCTGATTATGTGATTCTGTCACTAAAACTCTATTTCCACAACTTTTTTTTAAAATCCAAACACTGTACTATGGCTTTTTTTTTAATTCTTCCGTGATCTCTCTACCTCTACCTGTAATGCACCTGCCAATATCACCTTCCATTTCAACACACCATTTACTCTCTGCTGCAACTACATGGATTATTCATCATTCCTTGCTCCAGCTGCTCTCTCTGCCTGGAAAGTCTTTCCTCCCTTTCCCTTCTTTTGCTCCTCCACTCACCCCTTCACCCTCCTTCTCCACCACAAAAAACCTAACTCTCAAGAATATCATATTCACCATGAAGCCTTCCTAAGTATCCCATATTGGAAGTACCGTATTTGCCGGCGTATAAGACGATTTTTTGACCCTGAAAAATACGTATTTGCCGGCATATAAGACGACTGGGTATAAGACGACCCCCTAACATTTCCACTAAAAATACAGAGTTTGTTATATACTCACCGTATAAGACTACCCCCCACTTGGAGGCATATTTTTCAGGGCCAAAATATCGTCTTATACACCGGCAAATATGGTACTACTTTCCTCTTTGTAGCTCCAGAGTTCTCGGCTATTATATTTCCAAATAGCTCTTACAAATTCCCTTGTACTCTAAGTATATGTCAGATGCTCCTACTGGAGTATAAATTCCCTATGGGTGGGTACCATGTTACATTTTTTATCCTTTTAAAACTTGGTAAGTTGCTGGTAACATTTACTTAATTTTACACTGTGCTTAACATTTTACAAGCATATTCTCTTTATTCCTAATCTATTGTTTTACAGTAAAAGAAAATGAAGTTTAGAGATACCTAAAAACCAGCAGAACGTCTAACATTAGCAGACTGCTGAACCAAGCTGGAAAATTAGGTGGTTGCATCCAAAAAGCATGTCCTACCAATCTTTATGTTACACACACAAACACACACACACACACACACACACACACACACACACACACAAAAGAATTTAATTTAATATGTTCTTATTGATCTTAGATAGACATGAAGGGAGAGGGACAGAAAGATAGAAACATCCATGAGAGAGAAACATTGGTCAGCTGTCTTCTACACACACCCCACTGGGATCAAGCATGCAAGCTGGGTGTGTACCCTGATGGGGAATTCAACCGGTGACCTCTTGATTCATGAGTTGACACTTAGCTACTAAACCACAACCAGCAAGGCCAGAAACAAGTTTACTTTAAAATAAATAAACCTTACACTGGCAATTTTTCAAATAGCTGTGCACTTGAAAATAATGGAAAACTGACACAATGTAGCATGCAATCTTTAAAAAGATGTATTTTCCAGAGATGAGCAAATTTTCTAACTAAACACAATACAGGATATGATCATTTCAATTTTGATCTCAATGTCAATATTCATTATTAGTTACTGGTTGCTTAAATGAAAAGCCATCCTGTAGATGTAACTAACATCTTGCCATTATGCACGCATAAATTAATGATAACTGACAGGTCATATCCAAACAGAAATAGAAAGTTAGCTCATCAAGTACTCTAATGCCATTGTACAAATGATTTTGTGAGCAGGTATAATACTAAAAGAGAAAGAATAGAACACTTAAAAATAAATTCTTATTAAGAATAATGGCAATAAATTAACATGTATTAGCTACTATGATTAGAAAATTAGATTTTTAAAAAGTTCAGATTAATTTATTTGGGGAAATAATTGAGTCACAGCTGGAAAGACAGTCACTGTATAGATAAGGACTAAGAAAATGGAGAGTGACTTGCTCAGGGACATGCACCTAGTCTGATTTTAAGCTAGGCCTGCGATAAAGGCTTTAGGATCCTATTTCAGCTGCCACCATGCTGCTCCTCTATAATACTCTAATATGTACACTAAGTATACTGGCGATACTATTTGTTCACCATAGAAAATCATGTAATTTGAGTTGGGTTTTTGTTTTTTAATGGTGAAGGTCATTATCAAATCACCTATAGAGGTTGTATATCTCACTATCTCTGTATTCTTTCCTCTCTGCTCTCTCTATAACTCACTTTAATAAAATTTTGGCCTCTAGCACTCCACCAAAACTGGTATTTTGGGGACCACCAAAAATCTCTATGTTGCTAAATCCAATGGTCATTTCTCACTCCTCAACTAAATTAGCCTCTCTGCACCAAGGGTGTAACCCATCATGGTCACCATTTTCAGGCACTCTGGCTCCCCCTTTTTCTGGCACCCTGGACATTGGAAATAGGCTGGTGCTCACTAGACAGGTATAGAGATTTAGGAGGGGAAGAAAGGGGAATTAACCAATTCTGCTATTACATGTATTTTTACTTTTTACTATTATTTTTTAAACTTATCTTTATTGTTGAAAGCATTACAGATGCCCCTACCTTTTCCCCCATTGACACCCTCCACCATTCCCCTGACCTCCCCAGGCCTTCTTCATCATCCATGGATTATGAAAATATGCATACAAGTTCTTTAGTTAATTTCTCCCCACCCACTCACTCATGCCTTTCTCCTGAAATTTGTCAGTCTGATCCATGCTTCTATGTCTCTGGATCTATTTTGTTCATCAGGTTTTTTTCTGTGTGTTTATTAGCTTCCACATATAAGTGAGAACATGTGATACTTGCCTTTCTCTTACTGGCTTATTTCACTTAGCATAATACTCCCCAAGTCTGTAATAGATTTTCCTTTTTTACAGTGCATAGTATTCCATTGTGTAAGTATACCACAGCTTTAGTTTTTATCCACTAATATGCTGATAGGCACTTGGGCTGTTTCCAGATATTAGCTATCCTATCTAATAAAGATAAAATATGCAAACTGACCATCACTCTGCCACAAAGATGATGGTGCTGACAGCTACAGGATGGCAATACCCAGTCCTCTCCACCCCACTGGAGTTCCCCAGCCCTGGGGTGAGGGGGGGTGGTTGGCCACTGAGAGAGGGCAGCATGAATGGCCTGGCAAAATGCTTGCTTCATTATTGTAGCAACAAGGCAAGTGTTCAACCTCAACTGCAGAGGTCCTCTGGGCAGTGGGCACAGAGTGGCCTGGGGGAAGGGGAGGGAAAGAGAGAATGCTTGCATCATTGCCCCCGCAGCAAGGCAAGCATTCCATGCCCAGCCACAGAGGGACTCTGGCCAGATGGAATGCTTGTGTCATTGTAGGCTGGGCTGAGGGACCCCTCCCCACATGCATGAATTTCATGCACTGGGCCTCTAGTTGTAAATAATGCTGCTATGAACATAGATAGGGGTGCATATATTCTTTCTCATTGATGTTTCTGGATTATAAGGATACTAGAGTTCCGGTGCATGAAAACTCATGCACTGGAGGGGGGTCCGGCCTGCCCCCTCTCACAGTCCAGGAGTCCACAGGGGCAGGAAGTGACCTGGCAATCAGGGGAAGGTGACGCCCCATCACACCTCTGCTGCTGCCACTGCCGGCAGCACAAGCCTCAGCTGGCCCTAATTATCTGAGCCTCGGGTGGTCCTGGGCAGCTGGGCAGCCACCACCCAAGGTTTGCTTGCACCCCAGGCTGGCCCTCGGTGGCTGGGGGGCTGAGGGGACTTGAGGACTCTAGAGGCAGGTGCATGCCTGCCACATACCTGCCACTCCAGCGGGGTTGAAAGAACTAGGCGCTACTATCTTATGGCTGTGGGCACTGCCATCTTTGAAGTTGTGTCAATCAATTAGCATATTCCCTCCTTATTGATTGTGGTTACTTCTATCTTTGAGGGTGGGGTACTCAATTAACATATTCCCTCCTTATGACTGTGGGCACCACCATCTTTGAGAGTGTGGCAGTAATTAGCATATTCCCTCCTTACTGGCTGTGGGTGCCACCATCTTTGCGATGGCTTGAGGGTCAATTAGTATTTCTCTCTTTATTAGGTAGGAGGATATTCCTAACAATTTGATAATTGGTTAAAATAGCAGTTCCATTTTTTATTTTTAAGGAAACTCTATACTTTTCCATAGTACCTAGAAAAAGGAGCCCACCATATAGGAGAACATATTTGCCAAAGATAAGCTTAATAAGGGGCTAATTTCCAAAATACATAAAGTACTCATACAACTTAACAAAAGGAAGTCAAATAAAAATGGAAAAACAACCTAAGTAGTCACTTCTCAAAAGAGGAAATACCCATGACCAAGAGACATATGAAAAAATGCTCAAAGTCACTAAACATCAAAGACACGAAAATTAAAAGGACAACGAGGTATCACCACACACCTGTCAGATTGGCTACTATCAACAAATCCACAAAGGAAAAGTGCTGGTGAGGATGTGGGGGGAAAAGGAACCCTAATACACTGATTATAATATGTGCTTTCCTATGAACTCCTCAGGCAAAGGGCTCACTGGATTCCACATTCAGTTCATTCAAGCTTTCTCCCAACACAAAACTGCTTCAAGAGCCACATATTTTCCTTGGTCTCATCTTGCTTTAAATAACAAAGTGCTAAACCTTTATTGACATTATTTCATCATGAATACACCCAGACTCACTTGCAGAACTTAGGAACATTTCAGACTAGTCCTCTGGATTTTCACTTATGTCTTAGAAGGCAGCATAAGAATAAAAAGAAATCTAGATCAGATAAATCTGGGTTTAAATCCCAGCCCCTTTTATTTAAGAAAATGTCCTGAGTTCCCAGAGCCCTGTAAACCAGTGATAATGTTGGCATCTCTTTCACATGGCTGTTAAGATGGTTGTGTGCAATGATTTTTATGAAGCATTTAGGGCAATGCATTAACACCATTAGGTCTAACTGTGCTCATTGGACTTTTCTCTGCTAGGATGGTTTCATTGTCTCTTTTAAGGCAGCCTGTGTTCTTTAAAACACTAAACTCTTTACCGCCCCTGAGTTTTGCACCACTCTTCCTTCTACCTCACTGAATAAGAATTGTCTGGGCCCATTAGCTTAGCCTATGAGCCCCTTCAGTTGTTTTACAGCTTTAGTCCAGACTGTGGTCAAGCTCACAAAAGTGTGTCCCAAGAGTCAGGAAATATATTTGTGAGCTTGACCACAGTCTGAACTAAATTGCCATAATATATAGTATATGGCAATTCTTGGAGATAGAGCATAAGAGGCAAAATCTCTATGTTTATTGATGCTCACATTCAGATAGAGGAGAAAAAATTAAAAGCATATAATAAGAATAATATACAAAGCTGTCTTATTTCTTGCCTCTACTTTGGACTTACTAACTTTGGGATGCCCATTAGGCTTCCAAATAGGCAGTTAGATGTGTGAGTAGAGAGCTCAGAGGTGAGGTCTGGGCTGCAGATATAAATTTGAAAATCATAAATACATAGATGATATTTAAAACACTGATACAAGCAGAGAACTTACTGAGTATTTACAGAAAAAAGAATAGAAACATAAAGCAGTGAAGGAACTGGAGAGGGCAGTGGCTAGCAACTTAAGAAGAAAACTATGTCCATAATCAAGACCACTCTTGGCCTGGCCTGCTCCCAGCCAATGTCTAGGCATTCTGGATGAGCCCATTCCTGCCCAAATGGGCTGATTGGCATGGGGACTATCTATTGGACTTGCTCAGATTTTTTTCAGGACTGTACAAAGGTCTGAGACTCTTCTTATACTGCCCCGCTCTCCTCTCACAAGTGTCAGACCTTCCACATGGTTTGAAGGTTCTCCCTTCCAACTCTTGCACACACTCCCTTTTTCTTTTTATATATAGTTGCCCTCAAAATCTCTTGTGTGTTCTGTTTCCATCTAATGTCTGCTTTTCAGGCCAAGATAATCCAGAGGCTTGCATTTTTTATAATATTTTAGAGTTTCTCCAGGAGAAACTCCTGTCACCCACTGCGCCTCTGGACTAATAACATGCTTTTTATGAGCTAGCTTCCCATACTTACCCATTTCCTTTGCATATTTCAATGTTAGTTGCATTTAAAACTTTGTCTCTGGGAAAATCCATAATAAGATAGGTATTATAGGGAGAAAATGATCAACATGTTTTAAGTACTTGGCAACAGTAACTTAGAGGAGTTATTGTTCTGCGGGATACCATTCAAGTAGGCAGAACCACTACATACCGGCCAGTGCACAGGTAAATGAGAATTTCAAATGCCCATGAACCCACATGGCCACAGAGCTGCTTGTGCTCACTCAGGAAGTATCTTAGATTTCCATGTTCTCAACCCCATGAGACATCTGCACAACATGTGGCTGACATCCTGAAGTTTATGCATATGCAGAGATCATGCAGACAGTGGGAAGAAGCTCAGCACGTGAGCCCATGCTGGAGTACACATTTGGATGGATGTGTTGGGCAGCTGGGCATACATCAATAGGGTTGTCCATATTGTCAAAGAATTGAGGATCGTTAAACCTTCTCACATGGTAACTGAAAAAGTATATGCTTCCAAAAGTGTGGGCCTTGATCAGCCCTGAACCCTGTGTGTCTACACTTGCCCTTCACTAACATTCCCAATCTACTGTAGGTTCAATCAGGGCCTGAAAGCCTCTCTCCATGGGAACCACCGCTAGCTCTCTAAGGCCCCGAATCTTACTCAGCTCTTCATAATCCAATTATACATTCTCTATAGCTAAGAGCTTGTTCATGCTACCTCATCCCATCTTGGGATAACTTGTTGCTATGGTACGAATGCCTATATCCCCCATAAATTCATATATGGAAAACTTAATTCCTAAGTTGATAGAATTAGGAGATAGAACTTTTAGAGAAGGCTACATCTTGAGGGCAGAACCTTAATAAATGGGATTAGTAGATTTATCAAAGAGGCTCAAGAGAGCTGGCTCCTTCCTGTCACCATGTGAGGACACAACAAGAAGTCTGCTATGCAGAAAGGGCCCTCACCTGACCATGCCATCACCCTGATCTCAGTCTTCATCCTCCAAAATTGTGAGCAATAAATGTCTATTGTGTATAAGCCACACATTCTGTGGTATTTTGTTATAGCAATTGAAATGGACTAAGACACATGTTAAACTGCAAAGCAATTTAAAAGAAGACAAAGGAGTCTAATTAAGAAGCTAAATCTTTTCCTTGAGCATCTTCTCAAGAACCCAGCAATTCTGCTTCTAAGAATTTATCTAAAATATAATTAGGAGTGATAGTATTTATGTAGCAATATGGGAAACCATAATGCCTAGCAAATGTTATACATTAAATAAGTTATGGTGTACCTATATGATTAAAATTCTGCACAGCCACTGAAAATCATGAAGAGATATTTTTGACATGTTGTTGAGTAAAAAAACAAAAAAAAACATTACAAAATATAAATAGAATTGTATGAAAAATATTGTAAAGTATATTAGATATATGCAAGAATATATATGTTTATATATGTAAATGTTTATATATGCATATATGTGTTTATATGTCCTTGTATATAGGAAACAAGACTAGAAAGATATCACAAATGGCTATTTCTGAATGACAGAATTACCAGTAATTTTCTTATGCATGTTCCTCTGACATTCACAATTTTTTAAAAAATTAAAATGATTTCTTTCTGTGTCAGAAAAGAAAAATTAATAAATATCAGTTAAATTCTTAATAAATATTTTAGTTATGAAAAAAGAGAAAATTTTCAGTGTAATCCAGACAATTGACATCACTTTGATCAGGTGGGAGTTAGAAGTGTTTCTCATGGAGGGAGGCTTCCATGCCCTAACTGAACCTACAGTAGATTGGGAATATTAATGGGCCAAGTGTAGACAAACGAGTTTCACAAGTGTTTTCTTTCTGTGTCCTGCACTATCTGCAGGGTCTGAGAGAAGCTGTGGCCACTCTGCCCAGCAAAAGAATTAGTGACAGATATAAGGGACCACTGGGGACCTCTGGATTATAGGAAGAACAAACCTGCGGAAGGAAGCCTGCGAAACTGCCACAAAATGACATCACAGAAGGGTCTGAGTCAGCTAACCTGATACTGTCTTTAAAAGAAAGGCGGTTAAAGACATACAACCAATGGCTTTGTGCTCTTACTCACAAACAGAAGTGGAATTCCAGAGGCTGACCTTCTTGCACACACACCTGTAAGCCTGACACCGATTTAAATCTTGGTTAAGAACCTACTGGCTCTAGTGCCTTTGGCTCCTCACTTAACTTCCCAGGACTTCTCATTCTGACATCTGGAAAAAGACAATAACTATCCTATCCTTGCTCCTGGGGAGATTATAGATAGAAAAAATCGCTGCAAAAGGTAGAGCTCTCTGAAACCTTGTCAACATTCTGGGCTCTGTAAGTAGGGCCTTCTTCAGAGCACATCTTAAAGCTAATGGTCTTCTGCTCACAGAATGACTAAGGAAAGCCTCAAGTCCAAATGTCAGCTGAAGTTCTTGGTTGCCAACACTTTGAATATTTTATGATAAATGGGATTTACTGGAAAGTTACCAGAGTAGGAGACAGAGGAGGGTGGCTGGGGCAATAGGCTTCAAAAGGAGCAGGGAGTATATTAAGTCTGGAGTTCCAAGAAGGATGACAACTGCTTTGAAACCACCAGGTGAAGCTCATTTTGCTGCTGCCTCGAATGCCATCACCACTTCTGCTGCAATAAATCACCTCCAGCATTCCCTCTTGTCCTTGGGTCATTCATTCAAGTTACAACGCTCCAGGTGGCAGAGCATAGATCATGTAGCTCTGATGATTACACAAAGGCAAGAAGAGGGAGAACTGAGCTCCCTTAAAACTTAGAAAGTGGTTCCTTAGAATTACCCTGTCAACAGGCCCAAACACAGTGAGAAAAGATAATCCCTCTTAATCTGGTGTGTCACTCAAAACCACAAAAAGCCAAACTAAGAGTCTATGCCATCCATTCAACTGAAGAAGATATCATGACAAAAATCAGTGTTGTGTTAGAGGATGTTACAATGACTTCTGACTTCGACCAGCTTTTCTGGTCTGGTTTCATTACTGCCCTACAAAACTCGGGCTATATGCAGCAGTATCTCCTGAAGACTTTGCTCCACTCTGCGACTTGGCTTTAAAAGTGCCTCCTGCCCAGAGCACAGTCCCTCTACAGTTTCTTTTAGTACACAAAAAGGCACCCATTCTTTAGGACCCAATTCAAAAGCCAACTCCTCCATGATACTTCCCTTGCCATTCCTAAGTGGTTTTCTATCTCCTCTGAACTCCTCTAAGATGCCCTGTCTGTAACCCTCTGAAAGCCATGAGCCACGTGGTTCAGTCCAAGAGAGAGGGTGCATCTGAAAAAGTACAGCCCCAATAGACAGAAAACTCTTTTATACCCTATTTCTATGAAGCCTTCTAACACCTGTCACCTTTTCCATCACAAAATATCTGCTCCTTTACCCCAGCACTTTATTTCCTGCTTTCCTCTGACCTTAAAACAAAGAACAGCCAGATATTTCTCCAGCAAAAATAGGTTTATTTGGGAACACAACTAATTGCAGTTCAGGTCTAATGGTGAACCCTGTGCAAGTCCCAGGAAACAAAGGAGAAGCCACTCTTTCATAAGGACAAGTGAACTTAGGGAGGGCCTTCTAACAATTCTTTTCAAAGAGCTAAACAGAGTTCTTTCTGTTGGGCTGCACCCTAGATGTAGGGTATGAGAGCGCCCCCTATAGGCCTCCCAACTCCAATCATGGCTGTGGTCTCACTGATTTTCACTGCCTCTCTCCCATCTTTATTATGTAAATAAGACAGACTTTTCCTGCAAATCCTTCTTTGTCCTTCTCTATACATTTTATGATTTTGCACCTCCTCCACTCCCTCCCACCCCCCGCCTCTCTCTCTGTCACACACACACACACACACACACACACACACACACACACACCTTGAAACTGTCTGGCAGAGGCAGACTCTCCAAGGAACAAAAGGAAGAAAACTAAGGTAGAGATAACAGGAAGCTATATGAAAGGTGAGGAGGTGTTAAGAGCCACTGCCAGTAAATTTGACCCTGCCACATATCTATTACACATTTGGAAAATTACCTTGAATGAAAGTTATTTGTGCACACACATTTTTTTCCCAACTGAATTTCAAGATTTTCAAGGGCAGACACCAGAACTCATTACTTTCTTTTCCCCTCGCAATACTTATCACAGCATCTGATACATAGCAACCACTCAATATATATGTAATGAATTAATAAGCACATTAATTAAATAATTAATAATAATCAGCAGGTCATCAGTGACCATGGTTATACTCTCTAATGGCATGCAGAGAAGCAAATTAATGAGTTCCTACCTCTTGATCCCCAGAAGTTCTATTTCTGCCATATCTCTATAGATACCATCCTATATAATAAAGAGGCCATATGCAAATTGACCATCACACCCTCGCACAAGAGGGCCACCCCCATGTGGTCATGAGATGGCACCACAAGATGGCCAGCAGGGGAGGGCAGTTGGGAGCAAGCAGGCTGGCAGGGGAGAACAGTTGGGGACGACCAGGCCAGTAGGTGAGGGTAGTTGGGGGCAAATGAGGCAGCAGGGGTGGGCAGTTGGGGGTGATCAGACTGGCAGGGGAGCAGTTAGGTGTTGATCAGGCTGGCAGGCAGACGCAGTTAGGGGCAATCAGGCAGGCAGGCAGGCAGGTGAGCAGTTGGGAGCCAGCAGTCCCAGATTGTGAGAGGGATGTCCCAGATTGGAAAGGGTTTGGGCTGAGCTGAGGGACACACACCCCCAGGGGTGCACAAATTTCACGCACCAGGCCTCTAATTAATATAACTTCAAATAAATGAGATCTACCTAAAAGATGATCTTCCTACTAGGAGCCCAAAACCCATTTTGATCTTTTACTAAAAGATCAGTACACACTTTTTCAAATGAACTTTAATTCCTATGCCACTGGCAGTAGCTTTTGGAAGCAGCAAAGTGAATGGCTAGAAAACTCAAAAGGGGGTAGAGGATGAGGGCCAGCTGGAAGGTTACTGGCAGCAGGCCCCTGGTATATCACAGAACCCAAGGTTCCCATCACCTAGAGTTTAAAAGCTCCAATAAGAAGTGATGGTAGCCATTTCACTGGTGTGGTACTTAACTACTTTACGAAGTCCATGACCCCATTTAATCCTCCAAGCAATTATGAGGCCCCTGTTCCTACTCCTATGCATCCCTACCTTAGCCAAATAATTCCACAATTTAAAGCCACATGTAGTGGAGTCTACATATAAGTGAAATCATGTGGTATTTGTCTTTCTCTGTCTGACTTATTTTATTCAGCATAATACCTTCTAGGCCTATCCATGTTGTTGCAAATGATAAGATTTTATTCTTTTTCTTTTATGGCCAAGTAATGTTCCATTGTGTATTTGTACCACATCTTCTTTCAGACTCATAGACACAGAGACCAAATTGATAATTGCCAGATGAGAGAGGGATTGGAGGGCTGAATGAAAAAGGTGTAGGGATTAAAAAATAAAAATTGGAAGTTACAAATTAGTTACAGAAGGCAGAGGTGGTTAGGGTGGCTTGTCCTGCAGCCTGGGAGAGGAACCAAAAACAACAACAACAAAAAAAAAAGCTACTATACAAAATACGAGAATGTAAAAGTATAGCATAAAGCAGTGGTTGGCAAACCACAACTCGCAAGCCACATGTGGTTCTTTGGCCCCTTGAGTGTGGCTCTTCTACAAAATACCACGTCGGGCATATATGTACAGTGTGATTGAAGGAGTACCCTAATTAAGTTAATAACAATGTACCTATCTATATAGTTTAAGTTTAAAAAAATTGAATCTCAAAAGAAATTTCAATCATTGTACTGTTGATATTTGGCTCTGTTGACTAATTAGTTTTCCAACCACTGGCATAGGGAATATAGTCAATAATATTTAAATAACTATGTATGGTGCCAGGTGGGTAGTGGACTTATTGGGGGCATCACTTTGTAAAATATAAATGTCTAATTATTATTCTGTCCATCTGAAATTAATATAATATTGAATGTCAACTGTAACTGAAAATTAAAAAATTTTAAAAAACCACATATAGTAAAAATGTATACACTGTAACTAACAACAGTGATAAAAATAAAAAGATAAATATAAAGCATACATAAACTGAAATCAGTGTTCAGACATGAAATAGTAATAGTGGAAATAATGAGCTCACATTTGCTAAGATTACACTAGAAGCCATTAATTTTCCATGCATATCCACAAACCATCCTATGAAGAAAGCACTGTTATTGTTCACATTTTACAGCTGAGAAAACAAAGGCATAGAGAAGATAAGAGACTTGACAAAGGTAAAAAGCATAAAAGGCCAGGAATTTTCTGCTGCTGAGTAAAAATATAAATTATTTCCATGGTCAAATCAATGTAAGAAATAGTGAACTAAACAAAAGTCTGTACTACAAGACTTCACTGTTTTTAGCATACTGGTTTGCACTGAAATGCTGCAAGAGTTATTTTCTATACTCATTCGATCATGACACACTTTTGTTCTTATGAAACCCAGTATGCCAGTTTGGGGAGCTTGGATTAAAAGTCTACCTTGGATTAAAAGGATTAAAAGTCTACCTTGGATTGAAAGTCCTTTAAAAGCTATAGATGTTTCCAAATAAGGCACTGACAGCCTCACAGCACATCATAAAAAATAACAAGAAGAAAAATCACCTGCACTTCCATTGGGCCAGGCTCTTAAGTAAGTTGTTATTCCCATTTTTTAAAAGAAGAAACAAGCTCAAGGGAGGCTTGCTCAATCTGCCCAAGTGTGGAGTCAGATTAAATCCAGGCAGGCTGACCTCAGGAGTGAAGCTCTGAACTATAGGACTATAATATCATGTTTTCCCCAAATGGAGCAGTGAGTACCCAAGAATTCCTAAGCAGCAGCATGTTACCATAAGCACAGCCTAGAACAGAACCTGCCTGTGAGCTTGGGCTGGAACAACTTAACTTTTCCAAACCTCAGTCTTTAGAAGCAATAAAACCTACATCCCTTAGGTAGATATGAAGACAAAAGACTTAGCACAGTTACTGGCTCAATAAGTATAAGCTAAAAATGGACTTAATCCCAAACAACATACAACATTTTCTAGAAATTTTATTTTTAAACTTTTTTAGGTGAGACTGTCCTCCCTGAAATTTCTTTCAATGCACAGATAACAATAGGCAGGACAGGGAAGGCATCATGGAAGGCATCACATGTACCTGGTTCATTTGTCTGGCTGGTAAACTGCCACAAGGAGACACAGTTGAACACACAGGCTCCGTACAGTAGGCCTTCTTTATTTAATAACTAGAGGCCTGGTGCACGAATTTGTGTATGAGTAGGGTTCCTCCGGGAGGCCTGCAGGGATCAGGCCCCAGCTCACACCTCCAGCCTTGCAGCCCCACCTGGCACCCTGCCATGACCTGGCACCACCCCCTCAGCTACTCCATCATCCCACCAGCAGAGCAATTGATCAGGACTGAGTGATCAATCAGAGCTGGGACCCACCCTCCCCCACTCCCTCAGTGCCTGGGAGCCGGGTGGTGGCCTTGCTCCCTCAACCTCCCTGCTGCTGCTGGAGCAATCAATAGAGCAATTGGACACTGGTTTGCACCCACCTTGGCCTGGTGCTGCCTGCTCACCTGTTCCACAATCCTCCCATAGTCCCACTCTCATAGGGGCTCACTGAGGCCCATTGGGGCCAGCAGCACCTCCACTGCTGCCAGCTGCCACTGAGGTATCACTGATGCCTGCCATATTCTGCACTGTCCCCAGGTGGTCAGCAAATGTCACAGAAAGCAGTCAAACTCTGGGTCAAACAATTTGCATATTAGGCTTTTATTATATAGGATGAACCCTTTCTCATAGGATCACATTCGTTGTCCTCCAATCACCCTTTGCAGATTCCATTCAGAGCTCAGGTCAGATCTATCCCACACATATCATATTCTTTTTGAACCTGTGATGACCAGGGCATGTTCTTTCCATCATAAGTAGCAGGAATATAAGAGACTAGGCTAAGCTATGCACACATGTTTAAAGTATTGGAGATCGTTCCATTGGCCAAAATAAGTTATGATCATGTCCAACATCTGAGTAGTAGGAAACTACACTTCACCCACAATGGGAAGATGCTGCAAAGTCACCTGGAAAATGGGATGAATAGATATCCTATTGCAGGGCAGTGAAGTGTTAGTACCCAGAATCCCATTTACTGGACTGCTCCTCTAACCTAGACTTCCAATTCCCATATTTCCTCATGGCTGACTCCTGTCTTCAGTTCCTAAAAGGGGTCCCCACTGGCCACTATATTCCCAGTGTACACATTCTCCCATATACATTGGGTACTTGGCCATAGCTCATGTATCCACAATCACTGTCTAATCCATTATCCATTTTTAATTTATTCATATTATGTATAGATTTAAATTAATTCACTTTATTTACTGACATCTTTATCCTGTCTCCTTTCACTAAGAATGCAAGCCAGAATTTTCTCTGCCTTATTCAATACTTGAACCACCTAGCACAGGGTAAAGTCTCAATAAATCTTGGTTGAGTAAACACCTAATATTAGTCCCTCAGCATATATTCACTTACTCATTGTCATAAATAAATACATATATGGATGTTGTGGTGGGAGAATCAGAGAGAATAATTGCTTATATAGAATAACATAGTCAAGAACAAAAGACTTGAAATAAAGCTCTAGCAGCATATGACCTAAGCCTCAGAGTTGACATCTATGGAATGGGAATAAAAACTGTAGATTTTCTGCAAGGATTAAATGAGATTATGCATACACACACTGACCTAAAGATGGGAGATTAGACATCCCAGATAGTGAGAGCCTTGTAGGACAATGTAAAACATTTGTAAATGGGTGACTCAGATGGAACCTGTACTTCTGAAAGCCTCAACCAGATTTCTCTAGAAAAAGTAGATAGGTAGACCTCTAATCCCTGTTGTCACACAGGCCATTCAGGTTGGCACTGACTAGTGGCAGCACTCCTCAGTGGCCTGCTCACACTTCTCTGTGCTAATGGGCTCTTGGTGGCCTTTTAAACTAGTTTCCATTCCCCTAAGCATCACTTCAGGTCTTTGAAATGATTTATAAATTAATCCTAAATGATATGGTTATACTTTTCCATGAGACCCTAATAAAATTACATTTTAGGAGCATGGAATTAAATTAAACCTTTGTTTTGCTTTTCAGAGGATTCTATGCCCATCTTTTCTGCTTCCTAGAAGAACTGTATTAATGAATTAATTTTCCCATGAAGTAGGTAACAAATCAACTTGACAGCCCCATCCTATATAATAAAGAGCTAATATGCAAATGGTCATCACACCCTCATGCCATCATGCCTTAATGGCTCAAACACTCAACACTGGAGAGTGAGAACTGGGGACAAGCCAGGAACAAATGAGTTCATGAGAGATCAATAGGGACCAGCCACCCACTGCCCTTGTGGTCTTGGGGGTCAGCGGCTGCACCTGCGGCCTGGGAAAGGGACAAGCCACCCACCCCACAGTCTTGAGCACCAGTGCCCATGCCTGCAGCCCAGAAAAAGGACAAGCCGCCTGCCCTGAGTCCCAGGCACCTGTGGCTATGTCCCAGGTGAAGCTGCATGCCCATAGTCCCCTGTAGCTGCAGCTGGACTAGGCAAAGCTGGCCCGGGTCCTGGGTGCCTGTGGCCAGCCAGAGGGAGGGAAGCCTGGGTCCCGGTTATGGGGTGAGGCAGAGGAGGAAATCTTGAGTCCTGGGTGTGGTGTGAGGCAGAGGCAGTTAGGGGCAATCAGGCCAGCAGTGGAGAAGTTAGAGGAGTGATCATGCCAATAGGAGAGTAGTTAGGGGCAATCAGGAAGGCAGGCAGAGAGGTTCGGGGTGATCAGGCAGGCAGGAAGGCAAGCGGTTAGGAGCCAGTGGAACCATATTGGGAGAGGCAGTCAGACATCCCTCAAGGGGTACTGGATTGGAGAGGGTGCAAGCTGGGCTGAGGACCCGCTTCCGTGCATGAATTTCATGCACCAGGCCTCTAGTTTTTAATAAAAAGATGAACTGAAGTGAAGAGCAGGAACTCACTCCAGTGTCAGTTCCCCTACTTGAGACAATATGTGATTAATTCTCTTAGTTTAGGACTGACCTCGAGTTAGTATGGCCTTGTATAGAGCCACCCTCCCATTTTTTAAAAGAATACCAAAATTTAGTCGTTTAATAATGATTTTGTGCCAAGGATATGAGAAAACAGTTACTCTTGTTTGATGGCAATGTGAGTCTATAATCTTTCCCAAGAGTAATTTGAGTAATTTGGCATTCCCATCAAAATTTAAAGTGCACATTTATTTTGGCCAAGAACTTTTATTTTTAGAACTGCAGGCTATAGTCACTCTTATCCAAATAAAGAGGGATGGATGAATGGATGGATGGATGGATAGATAGATAGATAGATAGATAGATAGAGAGATAGATAACAGATGATAGATTTTAGTATAAAGATTACATATAGATAAATCTTTTTTTAGCATTGGTCTAAATTGAAATAAAGAAGTATAAACTTGCATGTGATAAAAATTTTGGAAGGCTACACAAAAAAATCTATTCAAAATAATAATGGAGATAGGTGAGCCAAAGGGAGAGAAGAGAGTAGAAAAGCTCCGAGGAGAAAGAAGAAACTATAATTTTTCTTCTTATGGTATGATGATTTCATTTTTAAAACATGATAATTTATTTTGTAAATATATAATTAATATGAGGAAGAGAAAAAATGTATCTGTTAATACAGAATTGTGTAAAGTATGCATTTAAAGGCATCTAACTTCTCCTGTTGTTCACGTTCCTGGCTCACTTGCTCCCACATCAGAGACAACATATACATTTTCTTGACAACATATACATTTTCTTTCTAATATGAGAGAATTGATTTCTGCATCTCAAGGATTCATGTTTAAATATTGTGAGCCAAAGGAGAAAACAGAGTACTGTGGGCTTGGGACAAGTGGCTGGAAGATTGAGAGCAATCTCATTTTAGGTCACCCTGTGGGAGTACGTCAGTGCCCTTCTTTTGGGGTTTTCAGAACTGAGGTTTGTCTGTCCATATTAGAGGTAGTAGAGCATAATTGGAATACTGGCCTTATTCATAGTTGCAGTCCGTGGAGAAGCTTAAATGAAGGTCACTCTGTCAAGGTCAAACATTAGAATCCATTTATCTAAAAGGGTCCATGCCATAGACAGAAAATGTAGCAGGCACCCTCCTCCTCCACTAGAAAAATTAAACAGATACCCTAGGAAATTGGTTCTGAGTATCTGTGATATGGGTTAACAACCTTACTGACAACAATAATGACTTAGAATACATACTCTGAGCCAGGCTTTGTGCTAAGCACACTACATACACTGTCTCATTGATCCTCACAAGAGATATATCATGTTTATCTTACAGATTAAGTACTTATCCAACAGTTTGGAAGTGGTAAAGCCAGGAATGAAACTATGTTGGCCTGATATATACTCTCAACTACTTCTGGTAAGATGCTGTTATTTTTGCCTTGGCACTGGAAGAGGCTTTTAGAGAGGCAAGGTCACCTAGTCTGCCTTGCACAGCAGTGGAGAAGTTCATGTCTGAACATCCATTATCTAGACTTCTGGAGCCAAGGTTCACGGCCACTCTGCCTTTCCCTTTTGGCACTTCTGAAAGAGGAGTTCTGCCGGAACCATAATAACTACTCAGAAAGTGCACGGTCACCGCTGTATCAATCGTTTCTCAAGCTACTTTGCTGTGCTTGGGCTCTCAGGATAGAAACCCAACCTTAACTCTGGGAATTTCATTTTCAATTTCATTTAGAGGTAATACTATCCAACCCTTAGAGGTGTTGAGATCATGCCTATAGAGTTCAGAGGACAGAGTATGCGTTCAATGAGCTGCTTCACTGCTAAGTAGTTATATCACCCAGAGAAACCATGTATATATAACCTACTTAACCTGCCTGCCTTATGTAACTTCTCTAAACATCATCTGTCCAATGGGAATATTATCATCCAGCTCACGGGGCTATTGTGAGGATTAAATTGAATAAATATACTACATAAACAATTGCAATAGTGATGGGCTCATACTCAAAACTGAATTCATGATAATCTCCTTAAAAAATATGTTGACATATGTCCATCTATCAAACTCCAGGAATGTGCTGTCATGTGTGAAAGCAACAAACTCCCTCTCCTTGTCCCTCCCCCAGCCTGCTTTCTCCAGTCTCCTGAGGAGAACATAGAATTTTAGGTGAGAATTCTTTCTCCTCCTAATGTTGGCTGTTAATAGGACAAGACAGCCTTCCGATAGATTCTAGCTTTTTCCTCATGGTCTGAGTTACTTGAGGGCTCTTCCCAGTGGCTGGCAGCAAGATGCCCCAGAGGAGGATGCATTTTGGCAGAGGTCTTATTCAGAAACACTGCTGATGTAATTCTAGGCTCTAACCATACGCTTGATCACTTTCCAGCACAGAATTTGATGTGAAAGGGAGGAAGAAAGAATCCCTCTCACCCAGGGCTAAAAATAATTTCTGAGGGCTGGAAGCAAAGCAGAGGGGATGCCAGCTATCTCCTAGAACAGCTGATAAACCAGCCATCTCCTGAAAGCTTATTTCATTCCATTTTTTCCCTATCTTTTTTACTCCCCTACCTACTCTTTTCCCCCTGGACATGCTGGGGAAACCTCACAAATTAAACTTGGAAAACTCTGGCTGTCTATCATTTACTCCCCAGCCGAGGTTGTAGCTTCCCCTTTGCAAAGTCTTCTCACTGCGTCAGTACAGCTGATTAGAAGACTTTCCCCCTCGTGCTTGGCCTCCAAGTGCCCAGTTTAGGAACTCAGCAGCTCCACATGAAATATGCCAGATCTGTCAGAAGGCAAGATGGCTCACAGATGCCTGGCTGGGGTAGTAGTGCAAGATGCGGGCAAACAAAGCCACCAGGAGCTAGAAACTCAAAGGAGATTTCAGCCATGTGGCCCCTTAATGCAGATGTGGCCCCTTAATTCAGAGGGGCAGTGCCTTTTGCTTCTAACTGCTCTTCTGAAATCCAGCTCGGTAGAAATTGTCCCTGGCAGCAAGCAGGCACATCTTGCCTGTCTTCATGGGAACACAGAGAGCTACTTCCCATCTGCTACTCATGATGTGGTTATCTCTGTGAAATGCACACACACAGGACTAGCTGGGACCTTAAGAGGCCAAAGAGTTCTAATATCTAATTAAAACAGCTCACCATGGTGTGCTGAGGTTAAGGTGCTCTCTGCTTTAAACATAACACTGTCATATAAGCCTACTCATCACAATGTTGTTCTCATTTTACAAGGAAAGTCACAAAGTTAGTGGAGCAGTAAGGAAGTGTCCATAAGGAATAGAAAACCCAAATGGCTGGCTTATACAAGCAGGAAATTCTTCTTCTTATATAACAGTATAATGGGAGACAGACAGCTATGGCCTTTGGTATAATGATTCAAAAATGATTGTATGTCAGGGGAAAGAGATTAAGCAAATAAAAAAAAAGAAAGATTGATGGACACAGATAACAGTTTGGTGACTGCCAGAGAGAAGCGGGGGGCAGGGGAGAGGAGGTAGAAGAAGGTAAAAGGGGGATAAATGATGATGGAAGGAGACTTGACTCAGGGACAAGACTACAGGACAACAGCATCCTTCTCCCCCCACCCCTCACACACACACCACCAGGGGGCAGCTCCTGCGTGGATTTATCCAGTCCAAATTGTCAATCACGGTGAGGTTGAGAAACCTTGCTGTATGGTAAACTTACCTCTCACAACACTCTTCTGGCCACAGGGATCTTGTGTGTTCCCTTTCTGTGCTTCCCATAACCCTCACACCTCTGACATCCACCATCTGTGAACTGCATGACATCATGTCACTCTTCAGCAGCACCCCAGAACCAGCTCTGAGCACACTGATGCCTCTGGTGGTGGTACATGGAGACAGGCTCTGTTGTTCACAACTAGCATTATGTTTAAAGTCATTCCTAGAGGCAGGAACCTGGCCTGGTTTGCATTTTACAATTTAAGAGTTTCCTGAACATTGAGATCAGAGAAAAAGTTACATAAATCAATTCAATCACAACTCCTAAGACACTGAATCTAACAGGCATCTTAAATGTGTTGATAGTAACCTCCAGGTCTTGTCAAAAGAACTGCTATCTTAGACACAATGTTTACTTGCAGGAAATAACCTAGATTACTAGTAACCTAAATTGCTGAGGATGGATTTCTAATAGGAAATCAGTTGCTATTTGAAACATATCCCAACATTTTTTAGGTTGATGTCAAGAACAGCCATGTTCCTCATCAACTACTAGTTGGGTGTCCCTCTAATAGTCACTTTCTTGCATTTCCCTGATCATCCATTTGAAAAACTTAACTTGCATTGCCTATAAAAGGCATAGAGTTGCTTCCAATGAGGCTTTATTAACTATATTAATTTTAGAGATACAATCTCAGGGTAAAGTGATTGAGGATGAGCTCTTTTTTCTTTTTTTTAGTGTGAATCTAATATAGCTTACATATTGTTCTAAAGTGCTTATTAAAAAGCTCAGCTACATGTCTGAATTTGTAGACTCTGATCCAATGATGTGGAGAGCAGCATACCATTAAGATTAAATGAAAGTCTGAAAACCATTTTAAGATTGAAATATTTTGTATTAGAGGCCCGTTACATGAAATTCAAGCAAGGGCCTTGGTCCCAGCCCCTGCCCAATGCAGCTTTGTCTGGAAGGAAGGACATCCAGAAGGATATCTGGTCTAAGTAGCATATTACACTTTTATTAATATAGATTATAAAAAAGTTAAGTAAAATAGGATGTGCTAAGTTACTTCTGTTCTGAAGAATTAGTCTAATATTACAATAGAAACATCTTAAATGAAATTAGTGATAAAAAAATAAACTCAATTGAGATACACACACACACACACACACACACACACACACACACACACACACACATACTAGAGCAGGGATGGGCAAACTTTTTGACTCCAGGGCCACAATGGGTTCTTAAACTGGACTGGAGGGCTGGAACAAAAGCAACCTGACCATGCTGGCACTCTCATCTTGGGCTGCTGGTGAAGGAGCAGAGGGGAGAGCAAAAGAACCCTCCGCTCTTTCAGCTCCGCCGGCCAGACAGAACAGCCGAATGGGCAGGATCTGGCTCGGGGGCCATAGTTTGCCCACGGCTGCTCTAGAGGCACGGTGCACAAGATTCGTGCACTGATGAGAGGCATGGCCTGCAGAGATCAGCCTGTTGTGAGTGCATCACTCATCCCGGTCAGTTGAGCTGCTGTGGACCTGCCCTCTGAGTGGCTGCTCCCTGGACTGACATCTTCCATGGAGCTGTAGCATTCACCTCGCCAGGGGACCCAGTTGGAGCCAGGCTCTGAGACAACAGCCCTGAGAGGCAGCAAAGTAGGCCTCAGTCATGCAGCGACCACAAATCCACCTCCCAACCTTCAGGGTCAGCTCTGCAAACCTGGCAGCAGTGTTGCATGGCCTTTAGGCATCTGGAGGAGGCAGCAGAGAGCAAGAATAAGGAGCCTGGGGCAAGGAGGCTATAATCACAGCCCAGGTTCCTGCCTGTTGGCCTGGGGTTTGCAGTCGGAGCAGTTGCTCATCCTGGTCAGCTGAGCTGTGCTCCCACAGTAGTAGTGCACTGACCACCAGGGAGCAGCTCCTGCATGGATTGTCTGCCCCCTGATGGTCAGTGCACATCATAGCAACTGGTCAACCAATTGTTCTGGTCATTCCACCATTCAGTTGATGGGCTTTTATTATATAGGTTGGTTTCCAAATCACACTTTGCCATTTGTAATTGAAATACTGAGCTAGTCTCATTTAGAGATAACTTGAATTTCAAAAAGTGAGAAAATAGCAAGGGTTCTAACCAATCTGCACACCTGGTAAGAACCTGGACTATCTGACCTGTGCTAAAGCCATCTATTTGAATGAGGTTTGTTGTCTGTCTTCTTTTAAGGGCTGTAAATATATGAAAAGAAAAAATCCTTTCCTAAAATCAAGACTATCTTATTTTATTGCATTTTGCCTTCTTCTTTATCACTCCTGCCATGTAGGACAGGAAACTCAAGTGGGCATCTGCTCATGGCCTGCTCTGTAGAAAGATGGGACCTCAGGGATCTTTCACATGATGTGTTCCAAGTGATTTCTAAAGCAGCCATTCCAGTGTCTTTTGAATTGATGGTAAAGACAAGGAAAAGCAGGGAACTGTCTTTCCATAAAAAACACCCACAAGAAAAAGGTAAAATGACAACCTTGAATGTTTGCACTTGATACATCTGCTCTGGAGTACCCATCATATCTCATCTTGTGCCTCTTTGTTCTATCCACACTGTACATCAGAAACAATAACTTCTTTCAGTCCCCCAAGCCCTCAGTGCTCCAGCTCACCTGTTCACCTGCAGTTCTCATCCCCAGAGTGCTCCTTCCTTCTCCTCCCTTCGTCCACCACATTTCCTTCTCAGGAGCCTCCCCTGACATCTCTCACTATGCTAACCACCTTCCTTGGCATTCTGAGCTTCCCAGGACATGATGCAATAAAACTACTTTACAGTATAAATATATTTCTCCCACTAGAATTCAAACCTCAAGAAGGTAAAGATTGTCTGCTTTCTATTATCATTTCATTCTTAGAAACTAGCACAATGCTTGGAACATGCACTCATATATATTGAATGAATAAAGAAAAATAAACTTTCTATGAATCATGACCACATCCTCCTTTGTTCATTTGTTTCTTTCCTGAGGCTGTATAACTGAGCATAGTTTACATTAAAAGTGGTCCCATTTGAGAGTCAGAAAAGAGAGTCCCCCAGATATTTCCCACGGGGCATAATAGCTAATGTGCACATAGAGCTTATGATGACAGAGTGTTGACAGGGTAAGGACAATGTTTAATTCACAGAAATTAAAGATGAGGTAAGTCCATTAATTTATCCCAGGCTAGAGAGAAAGAAGACTGGCCTAATGCTAAGATTCTAGTCATTCCTTTGTGGCATGTCTAAACATTTCAACCATTTATTTGGAATTAGGCACAGTGGGGAGCTAAAATGATCTTTCCAATCTAAAGCTTTCCCAACATTTCTATAAAAGTTTGGCACAGTCTATTGTCAAGTCTTAGCTGTTGCCTGTCACATGGTTACTCTACAAAGGGACAGCACACTCAATTCCTACAGGGCCAATTAGTGCCATCAACCCTGGGGAGGAGGCACTGCAGCAAACTGAGATCTCACACCTCATTCAGAGGAGCAGACTCAGGTTAGCTGCAGTCTATTGCTGCCGTGTTAAAATGAAGATCCAGTATGGTTGTGAAGTCTCCCTATTTTTAAATGAGAGCCATTATAAAGGCCAAACAAAAAATATATCTAAAAGGGAGATATATATACTAGGGGCCTGGTGCACAAAATTCGTGCACTGGGGAGGGATCCCTCAGCCCATCCTGCCCCCTCTCAAATACTGGGAGCCCTCAGGGGATGTCCTACAGATGACTTAGGCCTGCTCCCCAGTGGGAGCAGACCTAAGCTGCAGTCTGGCCTCCCTTTGCTTGAGGCAACCAGGCTGATCAGGGGAAGGCACCAGCCCCATCACCTCACTGCTGCAGCCACTGCCAGTTACTGCTGCCGCCAATGTATTTTCATCAGCACAGACTCCAGTCCCTTCACCATGAAAAAATGACAACTTTATTTAAGCATTTTCTAGATGTGTCCTTCATAGGATATGACATTTATTTCTTTATTTTTCTTTTTACCCTCACCTGAGGATATGTTTCCATTGATATTTTCCCCTTCCCTCTGATTCCAAGCTTGGCCTCTTCCCAAGTCTAAGCCTCTGCCTGATGGCTGGCTGGGAGTGACCTGGGTACCAACAAGGTTCCCCGGACACAGGTATGCATGCAAATTAACTGCCATCTTTGTTGGGTTAATTTGCATACTCACTCTGATTGGCTGTGGGCAAAGGTATGGTAAATTTACATGTTCCTCTATTATTAGGTAAGATACCCAAGGGCCACCAGTTTGCTAATTCTGCTCCATAATTCCTCTTTGCTCTTCAAGGATCAGGGAGTTAGCCATGGTGAGAAATGCTACCTGGGGCAGACCCAGGTCCTGTAAAGTACTCATGCCAAGTGGCATCTTCTCGGCTACTTACCAATAACTAGTCAGTCTTCATTCTCTCTCTGAGAACCAGGTTGCTGAAAACAGCCTTCAATTCACAATATATATGAAAATCACCAGTTTCAACTTGCATTTGACGATGTGAAAGGTCCCCACTGAAGAAAATTTCAATCTCACTCAACCTATTCCCCTTCCAATATAGCCTGTCTCTACCAGTGAAAGAAAATGCCATGCTGATTTTTTCTTTTATTCATTTCTATGTGTTAAGATATTAAAAAATATATAACAAAAACCAGAGAGAGACTAAGACACCTACCCGTCACCAAGAAGCACAAACTCTTCAAATGTTGGCATATTTGCTTTAAGTCTTTTCTTTAAGTAAATGAAACAAACTATTGCAAATGAACATAAAATTTATTTGCCTCAATTCCCAATCTCATCATTTTGACTTTTCCTCAAGACCATGTCTTCAAACCATATTGATCCAGTCTCTTTTATATTTTATACACAAATACATGTGTCAAACAGTATCTATATTATATTATTTTAGGGGATTTAATTAGCACAAATGTCACCATACTGTGTGCATCATTCTGCAATGGTTTTCACCTATGCATTTGAAATCCATACATACATGAGGTGATGGAGAAAGGGATGGACGAAAGAGGGAGAGAGAAAGAGAGAGAGAAGGAGGCAGACACAGAGAGCAAAGAGTATTCCTTTTAACTTCTGTATAGTATTCCACCATATTAATAGTGGAATTATTTATCTTTATACATGATGGCATATATACCAGGACATGATGCAAAAACTTTCCCCAAAATTATCAATCAGCAAAAGAAGCAATCATATGCAAGACTTTACAAAGTCTTTCATATTACAATGAAATATTGCTATTACTTATTCCAAACACAGCATTGTTGAGGAAGATACATTATCCAGAAATAACTATGCAATGTTAGTTTTAGGTGCTAAGAGAGGTCACTTAATGCTCTATCTCTTCAAAATGCAGAAGAAAGAAAAAGAGAAGTTTAGCACAGGTCAGGTAATTATTTATGAGTGTAAGACCTCATAATTGCAAGTGTCATGAGCCATTACACAGAAGCCCTGTATAGATCACTTCAAATCAATACAGTAACTGATTATGTATGGACAGCAAATGCATAACTGTAGGACAAGTAAACAAGCCACCTGGTCTCATGTTAAGGAATATAGATTCTTTCAGTTGGGATGAAATTTCCAGAGAAAACATCATTGACTTATTCATAAACTGCTGAGTCTGACATGCCCTGGGATGCTGTTTACATGACTCAGAAAGTGGTTCTTTGTGATGAGAACCCTAATGTCAAAGGCACTTAACAGTTCAAGTCAAATAATTTTCTGAAATATGTAATCGCTAAAAAAGAACAACACTTCTAGGTTAATATTTTATGTAATATGTGAGTTCAAATATGCATATTTAGCATTTTAAGTAAACTGTTGGCTATTTCTTTTACATCCCTAAAAGTTTATGTTGAACCTGGCCCCAAACCACTTTTCTTTAATTTTCCTTTTGAAAATATTGGAGACATTAGTGGTATATTTGGAATTGCTTTAGATTTAGGCACATGATCAACTGCTTCTTTATGAAAAACAATGTAGCAATGAACAGACTGGTACATGTTTACTCCTGCACATGACCAATAACAAGAGTTTCTCTGGGGTATATACCAAAGGGGAGAATCGCACACTATTTTCTTACTCTATAATGTCTTTAGAATCCTGTGCTGCTTCTCAAAGGACTTTTTGTTTCCAGGGGTCAAAGAGCCAGCGAGAAACAGGCTGAAATACCAGGTCAAATCCTCTTAGAAGATTCTCTAACAAGGGGGCCCTTTGCAGCACAGCACAGTGCTATTGAGATAACACTCTCTCACTGCTCCCTCACCCAGTATTTATGAATCAGGGACCGGTCAGAGTCTCCATCTCAAAGCAATATTCACAGGAACAGCCCAAACCGGTGTGGCTCGGTAGATAGATCATTGGCTTTCAGACTCAAGGTTCCCGGGTTCAATTCCGGTTAGTTAAAGACATGTACCTTGGTTGCAGGCACATCCCCAGTGGGGGGCATGTAGGAGGCAGCTGATGGATATTTCTCTCTCATCGATGTTTGACTCTCTCCCTCTCACTCCCTCTTTGTAAAAAATCAATAAAGTATATTTTTTAAAAAAATATTCACAGGAACAAGTCACAGGTCAGCCATAGAGATTCTGGCTCTTACCTTCAGTCCATTTCTGCATATAGACATCCCTTCTCATTAGTATGGAGTTCAGATTCCAGAGCAAGAATCAGTGTATGGGCTGGGGTACTCTAACCAGGAGTCAGAGGGGCGCCTGGACATCTTGGCCATTTCCAGAGCACAAAGAGATTTGGAGATGAAAATAAGTCTTAGATGATGGTAAACCTCCCCTGACTGAGCTAAAGAGGGAAACTGAGGATTTGAGAAATAGAAGCCACCGGTGACTCAGAGAAACAGCAGACCCAGAAGCAAAGCAAGAAGAAATGCCACGCAATTCTCTATGTAGTAATTCAGTAGATGTGCCCCCTGATAAAGCCCATACTCAAAAGCTGACATATTTTAAGTCCCATTGACTTTGTTCAATACAACAGGAAGCCCAACAGCATACAGCATAAGCTCACAAAATGAGATCCTCCCAGAAAAGAAGCCCAACTCCAAGGTCCTGGAATAAATCAGGACCGACCCAATCAGGGTTACTTCATGGAATAGAGTAGCAGCCCTCCTTCTGGATAGCTGCTTCATCCTCTACAAACGGCAAACAGTATTCCCTATATCTTGGGGTTCTTGGGAGGACTAAATGCCATAATGCGCATGGAGCACCGAGGAAAGTCTCTGTGGCCTGAGGAAATATTTGATACAAGCTAGCTATATTCTCCTACTTTCATTTTAAAAGTAACCAGAACACTATAATGCTAATATTGATACCAACACTAATGGTATTAGTCACTGAACATTTATTATTGTGAGCCACTGGGCTATGTCATCTCATTCATTATGTATCATGTTCATTTTACAAATGAGGAAACCCAGGCTCAAAAGGTTAACTAGCTTGCCCAAGGTCCACACTGAGGGGAAGAAATGGAACTCAAAATTAGGCCAATTTAAAAATAAAGCCCCTTTCTTTATTTTTCTATTTAATATGTAATAAAATTTTCATATATTTCAGGTGCACGACAACATATGCTAAATAATAAAAGCCTAAGTGGTGGTGCGACATTGTCACAAGATGGCCTCCACAAGATGGCCGGCAGGGGAGGGAAGTTGGGGCAAGATCAAGCCGGCAGGGGAGGGCAGTTGGGAGTGAATGGGCCTGCAGAATAGGGCAGTTGAGTGCAACCATGCCAGCAGTGGAGGGCAGTTAGGGGTGACCAGGCTGGCAGGGTAGGGAAGTTGGGGGTGATTGGGCCGACAGGAGAGGACAATTGGGAGTGATTGGGCTGGCAGAGGAGGGTAGTTGGGGGTTATCAGGCTGGCAGGCAGGCAGGCAGGCAGGCGAGCAATTAGGAGTCAGCAATCCTGGATTGTTAGAGGAATGTCTGACTGCCAAGATTTAGGCCCCGAGATCGGGCATAAACCCATAATCGGACATCCTCTAAGGGGTCCCAGATTGGAGAGGGTGCAGGCTAAGCTAAGGGACAAATTCTGTGCACAAATTTCATGCACCAGGCCTCTAGTAGTAAAATAATTACTACAGCCTAGTGAGTTAATATATCATCTCCTCAACCATTACCTTATCTTTTTTTCTGTCATGAGGACACCTGAAGTCCACTCTCTTAGCAAGCTTCCAATATTCAATACAGTCATCCTGTGTGCATGAGCTCCCTAGAGGTGTTCTCCTATAGAACTGCAACACTGAACCCTTTCACAGAATCTCCCCATCCCTCACCTCCCACCCCTGGTAACCACCATCCTACCCTCTGCTCCTATTTATTCCACTTTTGTAAAATTGCATGTAGGTGTGATCATGTAGTATTTTTCTTTGAGTCTGGCTCATTTCACTTAGCATAATTGTCCTCCAGATTAATTCAGGTTGCTGCAAATCCAAAGCCTCTTGGCCACACTCCCATTTCTCCTGCTGCAGACAAACTAGAGGAAGAGCCATTTCTAGAAGAAAGTAATTAATACAAGGTCCCCCAAGAGTAGGCAACATTAAAAGCCTCAGATGATATTGACTTTTAAAATGTCTAAATAATGTGGATCTTAGGGTTTTTCTTACCTGAAGTCTCTGAGAAGCTGATTCCCCTCATCTCTTTTTTCACAAAGTCTGCAAACACAGGCCTGATTGCAACCTCCAAATTGGGTTGGCTGTTGCCACATGAGTCTCAATGCCTGTCTGTGTGTGTCTCTCTCAATGCTTCCTCCCTCAAGCAAAAATCAAGTTTCATTAAAAGACTTAGAGGATGCAGTTTACTCTCAATGATTAAAGAATGAATATCTTAGTATTAAAAACCTATAGTAACCCAATTATTTATGCTGGGGTCTGAAATGAGTTTGGGGCTGGCACTAAAAGGTAGATATGTTTAACATAATAAAAAGTGACTTGAGACCAAACAATACAGGTCTCTGAAAAAGACTGACAATGAAGCATTTGAAGATCTGATCCATTTTCTTTCCTTCTGGGTCTATTTTATTCATTCCACTATTTCTATGCACCCTCCCTGTGGAAGGGCTGGGAATCATGGATATTAAAGCAGTCTTATCAGCAAGCTAATGCCTACCACACAAGTAAGCATTAGGGCTATGCCTGAGGGAGGCAGAGTGACATAACATTTGTAAAAGTCACAAATAACATTTGTAAAAGTTATTAAGCTCTGTTCCAGGCCTGGTGTCCCATGTCTATTATTTTCTTTAATTCTTAAATCTGATAGAATCCTCATTGTCACAAATACAAAACAGAGACTAAGGGGACATGACTCATCCAAGATCACACATTTACTAAATGACAAAGATGGAATTTAAGTCCAGATGAACCTAACTCCAGAACCTGTTTTCTTAACTACACTGTAATGCTATCAAGAAACCACAGTGAAGGACAGAAAATCTGCAATAAAGGACAATCAGGGAAGTCTTCATGGAGGAGACAGCTCCCTAAGTCTGGAAAAAATATAAGCAAATGCCCAGGGGAAAGAGATGGCAAGTAGCTTCCTGTATCTGTCCTTGGATAGGCTGGTGAGCAAGTAGGTGGCAGGGCCATGAAGAGCCCAGTATATAGCAGGCTAAGGTGAAACTTGGTCTGGAAAGTCATGGGAAGTCACTGAATGATTTCAAGCAAGGAAGTTACATGTCTGGAGTTGCTTTTTATAATGATCACTCTGGCCACTCTGTGAAAAATATATCAGAGGGTGGTAAAACTGAATATCAAGCTAATAACAATACCAATGATAACAATAGCTGCCAGTAGTCAATATTGCAATGATTCAGACAAAATAATGAGAGCCTGAGAGGCACTTAGAGTGCAATGATCATACAGCTGGTAAATGATGGTGTTAGGAAAAATGCCCTCTCTTATTTGAAAAATAACATTTTCTCATTTGGAGAAGTCTTCTCTCATTTTAAAAAATATATATTTTTTATTGATTTCAGAGAGGAAGGGAGAGGGAAAGAGAGATGGAAATAGCAATTATAAGAGAGAACCATTGATCCCGCTGCCTCCTGCACACCCCACACTGTGGATCAAGCCCGCAACCCAGGCATGTGCCCTGGCTGGAATCAAACTCTGACCTCCTAGTTCATAGGTCAGTGTTCAACAACTATACCAGTTGGGATTCCCTTCGTTTTTTGCAGTGCACTACTATATAGGAATAACTAACCAAAAGCCTTGTTTAAGAATCACTCTTTAAATAGGAAGTAATTCACTTAATTCAGAACAATTCATATGCTAAATAGTGATAGAATAATATATAAACTCTTTTCCTTCAAAAGCATCTGAACAGGCATTGAGGGAGGAAGGGTATTTCTGTAGCTATACAGGCAGTACAATGGATCCCTGTGATGAGAGAGTTATGTATTTGACAGTGATGACAGTTATGCAAACCCACACATAAAATCACATAGAACTAAATTCACACACACACACACACACACAGTAAATTCTGAATAAATCTGGTAAACTGCATCGATGTCTATTTCCTCGTTGTGATACTGTACTAAAGTTATGCAAAATATTACCACTGAAGGAAACTGAATGGAAATTTACAGGATCCTGTGTAATATTTCCTGTTACTGAGTGTGAAATATATATATATGCCTAAGTGACCATTACAATGTCAACCTGTCGCTATGATGATGTACTGACCACCAGGGGGCAGACACTCAATGCAGGATCTGCCCCTGGTGGTCAGTGTGCTCCCACAGCCAATCTTTCACAGCTGGCCATCCTCTTCTGGTCACACACACACACACCCTTCGGCAGGCCGGCTGGCCCTGATCAGCCCTGATCACCGTCTGGGGACTCTACCCAAGCATGAATTCATGTTTCTCATCTCTAAATAAGATATTTTTAAAATAATCTAGAATAACCAGTAGTTCTTAGTTTATTGTGAGTTTCAGGGATATCTAGCGAGAACTACAGACTCTTGACTCATAAAAATGCACATGCAAAATTTTTCATACAATTTCATAAAGTTCATGAAGCCCCTGAAATTCTCTGAATTTCTATACTTTGCCATTATACAGATCCAGTCAAAGATGCCCCAAAAGTTTATCCTTATCCAAGGATACTGTTATCCTAAGAGCTTTTACTCAAGACTACATTCAAATCCAGATTCTCATACTTTTAGAACTCTCCCTGGGCAGCTCATTTATTCTCTCTGTTTCTCTGTGTCTCAGTAAGACGAAATCAATAATTTATATACCTTCATAAGGATTAAATTAGTTAAATAGTAAAACACAAGAGTACTGGGCATATAATAAGCACACAAACATGTGAATTATTATCTCTAAGATTGCTGTGTGGATTCCTTCAGTCTCTCCAGCTTCATCCTGCCCTGTATTCCCACTTCCATGCTCTACTTTAACCATAATTGCTCTCACTTTAGAATTTTACATGTGCTACCCCTTCTCCCAACCACCAGCTGTCACCCTCACTCAGCATACTAACCTTTCACTTCCACCCATCCAACCTCAATGCAAGTATCACTTCCTCAGAATTCTTCTCTGACCTACCTGACAAGGTTAAATGTTCCTTTTATAAGCTCTTATGAAGTTCAACCACATAGTCCTTCTTACCTTCTTAGGTGTAGTTTCATTATACAGCTGGAGTGCTATGTGATTGGCATACATCTCTCTGCAAGATAAAAATGGGATCTGATTTTGCTCTCCATGGTGTCCTGAGCACTCATCACTGTCCCAGGCTCACTATAAATACTCAAACTATTTTGAGTATTTATAGTGAGCCTGGGACTATTTTGAGTATCGGATGACTGAATCTAAATATATATAAAAGCCTAATACGCAAATTATCCCCTCAGGAGTTTGACCAGGAGACAGGAAGTTCTATTGCTCACTATGACATGCGCTGACCACCAGGGGATGGCGCAGAACAAAGGAAGGCCCTGGCCAGCAGCTGGAAGACACCAATTGGCCCTGATTGCCATCCAAGCCTATGGACTTTACCTGTGCATGAATTTCATGCACCGGGCCTCTAATGAATACATAAATAAATAAACTTACAATGACAGAAACCTAAAGGCATATACTACTTTATACAGAAGGCTGTTCACCCAACAGAGGACAGGTCTCCATCCCTATCATTAATCTTCAAGAGACAGCACTATGCTCACAAGAATCTTCTATTCCATCTAGTACTTCCATACATTTCATCTCAAGTTTTTCTCACAGTGAAAGGGGTTATAATTCACTTACTCTTTGTAAGGAACATGGGAATACATAAAAATAACAGAGGCAGAGTCAGTCAAAAAGCCTTTCTGCTTTGGGTTATACCCTAAACACATACCCCCACCCTCACCCCTGATACACACTCACAGTCCCTCTCACTCACACACAAAAGGGACCCAAAAAGAAAATTAAATTTCCCAGGTCTTTTCAAGATTCAGATGCATATCTCATCAATGTTTATTCATCATCCTCATTGTACTGACTATCAAGAAATTAAATGGTATTCAATGAAAAAGAAGAGTGCCTTAGAAAAAGGAAAAATAAGTTTTACCATTAAGCTCTCCTCCATTCTCCATTTATACCCCTAATCTTTCTAGCCCAGCCGTGGGCAAACTACAGCCCGCTCGGCTATTCTATCCAGCCCGTGGAGCCAAAAGAGCAAAGGGTTCTCTTGCTCTCCCCTCCACTCCTTCACCAGCAGCCCAAGATGAGAGTGCCAGCATAGTCAGGTGGCTTTTGTTCCAGCCCTCCGGTCCAGTTTAAGAACCCATTGTGGCCCTCGAGTTAAAAAGTTTGCCCACCCCTGTTCTAGACACTTGGCCTGGTATCTCCTTCAGTTTCCTTACTAAGGCATGTTAGCAGAAAGGTCCCACAGTTGGATTAAAATTGGATCAATGCTGAAGTTTTCATTTGCTACATGAGTTTAACAAATTAATCTGGCATGTAATGAAATACTGTGTAACTGTTTCAGAATGGATATTGCAAATACTGTCTTGTTTAATTACTGTCAAAATACACATACAGAAAAAAAATATGGAAATATGAACATATAATTGCAGACTTAATTACTGTTCTGTGCTAACCAGAGGCAATCATACCAAATTTGTCAAAGCATTTAAACTAGTTATAAAGTCTCTGTATAATTCCAAGAAATGGAAACACATAATATAACCAAACACTAAATTCAGTCTTTCTTAATTTCCTTGACTTGTAAAGATGGCACAAGAAATGGTAGTTAACCGAGCCAGGGGACAGGGGAAAGGGGGAAATGTTATCAAAGGGTTCAAAGTTTCAATTATGCAGGATGAGTAAGTTCTAGAGAACTAATGTACTGCATGGTGACTATCATTAATAACAATAATATATACTTAAAATCAAATGATAACTATTGTTGGTGGGAGTGAGAGGGGGAGCTTTACTCTTGATATCCAAGTGATCATTCTAAAGCTTAACATGAATAGAGCATACACTGAGCCCAACAGGCCTGGTTCAGACCCTGGCTCCAGCTCTATGGCCTTGGGAAAATCAATTCATCTCTCTGAGTTTTAGTTATCTTAGCTAAGGAAACATTTATAATACCTACTCCACATGGTTTTTGTAAAAATAATAGTAATAATAGTAATAATAATAACAGACATAGGGGAGGGGACAAGTCCTGGCCTCACAGCTTTGGAGAGACAGACCAGACACCTGGGCAGATCCCAGCGTTTCCATCTAATGCCCACCATCTGCAAGTACACCTGAAAACATTGGCCTTCGGCTATTACTTAGGGTAAGAAAGGTGGGCAGGCGTGGGACTGCAAGCCTATAATTGTGTCCCTGTGTAACTCTCCACAGCCTCTTCATAGACAGCAGCCACCTCCTTAGGCAGGAGGGTCTGATGTTTGGTGGTGTGGACATCTGAGAATGAAATATCTCAAAACAAGGAACCAGCCTGGGTGTTAGATTTGCTAAGCTGGGTAAGAAAGCCAGCTGGACACCTGCAAATGTCCTGGGTATGGACATAGTTGATTTAATTTATTAATTTAGTTTGTAAATTTCCTGGCTTGGGCATAGTTGATTTAATTTATTAATTTAATTTAGTTGAAAACCCAAAAGCCATAAGAAAGAATCAGCACTTGTCAAGTGCCTACTATGTGCCTGAAACTTCTGTAAACTCATCTTCAATTGTGAAATGAAGACCAAAAAATACCATCCTTTTAGTTAAGAATTTTTTTAGAAAGATAGTGTAAGGATGAATATAACTGAATTTTAATTGGATCACAATTCTGAATCAAATCTTGCAACTTAGTGGTTTACAAAGTACTTTAATGTGTATTATCTCATTTCAATTATCTTGAGAATTATGATTATGTATGAAATTTAACAAGCCTGTCACTTTTCCTCAAAGATAGACAGTTCATTTACTGATGAGTATTGATTGAGTGCTTACTAGGTCTCAGATACAGTTCTAAGGACTGGAACACAACTGTAAACAAAACAGTGCTTTTGTTATAAGGAGTCTGACATTGAAGTGACAAATAACCACAAACACATATGAACAGCAAACACATATGAGCAGCAAACAGAACAGAATAATGTGTGATACAGAATAACTGTGTCTGCTTTAGATTGGGTGCTTAACAAAGAGCTCACTGAGGAGACATTTGAGCACAAGCCTCAAAGTTCATGTTTATTTGTGTGAAAAATGTCTTATTCCTACATGCTTAGTATACTTTCTTTATTAAACTATTGGCATACATTTTATGTCACAGACAACAATCAAAATACCTAGAACAGTCATTTATTTCAACCTTCTTCCTGCTCACACCTTGACCAGAGCAAGCGCTACGTAACTACAACGATCTGCTTTACTAAAAGAAACAATGTGCACAAGAATACTACTTTAGACTTTCAGATATCTTCACATCAATTTTTCCTGACTGAGAGGTGGACACTGTTATGTCTGTGGTGCAAGTAAAGAAACTGTACCTGCCTCAGGTCATACAGCAAATTGGTAACTCCAACTCAAGACTGCTGACTTCTAGTTCAATGCTCTTTGCAGAAAATACTTTTAGTAAATAGAATTCCATTAAATTCAATCAACATGTAATAATTGTCTATAGTTGTTTTGTTCATTACCAGTTGGTGGAGGTTATACAAAGTGAGAAAGACACAACCTTTGACTTTAGGCTCCCTGTCTGGTGGAAGAGCATTTAAATAATTAATTATAAAGTCATTAGGAAATTCCAATACCTTCGGAAGTAAATAACAGTTTCATAGGGGTAGCTTATGCTTTAAAGGATGAGTAGGAGTTTACCAAAGACAGAATGAGGCAAGAGGGTTTGGTCCAGAGTAAACTGGCCAAAATAAAACAGAAACAGGAAAAGCAGAGAATTAGGAAAGCAGCAATCAGACCCTTGTGGCTGGGGCAGAGGACCAAGAATAAAGGCTGAGGCATAAGATGAGTCCAGCAAAGTAGGCAGGAGCTGGATTGTCAATGGTACTGAATGGCTGGCTAAGAGGTTGGGACTTTGTCAGTTCTGCAATGGAAGTCACTGGAGCATGGACAGCTGGTACATACACATACAATTAATGTCTTTAAAAAAAAAAAAGGCCACTGGAGCACAGCAGAAAATGAGTTGGAGCAAGGCATGGCAAGTCACAGGAGACTAGTTCTAACAGTTACAGTCATCCAAGGAAGAATGCAGAGAGGTCTTAAACTAAGACAATGCCAATTACAAAGGCAGTTAACACTCCATCTTGGATGGAGAAATAATGGGAAGAGAAGAAAGCAAATATCAGGACATCTTGTCTTTATCAACTTCCTCTCCAGGTCTTGGTATAGTCTTAAAATGTGTTTGTTCAAACTGGAAGTAAACTCTCCAAGAGAATATTGAAACCCTGACCTTTACTTTGGTTGTTGTCTAAGAGCCCATGTGTACACATTCTGCCCTAAGAAGGCTCTTTGATCTGCCTCATCATGTGGATGGTGGTCATAAATAAACCCATTCAAAGCCAGGAGCCATCCTGCAGGGCATTCACGAGCTCATCTAATCTTCTATATATTCAGGAAGTCTGAGTAAGACACCTCTTGATTCCCACCTTGAGTTGTTAAGCTCGCCTCTAATCTTTGACTATTCTGACACAGACTGAAAGGCTTTGCCTACTTGTTCATTTGCTTTCTCCTAAAAGGACTGTTTTGAAAAGTGACGGTAATTGCTGTGTACTTCTGGCTAGTGTCAGAGGCTATACTTTGCTGAGCACATGTGGATTAGGCACTCCCCATGAAGAGTGAAAGTTCAAAACCCTAACACTGATAATTGAAGAAAAGGCCTGAAAAACAGTTTGGCAAGTCACATCCAGCACTGGGGATGTGTCTCCCTCATAGCAATTCTCGCTCAGCTCAGCCAGGAGAAAAGGAAACACTGGGGATCTGAAAGGTTCACTATTCACGATGATTTGTAGCTCCCTGCAAACTGTGCATCAGCAAAGCCATCTCCCCAGGCTCTGCGAAGCCTCTGTGCTGGGTTTGAAAATACAAGTTCCTTGCTCTGATGCAGAATATGGATCAACAGCCTGAATCAACAAATTTATTTAAATATAGAATATATATCTAACATGCTAACCAACATATACTGACTTAGTTATATTGTGAAATCTTTGATAGGAAAAATTTAATCTAATACAAAAAGGACCTGGATTCAAATCCATGCTTTGCCCCTTGCTAGCCAGGTGACCTTGAGAAAGTTATTTAGTGTCCTTATGTTTGTTTTTGTTCCTTAATGTAAAGTGGTTAACTATGGAAGCTATCACACAAAACTGTTGTAAAAGTATTAAGTGACAAAATACATGTACAGTCTGGTACATAGTAAGTGCTCAATGTTTGACTGCAGATATGATTACTATTGTCATGATTATTACCATTATCTTTCTTGCCTTTTGCCTATAGTGTGCTGGTAAAAGCATGAGTGGTGAGATCAGCATCTTAATCTCACCTAGAGCATTTATTAGATGAGTGATCAAATACTCTTTCTCATCAACAAAATAAGGATGTTAATAATAATATGTCCTCAGGGGGATTGGGAAAGGATTAAATAATGTAACAGATGGGTCTTGACACATAGTACATATTCAGTATATGTCATTGCTATTATCCTTATCATCAGTATTAACAGCACTATTTTCAACAACACCCCAGTTTAATTGCCAACACCATAATGTAAGTTGTGTGAATGATACAGGACAGAAGGCATCTCTCTTATTTTTCTACAAATAACCCATTAAGACCTCTCTCCCATAGGATTAGGATGGGTCTAGAGCTAAATGTAGTTCTATTTCTCATTTCTGATGCCATCACAGGAAAAGAAATAAACAAAAGGATCCCTCATACATTGGAACCCAATATCTTAGCTCAGACAGAGAACCTTACATAAGAATTGGAAAAGCATAAAAGTTTTTTAGTGTCTTTGTTTGTTTGTTGATGCTATTGTTGATGTTTTGTCTAGTATTATGAATGGTGAAAATCAAGAAAGAAATGTCAAGTAGATTAACCCTCTTTGAGTAGACTGGAAATAGAACCTTTACAAATTGCACACTTTACTCAATGTTTTACATGCAGAATCTAATTTATTCCTCACTACACTATGAAGAGCATACAATTATTAGCCCTATATGTGACTGAGGCTTAGAAGAATTAAGTAACTTTTCCAGGGTCACCAGTTGTAAGAGGCAGAGTTGGCATATGCATGTCCCTCTTGCCATCAACAAAATGAAAAGACAACCCACTGAATGAGGAAACATATTTGCTGATACATCTGATAAAGACTTAATATCCAACATTTGTAAAGAACTTATAAAACTCAAACCATGCAGGCCAGAAGGGAGTGGCAAGAAATATTCAAAGTGATGAATAGCAAGAACCTACAACCAAGATTACTGTATCCAGCAGTTATCATTCAGAATTGAAGGGCAGATAAAGAGTTTCACAGATAAGAAACAGTTAAAGGAGTTCATCACCACCAAACTAGTATTATATGAAATGCTGAAAGGTATTACTTAAGAAGAAGAAGAAAATCAAGTGAATTAAAAATTCTATTGAGGAATAGAATAAACTGGTGAATATAATAGAATCAGGGGCAAAGAAAGGGAGTGGATTGATAATTATCAGGGTGAAAGGGGTGTGGGAGTGCAGAAAGAGACTGGGTTAAAATCATATAACCTATGGATGAGGACAATGGCTGGGGAGAAGGGGAGAGAGTAGGGTGGGAACCAGGTGGAAGGGAACTATGGGGGGGAAAGGTGAAACAATTGTAATAATATGAGCAATAAAGATTTATTTTTAAAAATCAATAAAATATATTTTTTAAAAACTCAACACAAAAAAAACCCCACAATAACCCAATTAAGAAATTGGTAAAAGACCTGAATAGACACTTCTCCAAAGAGGACATACAGATGGCCAATATAGAGTAAATAATGCTCAGCATCACTAATCATCAGCGAGATGTAAATTAAAACCACAATACAAGATGGCCACCACAAATGGCCAGCACGGGAGGGCAGTTGTGGGTGACAAGGCCAGCAGGAGAGGGCAGTTAGGGTGATCAGGCAAGCAGGGGAGCAGTTAGGTGTCAATCAGGGCAGCAGGGGAGTGATTAGGGGCAATCAGGCTGGCAGGCAGAAGCAGTTAGGAGCAATCAGGCAGGCAGGCAGGTGCTTAAGAGCCAGCAGTCACAGACTGTGTGAGGGATGTCCCCCAAAGGTTCCCAGATTGGACAGGGTGCAGGCTGGGCTGAGGTACACCCTCCCCCAGTGCACAAATTTCGTGCACCGAGCCTCCAGTACAATAATAAAAGAATACAAATGGACTATATTTAGGTCCTTTGATTCATTCACTGTTGCTCTTGGATGATGAGACTTTTACACTAAACAAGTTTATACTCAAGATAGGAAGAAACAAGCATTTCTCAATTTGTATTGCATGGTGGACAAGTATCAGTGTTTCAAATATGTTTCTTAAGCATTAATGTGTTTTTTAAGAAACACAAGAAATACTGTGATTATAAAAAAAAAAAGAAAAGAAAAAGTACTTAAGTATATTTTTATGATTCACTTAACCATATGAATTTGCTGAGGCTTTTACCTACGAGTATGTATTGTAAGTCTCTAAGAAGAGACCAGGCATGCATGCACCATTTACTCAAATTATTTGATCACCGAGCCTTTTAGCAGAAGATTTTGGGAAAACTCTGGTATGCTAAAAAGTGCACAAGCCATGAGATAAGGCCAATTGAACGTGTAAACCACTGAACTTGAGTCCTCATTTTCTCATTTGCAAAATAACAATAATTAGCCCAATCAACCTATTTCAATTAAGCAAGGTAATAAATACAATATATCTGGCTGGTCAAGGTAGTGGCCCAGTAAACATTAGTTTATTGGGGGGAGGGGGAAGGACTAATAGATTGAGAAGACCAAACTGATTCATACTACAGATGTGGTTAAACATCCCACATCCACAATTTTTACCTATAGAAAAATATCAGCAGTGTGAAAAAATATCCCAGCCTGGAACTGGAGTCAGTTCTCTATGTGAGGTGACTTAAAAAGACTTTCTCCTAGAAAACATGCCATTTCATCAATATTTCGCTATTACCCTGATCTTGGACTAATATTTGACATTTTTCTAGCATCTTAGTGGCCTAATCAAGTGTTTCTAGGCCTTTCACACAAGACTGCTTCTCCCGCAAGCATTTAGCAAGTTCATCTCTGCCATTCCACAGAATCATAGATCCTGTATAGTTTAACTCCTGGAACTCTTATTTATAATATAGACATGTGCCTTTTCACCCTCTGTATCTCCTTTAAATGCAATTGATTCAATCATACTTGAATTTGTGAAAATTTCACTTTGCTCTTCATTTAAATGGCTCTCTCTGCACATCAGTCTCATCTTGTTCATTTGTAACTTATACTTTCAAAGAATTTCTGGTGATCATGTCCTTAGATGCCCTCCCCCCACAAGGTATAAATTTTTAACTTCTACTTTACTGTAACCCAGAGAGTTTAAATGATTTATCTTATGTCACACAGCTAGTTAAGAACAGTCCATGTCTTCTCAGCCTAGTACAATCACCAGTCATCAGAAAAACTCAATTCAATAAATATTTATTTAGTACTTAACATATGTTAACCACGTTATGGTAGACTTTATTGCTCTCTCCACTGTAAGGGAATTTTTAAATTATTATTTTTCAAATGACAAGCAAGCTTCATGAACTCATTTGCAAAGAGAAATTCTCACAATTGCTTAATTTCAAGAAAAAGAAGTCCTCTGGGGCATGAAAAAAGTGGGCTGGAAGAAACAATGATGCCCATAATTCCATAGCTGCCAATGTTCTACAGATCCCAGTTGGCTCTCACTTTCATAGAAAATATCTTACTCTAAAGATGAACAATTGCCCTCACCCATTCATAATATCCAATTGTTTTCATCATTGCTTCCAGAACGATAGTTTATTTCCCTTTATCACTTCTTGATTTAGTTCTGACAACTGACATAGTAGAATCTAAGAATGGGGAAAGTTATGTGCACATCTATATTCCTGTATGGTATTTAAAGGTTTGATATTTAAAGGACTTGACATTTCCATTATAACCAATTCCCCTGAAACCAATTTGAGGGGCTAAGATGGCAGAACAGCCCCTTGCCTTATGTTTAATCAAGGTTGGTTAGATGTGCAGTGGAAAATTACATCAAGTGTGCATTGGCCTTGTTTCCACAGCATATGTCTCATTGACTAAAACAACATTTTTTAAAACTGAAGACAGTAAAAGACCTGTGGTTCTCCCTACTGCTCTGTTAAGAGAGGCTGAGGGACAGCTTCACAAAAAGAAATGGGTTTGAAAACTGCATCCTTTATCACTGCAATTTCCACAAGGTTATAAAAGTCATGCTTGGATAACATCTTGAAAGTGCCAAAGCAATGATCTAAGAAATGAATGCAGATAAGCCTTCTTCCTTTTAAATGATGAGCAGTGGAACTGGAATAGAAATGATATTACGGATGGAGAATCTGAAATTAAGTATGTGATTTTGCTCATTTGTGTACAACTGGCCAGTGAATCATTTTATGGATGCAATAGGTTTGAAATGTAGCTGCCAAGAACTATCATCCTTGCCCATGTTGGTTGGCACTGGTGAGTAAATATCTTTATTTCTCCATAATTTTGCAAAATGTTCTCATGTGTGCCCACTGCTTTCAGTAAGGCACTCTCGTGTTTATTTCAGACTAGAGGTCCAGTGCATGAATTCGGGCTCAAGTAGGGTCCCTTAGGGTGACATGCAGGAATAGGCTGAAACCTGCAGTCCAACACTGCCTGCAGATCCTACCTGCTGCTCCAGCTTATCCCAGCCTCACTATGGCTGCGGAGGGCTCACGCCTAGTCAGTCCTGATCAAGAGAAGCTGCCACAGCAGCACTCCCTAGCCATGAGCCCTGCACCTGGTGCCCTCCCAAAGGGAGTGGCCTGCAGGATTGGGATGAAACTGGCTCTCCGAAATCCCCTGAGGGGTCCCAGATTGTGAGAGGGCACAGACCAGGCTGAGGGACCGCACTGGTGCACAATCAGACCATGGAGGGACCACAGGAGGGCTCCACAGTTTTACCGGTCCATCTTGCTCAGTCCGAATTGGCTGGACCCCAGCAGCAAACTAACCTACCAGTTGAAGCTTGTACACCCTGATGGTAAGCGCATGTCATCGCGACTGGTCAACCAGTTGACTGTCTGCCCCCTGGTAGTCAGTATACATCATAGCAAGTGGTTGAGCAGCCTTAGCATATCATTAACATATTATGCTTTAATTGGTTGTTCAGTTTTCTGCCATTCAGTCTATTTGCATATTACCCTTTTATTATATAGGATGTGAGACAAAATACTGGGGATTATATTCTGTATTTTTCAGTGAGGGGAAAGAGGGAAAAAAGATACAGTGTCTCTCTCTTGAAGCCATAAGGAATAGACTACTTTTGTGGAGTTAAGGCAATTAACTGGTCCTGGCCTCTTAGAGCCAGTGGTCGCCAACCTTTTGGAACTCACAGACTATCAGTGATATGTGGACTACAAGTTGGCGACCGCTGTCTTAAAGGCTATAATGAAATTTCTGCTTTAATACTCATATGAAAATAAGGACACAGCTATTTATTTCAAGACCTATAGAAATGGCGAGACTCAAAGGATGAATTTTTTAAATGTCATAACTTTGTCTATCTTCTCCATTTCCTTCTGCTTTCTATTTCATGACCATGTGAGTCCAGGCAGGCCTCCTGAAAGTACTGATTGAATGTTTAAATGAAAAAAAGAAAGAAAGTTGAAGTTCTAAGAACTCTGTTGTGATGGACAGAATTAAATATTTAATGGTTTTACTAAAAATGTTTTTAATTATGCAAGAACACTATATGTAGAAAACTTATAAAGGGAGAAAAATTGAAAGAAGAAAATTAAAATCTAATATAATCCTACCTCATAGAGATAATGACTGGTCCATTTTTAAAAGAACATTTTCATGCACAGTTTTTTCTTGTCAAAATTGAATGGGATTATTCAAATGGTTTTGTGATTGCATGTTTTGATCCAAGAGGGATGGAGATGCATAACAGTTCTGAAGGGAGCTTGAGTCTGGGAAAATGAAAAAAGGAAACTGGTGAGTATGAGCTCTATAGAATAATAAGTATTTAACTGGCAAAAGGAATCTGGTGAGTATGAGCTCTATAGAATAATAAGTATTTAACTGGCAAAATAAAGATTTAGAGTCATCTTTGGACTTCTATCTAATTGTAATTGTGAGATTTTCTACAAGTTTTGGGGGTCATGATTAGAGGAGAGAGGAGTTACAAATACAATAAGTAAGGCATTTATTTTAAAAACTCCATCTGGCTGACCTTTTCACTAGTTAATTCAAAGCTGTAAGAAATGTCCACCGAATTACTTATAGGTGCACTGCCCAATAAGGTTGTACTAACTACATGTAGCTACCTTATTTTAAATTTGTTAAAATTGAATCAAATTAAAGTTTTACCAGCCACATTTCAAGTGCTCAATAGCCAGGAGCAGCAAGTGGCTATGGCATTGGGCAGGGCAGATGCCAGAACAGTTCCACCACGGCAGAAGGTTCCGGTGCACTGAACAGTTTAGAGTGTTCAGATACTAAAATGTCTGGAGTACCAGAAGGTATTAGTTGTGTGTGCTACCCCGCCTGCCGTCATTCACAAGCCTTTTTAATTCTGGAAATAATTGGTGTTGGATTATTTCTACTTTCTTTATCCTTAATTATCATTCATGCAGTTACCTGGAGAAATATGGAAGCCTCCTTGCCTGAATGGATGGCCTGTATTCAGTGGCACCCAAAGACAGAGGAGTGCTTCAAGCAACCAATCTTTCCTGTGCAAAGTTTATTGATATGAGCACACAGTTATGAGCTCCAAAGAATGAAGCAACTTTTTGAAGCCCTTGTTAAAGAAAAGATTTATAAAGGCCATTTCCTGCTCAAAAGCACACACTCCATCAGCAGAGAGCCACACTGCATAACTCAGTAGACGTGACAGCATCACCACAAATCATCCTGACCAATCTGGTAAGAGGGCTCCAGGGAGCCACACAGCAACCGTCCCTGCAGAAATCAGAGCACAGAACACTGGGAATCCACGTAGTGTAAGGCAGTGAGAGAAGAAAACCGGAGACAGCAGGAGGGGAGTTACCCTCAGAGATAAAAGGAGGACCATGCCAAACTGCCTCCTCTTCCAAAAAGAGAGGGGCTTTCTGCAGTCCTCTCCCCACTGGAGCAGGGCTGCCTGATGATAAAGGGGCTCTTCAAACTCCTTGATGTTGCTCATCCCTCCTATCTCAAAGAAAAGCTAGTTTGTAACCAGAGACACACTCCTCCCTTTTTCAAAGTGAGTGGGAAAAAGAGCCAGGCTGAGTTAGTTATGGAGCATCTATCACCAGTCCTTAATGAGTTTCATTCTGAGGACCCACAGACAGCCAATGCTCACCAACACATTCTTACCTAGGAACTGGCCACTGCCACCTTTCCCAAAGCACATGCCACAAGCCATTTATGTCAGAAACGTCCACAAATTTGCTTAAGAGCAAAATCAGGCTTTTGACCCCATCCAGAACTATTACATAAGCAGGTGGGAGTGGAGCCAAGAATCTGTATTTTATAAGCACCCAGGTGACTCTTGTGTGCACTGGAACTTAGGTTTTGTTTCCTCCTACTCCACACTACATGCTGAATACAAAGGGCTGAAATAAATTAGTAATTATTAACATGAAATAACAAATCATTTTAATAAAAATTACCGTATTTGCCGGCGTATAAGATGATTTTTTGGCCCTGAAAAATATGCCTCCAAGTGGGGGGTAGTCTTATACGGCGAGTATATAACAAACTCTGTATTTTGGGTGGAAATGTTAGGGGGTCGTCTTATACGCCCAGTTTCTTATACGCCGGCAAATACGGTATTTTTCAGGGCCAAAAAATCGTCTTATACTCCGGCAAATACGGTAATATTTTTCTTGAACATTAACTTACCAGACACTACACAAATTAATAAGCATGATGCAAATACTTTTCCTGTTCTCCAAAAACAAAATATTTCCTGTTGTGCACACCAAACAAGTCAGTACAAGCCTAATGACGTGGCAATGGGCTGCTAAAATATTCGCAGCTAGAGTCAGTGGAGAGAAATGATGTGCCCCCTCACAAGGTGCATAAGGGAAATGAATGCAACATGATTATAGTAATCAGTCATTAACAAACGTTGTAATTTGTTATTAAAAACTACAGGCCCGGTGCATGAAATTTGTGCATGGGGGGGAGGGGATATTGCTCAGCCCAGCCTGCACCCTCTCAGTGCAGGGACCCCTTGGGGAATGTCCAACTCACAATCCAGGACTGCTGGCTCCTAACCACTTCTGCCTGCCAGTCTGATCACCCCCTAACGGCCTGATTGACGCCTAACTGTTCCCCTGCCAGTTTGCTCACCTCCAACTGCCCTCCCCTGCTGGCCAGATTACCCCCAACTGCCCTCCCCTGCCGGCCTGATGGTCCCCAACTGCCCTGATTTTGTGAGGACATGGGGAAGCCATCTTTTAACAATATGAGGTGGCCATTTTGTGATGACGTGAGGGCAAGACACCACCTACGCTTTTATTAGTATAGATTATGCATAAAAGGATATTGTAAAAATTAAGTTACAAAATTTTTATTAAAACATTTCTGACATACCATTAAATTGGCGGGGCTGCAAAAATATTCATTGTGAGCCCCATGTAGGCCACAAGTTTGACATGCTTCAGACTGTCATGTCTTTTTTTTTTAATGTATTTTTATTGATTTCAGATAGGAAGTAGATAGATAGAAACATCAATGATGAGAGTCATCAATCTGCTGTCTCCTGCAGCCCCCTACTGGGAATTGAGCTTATGACCCAGACATGTGCCCTGACTGGAATTGAACCATGATTTCTTGGGTCATAGGTCAATGCTCAACCACTGAGCCATACTACCCTGTTTCCCCGAAAATAAGACAATGTCTTATATTAATTTTTGCTCCCAAAGATGCACTAGGTCTTATTTTCAGGGGATGTCTTATTTTTCCATGAAGAAGAATATGGTACACATTTATTGTTAAATGAAAATAAAGGAAATTTATTACCTGTATACAGTACGGTAGTACGATAGTTGTCAACACAAACCAGACAAGCTGTGAATCCTGGGGGCCTTATTTTTGGGGGGATTCCTTATATTTCACTCAGAAGGAAACCTGTAAGTATATCTTATTTTCGGAGGATGTCTTATTTTCGGGAAAACGTGGTAGCCAGGACATATTGTCAAGTCCTATAAACAATGTCTGAGGGTGACCATTTGATACAGAAATTCCACTTCCAGAAATACTCACACAAATGTACAAAGAAATTTTCTCACAGCAGATCCTTGTGACACTGGATCACAGAACAGCAGCTAAATAAATGATGGTATATTGAGCCAATGAAACACCCTGTGATGATGAGCCTTATGATGGGACAACAGAATGGGACACTTGGAAAGTACAAGTATCCCAAACTCTAGATCTAACTACAAAGTTACAGGAAATATGATAAATAAAGGAACAAGTTAAATAACGCAACGAAGAAGCAATTAGCCAATTGCAAAATATGAGGCATTATATAAGACCCTGCTTCTCCAGGAAGTCAATGGCAAAAATAAAAGGCAAGTAAAAGTGAGATGGGAGACAATTATGGGATAAAAAGGGAATAAAGAGATATAACAAACAGATGTAATAAGAATGTGTTTGAAACCAAATGTGAACCTCCGTAGGTTAAATAGTCTTACTATAAGCTCAGGTAGTATCACAGCTGCCCCTCATAACCTATCCCATTTGAAATGTCACATTTGCTTGTGTGATCATTTCAAATATTGCCTTACTCTCCATGAAGACAAGTCAATTGTTGCTCACCCTTTTATCTCCAGGGACCACAGTGTAGCCACTTAAAAATCATTCATAGATATCTGTTAGATGCATTAAGAAAACAAAGGCATTTATTTTAATGACATGATTCTTTTTTTCCTAAATTTCAGCATATTCTGTCTGAGCCTATAAGAAGTTAGTCAATTAACATGTTTTTCATAGACTTTAAATTGTGGCTCTTTATCCCTTTGGTATAATTCCTGGTAGGCAGGTCTTTTCTTTGATTCCTGAATCTTTAGAGAGGTTGGTTTATTTTCTTGTCAATAATTTTCATTGCCCTTTAAATTTAACTGATCTGCTAAGATCACCTGAGGGAATTCACATTTTTATCACCTTCTCAAACTTTCTTTATCTCTAAAATAACAGTAGCCAGTAAAATTCCAATTTAGAGTGCCAATAGCTTCATGTAGCAGCCATGGGAAACGTGGAGACATTAATAAGGTCTCAAGAACAGTCATTGAGTTGAAATTGACATTTTTTTCCCTTCCAAGAACCTTCCTCTGTGAAAGCTTCACTATCAGTAATTGTCACATTTGGAGACTGTCTAGCAAGAAATGGGGCGCTGAGGTTTTGCTTTTCTCCCATAAGTCAAATAGTTCATAAAGTTGGTCATTGGAGTCTTTTATGAGATAAGAATTTTCTTTCCATCAACTTTTCTTTCAGAGAATAGGTTAGGGCAGTGAAATTTCAATTTGAAGTTTAAGTGGTTGCAAGGGGGATGTGACACCAAGATGAACTTCAAAAACGAGGAAATACGGAGGATTGGATTTTCTACCACAAGTTAAAAATCTATGAAAAGAATAAAATGAAGTAGAGCAAATTTTTACAAAAGAGAAAGGTGAAGGCCAGAATGTAAGAAAAGTATCAAAAGTCACACAGCTAGTAGGTTACAGAGTGAGGCTTTGATCTGGAGCAGCCTGTGTGCCAAGTTCGGGCCATTACCATTATAAGAACCCATTTAAGTACACAAAGCTAACTCACTATCTGCCTATGGTAGAGATGATGCATTACATCATCATAACTTAATGTCTCTAAACAATAATGATCTTCCACCTAAACCTCTTGCTCTAATCCCATGCTCACCAAGCAAACTGCAGATAATTTGGTTTTATATTGTGAGGTAGAATTGTACTTATTAAAATATATACATACCTAGCCCCATTATAAATTATATTATTAACATAAATCAGTACATTGCATTCTGTTCTCATATATCAGTTGCTTATGAATTTAGTTCAAGGGAGTCCATTCTAGAGACTGGAGTGTCACCAGAGCCTAGTTTAGGACTATAGCTCATTACTGCCACCGTCTGGAGATGTGTCTGAGAGACCAGAGGCTTCTCATACTATATAAAACATGACCCTCTATGGTGCTTTGTCCCTTTTCTGCTCCCAGCAAAATTAAAGAGAGTTCATTTTAAGTTCACTGGAACCTTAGTGATGTCTTATTATGTAAGATAACAGAATTCAAATTGCTTACAATTTCTGTCAAATCATCTTTCTCTCTAAGAGCAAAGATGTCAAGAATTGTCCAATTTGGGGGAATCATCAGTGACCAGTGAGTTCACAGAGAGGTGAGACACAGAAAGATCAATAAATTTAACGAGGGTGACAAAGGGCCCTCGACAAACTTCAGTTGCATTAAATTCCAGTATGGGTGTTCATATCGGGTTGGATTTTCTTTCTCCAAACCTACACTCTGTTAACTATTTGCAAGTACAAGTTCAATTTAAGGCCAATGAATTCATACAGAGCTCAAAGAGAGTTTAGAGAGTCACAAAATTCTTTGTGAATTAGGTCAATAAATTTAGCACTGAATAGTTTACGTCAAAACGACAGTCACTTTCAGGTCAGTATTTTTTCCTTCAGAACACTTTCCTGGTCACTAGACATCAGAGAGCATCCGTATTGGAGATAGAGGTCAGTGTATTAAATGGCAGACTTTACTTAAAGAGTTTTCTTAGCTCATAAAATCAGAGAACTGAAAGAAATCTTTGGGATCATCTAGGGCTATTCTGAAACTCAAGTATAGAAACCCCTGGAAAATGAGGGCATGGTGGTTTGGGTTTTACTCAATGGTATTTGATTTTAAACACTACTTGTACACTGAAGTAATCATGCATGTATGACAGAGTAGAAGACAAACAACAAGCACAACAACAACACCAAAAACCTACTTTCCAAGATAAAGACACAATGTTTCAAAGGGATTGTACCTAGTCCTGGACTACTTCCAACTGTGGTCAAAGTTCTTTGAGGACCTGAACACACTCATCTGGGAGAGTTTAATAAACACTGATCTACTATCACTTTACAGATGTGGGAGAATTTAACAAACACTGACCTAGTATCATTTTGAAAATGTGAAAATAGGCTCAGAAATGGAAAGGGCCTTGGCCAAAGTCATACAGCCAACATTAATAACCGAACCAAGACTGGATCCCACCTGTCCAATGTGCTTTTATGCTGTTTATCTGGCTGCTTCTGAATGTCAGCAGCCACTTCACACTTGCTCAGTACCCACTCCCAAAAGAGCACCTTTTTCCAGATAATTGAAAATTTTCATAACAGGAAAACAAACTTTTATGTCATGATAAGTAACTTTTTTTTACATACATTCAGTGGTTCTCTTGTTCCTTATAGTTGTTCGAGGTTATCCATGCACAGAGAAGTAAAAAGCAACATAGTAGGTTTGAATATAAAGATATGTGCATTCTACATCATAGGGAAGTTGTCCATCCATGAACAGAAATAAGGCACGCTAAAGAAGTATTTCCCAACCCGTGATCCACAGTCTCCTCAGCCAGAATTACTAAATATGTTTGTTAAATATACAGACTCGTGGGCTTCATCCCACTTAATGATTGAGAACCTCTGGGGACAGAGTTAGTCAATTAATGTATTTTTCATAGACTTAAAATTGTGGCTCTTTATTCCTTCAGTAAAATTCCTGGAATCTGCAAGTTTAACCAGTTCCCCAGGTAATTCTTACAATCTTCTGGTACTGAAAAACCACCACATTACATTGAATAGAGAAAAAGAGGGCAGGCAGGGTAAAATGATATACACCTTACATTCATAAAGCTCATATGGCACAGCACATCCATACCCTGCTCTCATCTGACTGGATACCTGTCTGTGCTTGGTAGAGCAAGGAAAGGTGCCTGGATTTTCAGGCGGAAAAAAATGAGGATTAGCTGAACAAATGGGTTTTAAACCAAATTGAAAATGGAGGAACAAAACATCCATATAAATACCTGTAAAACAACCACAGTAGATGTAACAACAGGAAATACAATGTGAGAGAATGATAGGGATGTGGAAATAATTTCAAGTGTCTGACAATCTCATTCAGCCTCCATTTTCCTGTAAATAAGTTGGAGATAACATTACTTTAGATGGAAAAAAAAGTTTCACAAAATAAAAAATATAAAAGCATATAAAAGTCCATAATATTATCATTACACTTCTAATTTTCCATGCATTCTGCAACTGTTAAAAGTTAGCATGACATCAAGGAAACAACAGAACCAAAAGGAAAACACTGATTTCTACAAGAAACTATTAGGAGAACAAAAAATAGGGTCTCAGAACAATTCTTTTTAATACTTAGTATCTTTAACAAATGCAAAAATAGTCACTCATCAGAGAAAGCTTAAAATTAAACATAGGTGAGTAAAAAATGATCTCTGAAATGTAAACAGCATTTGGAGGGAGGACTATAATATATAACAGTGTGGAGATAAAGGGTCTGTCTATGTGTCCTCTTCTAAGACACAGCTTGTTGACAAGGTACACAAAGAACAGCTGTGGGGAAATTCATGAACCTGAGAAGAATGGAACTGGGAAGAAGCAGAGAGGAGCCCAGTAGAAGGGACTAGCCATCAGAACGTTCCACAGAGTTTGGTCAGAAAGACAAAATGAAAGGTCTTCTCCTGACTTTAATTCCCTCAACTATAGCATCTCTCAATGGCAGCGTTCAGGTGTTCATAAAGTAGACACCTCATCTCAGCTATTTTTCATTAACATCTAAAGAAATTTCCATTCTGATTTAGATGAGGTGGGCCCATGCTCACACTGGAGAGGAGACAGAGGAGGAGAAACAATTGAGCTTCATGATTAGGTGGACAAGCTTTGTGGTCTGGAACAAGTTCATCTTTTTATACCAGAACATCCATTTTGTTAAAGAGGGAGTAATACCTACCTCATGGGCTTTCCATGAGGATTAACTGAAACGCATGTGAAGTACTTAGCATAATGTCTTACATGTAGTAAATGCTCAGACATTGGTCGTATTCTTGTTAGATCTCAGGAAAAAGATTTCTTCAAACAAGAATAGGTTTTGCTTTGCTCTGGGGCCTCAAAATGTGGCAGCTGATAACAAAACTGGAGAACCCACCCATTCTGATCCAATTTTGTTTTCTTAATCCTGATGAAAAAGTCCATCCAGGGATAGATAGTACATGGTTTTATGTTATAGATCACAAAAATCTCTCAATGTACTAGTTAAATTAACAGACTGGTTAACAATGTCCTTTAAGTCAATGGCTCTGAACCCAAAGGCCATTCACACAGATCAGCCCATTCCTGGGACAAGTCTGGGTGAAAAACATTGGATTCTATTTTCTGATGTTTCTATAATAAACTTGCATCAACTGTGCAATAAAAAGTTGTTTAAAAGCAAAATAAGAAAAGAAATAATGCTGTAAAAAGTAACTCCTACCATTTTCAACAGCTTGGATGATCCTGGAGAACATTATGCTAAGCGAAATAAGTCAATCAGAGAAAGATAAATATCACATGATCTCACTCATTTGTGGAATACAATGAATGAACAACATAAACTGATGGACAAAAACAGATCCAGAGACAGAAAAGCATCGATCAGATGCTCAAACTTCAGAGGGAAGGTAGGGTAGGGTGGAGGTAGGGGACAAAGATCAATCAAAGGACTTGTGTTCATGCATATAAGCATAACCAAAGGACACAGACACCAGGCGGGTGAGGACATGAGCAGGGCAGGGGGATGGGGCAATGGGTAGATAAGGATATATATGTAATACCTTAATCAATAAAGAAAAGAAAACTGACTTCTAATAAATAAAATACTTTTTCTATCTGTGTTCTCCTAGAAGGACAGTTGAATGAACTAAAAAGAAAATATGGGAACAAGGATGTCTAATAAGATTTTTATATTTATTTGCAAGATGGCAGGGGAGGAAAATGAAACTGTATAACAAGGTGGATGTAATTACACCCTGAAATCAATATATACTCTCTACTGCAAATTCTGCTCTGTCTTTTCCATTTGGTGCCTAGGTTGGTTTGGTTTTATCACTTATAAAAATGTATCTGAATAAATTAAAGAAACCAAACAGCTTTTTCATCAGAGTAAAGCCATACAGAGATCATCTGCCAAATGATGTTCCTTCCCTTTCTGAGACCCTAGAAACATTTTCATCATTTGACATGCAAGAATTTTCACTCTTATAACAATCAGTGCAGAGAGAAGGCATGGTAATCAAGGAAATTGACTCCCCTCCTAAAAGCCATCTGTGCATAACGACTCCCCGTAGCAACTGTAGTCATAAGCAATTGGGCGAGTTGCTCAAGCTAAAAAAAAATGGAAATCAAAGAATTAAGAATTATAGGACGTTAAAGTTAGTCTGGCCACAGAAGATCTAAAATCACCCGAGTTATGAAACATGGAATGATAAGTTTTGTGTCATTTCATGCTTAACAAAGCTTACATATTTGTCAGCTTATGTTAGATTCTCTACTCTCTTTCTTTTGTCTTGATTTAAATACTAAGCAATATGAACATTTTTGTTCCCTTAGCTTAATAGTTAACTAAAGGCTAGATTAATTAGATGCCTGAATAGCAGGAAGAAAGGGGAAATATTTAGAGAATCCCTCCACAGCTCTAAGCTTGCTCTGTCTCTAGCCATGTGAAGATAAAATAAGACTGTCACAGAATTGTATTGTTGTGAGGCTAACCTTCTTATTTTACAATTGAGAATGAACTTCTTGTCTACCCTTCATCATTCTCCCAACCTCAACCTACTAAACTTGCCATGTCCCCTATTTCAAGGAAGAGCACTTGCCTGCACCAGAAATCTGACCATCATTTCTGTTGAGTCCACCACTAAATCTCTCTCATTGGTATCCAGTTCCATCTTTCCCTGTGGTCTGTGCAGACCATGCCGCCATCATCTATTCCCTGGATAACAGGGGTTGTATTAAGCTCTTGCTCTGCCTCCATCTTTTCCATATGCCCCAACCAATACCCCTTCATCAGTCAGGAAGCCAGACAATGCTTTCAAAGAGCTAACTGCATTGCTCCTATGTTTCCCTCTTCGATGAATTTCATTACACTCTAAAATAATGCCCAAGATCTGTAACAGACTCACATGACCCCTCATAACCTCTTCAACCACATATTTTCCATTTCCCCCAGTCTTTTTGCACCTACTGCATAGAATTCACTAAATTCCTCAAGGACAACATGCTCTCTCTCTCTCCTGCTCACATTCTGCTCCGTCTGCCCAAAACACTCTTCTCCCTCTTCCTCCCAGCTAATCTCCTGCTCATCATGAGGTTGCAGCTTCTGCAGAAAACCTTCCCAACCACTCCTGTAGATATGGTTCAGCACCCCATAATGTATTCTCAAAATCCTATGCTGAAACAAAGCACTCACCCTACTTTATTGCTATTGTTCATTAGATATTTGTCTTCTCAGCAAGACCGCAAGCATTATGAAGGACAATGTCGGTCCTGCTAATTCGTATCTCCCCAGCACCTAGAGAACACTTTCTGAAACATGAAAGGTGTTTAAATTACACTTTTTTAATAATTTACTCAAGTAGTTGCTCAAATTCTTAGTGAACTGGTAGTATGTTTAGGACTAGATAGCAGACTTGTGTTTTCACTCTATTAAATGTAGGGGATATATTATTATTCATTTCAGGCTATTTATTCAGTAAATATTATATTAAATGTTAGGACATGTCAATTGAATATTACTATGTAGTAAAAGTATTAAGCATTTCATTACTTAATTCTAAAACCTATCCTGAAAGTGGATAATTTTTATAAACTCATTTTAAAAGATGAAGTTGTTTTCTTCCATCTTTATTTTTTCTAAGTTAGTCACACACACACACACACACACACACACACACACACACCCTATCCGTGTTGGAGAGGGTTGGGAAAGCAACCCAGCAAAAGATGGACCTGTACAAGGAAGGATTCAAAATGGAAGAGCAGACCAGAAGGGTAATGAGTTTGCCTATGATTTGAGGGATTAAGCCAATAAGTAAACATATTAAGGAGCCAAATTTCTCACTGGTGAAGAAGGAAAGGACAACTATAGAAAGGGGAAAGGGATTCAAATGAGCCCTATGGTATAAACTGAAAGTAGAGATATCAGAATAGCCTTGTCGTTTTTAGAATAAGATTCTGGGACAGCCGAGTGCCCCGGGTGAGCCGAGTGTCCCAGGGGAAGCAGTGGGACCCAGGGGAAGGGGCGGTGAAAACCAGAGGAGGAGGGGACTCTAATCATATGGTCCTGAGATAGTCACCTTAAAACAAGCAGACTGCCAAATGACAGCGGGGAGGGGAAGGAGACCTGGGGGGAGATAGGAGAACAACCGAGGGACTGGTATGCATGAACATAAGTACAACTAACGAACACAGAACTCTGGGGAGGGAGGGCATAAATGGGAGGGGGGGGCAATGGTAAGCTATGTACACAGATAATACCTTAATAAAATTTAAAAATAAATAAATAAATAAATAAATAAATAAATAAAATAATAATAAATTAAAAAACACAGGGAAAAAAAAGATTCTGGGACAGGAACACTTGTGATGACTGAGGAACAACAGGAGAGCCTTTGAGGCCATGACATAGTGAGCAAGGGGGAAAGAGTGGGGAAAACAAAGTCTGAGGCTTATTCAACAATAAGAAATGTGACTCAAGAATCTATTTCATAAGTTATTTTTAATATTAAAAAACTTAAGTTTACACACATTAAAAAGGGACTTTAAGATATTAAATAAAATATTAGAAATATACCCCAGTAAGAGATGGGCAAACCAAGGGACAGAACTGAATCTAGTCAGCGCTGAGTAAAAGGGCCCAAACTAAATACTAGTATAATGATTCCTAACCATTGGTGTCTTCAGTTGTAGAATCTGAGACCAGCATCTCAGCATAAAAAAATATATATATATTTACTATTTTTTTCTTTAAAGAATTTTAACATGATATTAGGTAATCTGCTCTCATGGGTTGCCATTTATTTGAAGTTGTGTACACATGAAAGTTTATGTCAGTAACTTGAGTGGTAAATATCACTTCAATGACCAGTTGTCCAACTACACAAATATTTTTCCTTTAATAGTTAGAAACCGCACTAATACTACTGAGAATAAGTATTCCTGCTAAAATAATTGTAAAATACTAAATGAAAATTTGCCTTTTTATTTATTATATGTAGTTAAATGAGTCAAAAAATCTTTTCCAATTTGTAAAGAGATTCACCTCCTTAATAACTTAGAAAAACATTATATTCCTCCTGGCCATTGCTTTTGTCCTCAGATTACAAATGTTTAACTTGTTGACTGAATCACAAATGATCAAAAGTTGACTAGGGAGGCTTTAGTTTCTTCCAAGTAAAGATAATTAATCTTTGGCAGATGTCATGACCATTCTATTTTGGAAAAGTGTAACTGCAGAAATTGAAAATACATTAAGAAAGCCCAGCCTACATGGATCAGCAGTTGAGTGTCAGCCTATTAACCAGGAGATCACAGTTTGCTTCCCTGAGTTGTGGGCGTGATCTACAGTGTGGGAAGTGCTGGAGGCAGCTGATCAATGATTCTCTCTCATCATTAATGTTTCTATCTTCCTCTCCCTCTCCCTTTCTCTCTGAAATCAATAAAAATATTTTTAAAAAGATAAAATACATTAGGAAGGAGATGCTTACCCACTGTGTTGGCAGAAAACAGATGGCACACTCCAATTGGGGAATTTGAGACAAGTTTAATAAAAATAATCTTTACAAAGGTGTAAGAAAAATTTAGAGAAATCAACAATGCAGAACCCCAAGAATAGCCACGGTATGAGGACTGAGGAAGGCACAGAATGATTCAGAATCCAGAGAGAGTAGGTATGTACAGAGGGCGGCTTGGCAGAAGCAGGGACAAAGCCAACCCATGGCCCAGCGAAAAGCAAGATGATTAAAGTCCCCAATCTCAGTCTACTCCTGCCTTCTGGTCTCCCCATTGGCCAAATCCATCCTGAATCTGGAGAGATCACTGACACAGACAGTGCTGGTCATCCTTCCATGGCAGAGAGGAGACAATAGCCAGCACATCTCCTTTCAATTATCAGAATGACACAGAAAGTGATGCATGGTGTGCCTTACTCCGCCATGTAAACACAACTGAGTTGTGAGTCTTTTTGTGGAAGGCATGGCAACCACCTCCAGACCACATGTTTCCCTGCATTATAATATTTGACACTTAGTTTCAATCTTTAATGAGAATATTAATATCTAGCTCACATAGTTGTTTAAAGGTTAAATAAGATAGAATATTTGAAAGTCCTTAGTACAGAACTGAAGTGTGAACTCAAAAATTAATGAGAAAAGATATTTTACAGAGCTGAGATATTCTATAGAAATGGGAATACAGAACGTTATTGTTGTTATTATACCAAGGTCCTGAGGGTTCATTACCACTGACTTGACAGGTACGCATATGAGCATGGATAACCTTATTAGCTAAATGTCCCCAGTGGGAAGACTAAAAATCCGCCAGTGAAGGCTGTTGAATGCAGTTGATGACTCTGTAGATATATTTTGCCCTAAGAAATGTTCAGAGCTAAAGTGAACTCAACTTATGTGCCACTCAAGAGTCCTCCAAGCAACTTTAGAGCTGGCTTTAGAAGCATTTCTAAAGTTTTAAAGTTTCAAATCCAAGGCATGTCTTGGAGCATATCCAAAAGAATTGTTCTTCCACAAAGCAGTGAATCTGGCTTTGTAAAACTATTGTGCCTACCTTAAATAACAACAGCAAGCAAGAAAACAAAAAACAACTGAAGAATCTGATGATTTTTATGAAAATTCACTAGTGACACTACAGTTCTTTAAAGATAGAGCTAATGAGGATGTGGAAAACATTCTCTAACCCTTTGTAGAGCAGCATGATAAATTTGGGGGAACAATTTGGCAAAGTCCATAAAAATTTTAATGCATTTAAAATTTTACTTGCAAATAATCTCTAACAAATTTAAAACATTCTTTAGTACCACCTGACACCAATCCCCAAAACCAGACCACCAATGTGGGCAGCTCTCAGAGGAAATGGAAGAAGATACTGAATGCATTTGCCTTGGTAAAACAAAGCCAAAAATCCTCTTCACTGAACAGGAGAAGAAAGTCTGAAGACACTACTATACTAATAAGTATTGACCCTATATTATTATTATTATTGTTATTATTGTTATTATTCTCTCTCTCTCTCTCCCCCCACTCACATCTCTGTCTCTCTCAAGTTTGAGTCCAATAAAAACGGAAGCTACAAATTCATTATTGTATCCCTAGAACCTACCACACACCCAAGACATAGTAGGTGCTCAGTAATGTTTCTGGAAATATATTTTTGAACAAATCACATCCTCAAGCAGTTTATATCCTGTTAAGCTTATAGTTTCAGTAATTCCTCTTTACAGCGCATGTGCTGCTGACTCACTATTACATGAGAGGCAATAGCAGCAGTAAACAACCAGCCACCAATGGCTAAAGTTTTGCTTCTGCAGAGTCCTGTGTGCTAATACACGCTGTCAGCCAGGAAACTCAGCAATGCTGTTCTTAGCAACCAGTCCTTTCGCTATCTATTTTGGTTAGCTATGTCAAAAGTTATTCAAACTTCATTCCATCAGTGGCTTCATGTCGTGAAAGAAAGATACCACAAAGAGATGAGCAAACAATCAAACATATGAATGGGCAACACCTCTAAAGGCGGTTCCAAAATGCTTCTCTTCTTTCCCAGTGCAGCAAGGGCTGACCTCAACTCTTGTTTACAATTCATTTGGGAGGGAACTTTTAAGCAGAAGGAATGTGTATTTGACCTTCATCTCCCATGAAGGAGAAAACCAGAACAGCTGTCTGTTTACCATGTCGACCTCATTTCCATAACACTGAACCACTCATTTGGGAAACATGAAAATAGGAATGAGTCACTTTTTTCCTAAGACGTTCTTAGGAGCTGAAGAATGATTGCAATTGTATGGCCACAATGTTCATGAGGAAGAAATGGAAAGATGCTCAGCCTCCAAGTTAGAAATAAAGTACAGAGCACAATTTGTGTGTTGTTGTGTTTCTGTCCATTATTTTATATGGCAGTTTGACTTGTAATTTCCAGAGAGAAGCCTCCGAATGCAAATAGAAGTAAACATTCCCCAAAATAACTAAGACTAAGGTTGTATCTTGACCACGAGTAGCACACTCATTTTTCCTGGATTGGTGCATTCCACCTTCGTTCAGCTGAGTCCAGATGTAACTAAGCCAAGACCACATTGTATCCCCAAGCACCACCACTCCCAATAGAAGCTTTAGTATTCCACCCCACCCCCCAAATAGGAACTTCAGTATTTCCCATATTCTATCAAACCCCAGTGGAAATAGAAGTAAGCCTGATGTTTTCATTCAATAAATTATGTTATGTCTTAAGTCAGTTTTGAACTCAACATTCACAGTGCCTAATGCCAGTTTGAACTAGAAGGCATCACAGAAATCACTGAGTTCATGCCCCTCATTCACAGAGGAAGGAAATTAGATTTAAAGGAAGGGAGAGAGTTATCTAAGGGCATAATTGGTGGCAGAGCAGAAAGAAAACTAAAACGGACTCCTTCTCAGTATTCTTTCCACTATGGTACATTTCCCTCAGTCTTGCCTTGAATAGAAATCACAGAATGAGAATCAGTGCCTCCTATGGCCCCAAAATTAGGTTGGTCTTCTGTGAGAGACACACACAAAAAGGACAGATCTCAGTCACTGCCCTCAGGAGCAAATTTCAAAGACTAAAGTCATGCATTTCTGAGAGTATGAATGAGGAGGGATTACTAATGAGTACAAGTTTTCTCTTTAGGTGATGGACATATTCTGGAATTAGAGAATGGTTGCATGACTTTGATAATGTACTAAAACTATATAAATTGTATACCTTAGAAAAGCAAATGTTATGGTATAGAAATTATATGCCATTTTAAAAGCCATGTGTTTTACCCAGCTAGGTAGAACATGAAACTCTTACAGAATCATGTATTTCTAGTAATTGATAAGAGATCAGAATCGAGTAGCAAAAAGAACTTGTACTAAAAGGAAGTCAGAAGGGCAGATTAGAAGGAACAATACTTCGTGGATAAGCAAGAACTTAAAAGAAATGTGACATTTTAGTGGGTGGGAATATCAGCAACCCAGATAGAAATGTAGGCAGGAATGATGGGATACTCTGAGAAAAAAACGTGAATTATACTAAGGAGTACCTTCACATTCTTTGTGGGGGAAAACACTATGGTAGGGGATACATGGTGATTTTTATAAGCATTTTTCAAGTTGCAAATAACTTGTTATCTTCAAAGATAACTAGAACAGTGCTGAACAATAACCCAGTGGTAACTTTTTTCTAGAAATCCAACAAAGAATTCAATCTGAGAATTATAAATGAGAAGACACATTTGGCTCTGGATATTTGCATGGCCAGGGAGTGTATAGGAGCTCCGAAGCAATGCCTTTCACTAAGTGTTATGAATCATGAATAAGAATTGTAAGAGACAGTCTAGGTTGATGCCGAGTTTACCATAGAAATACAACACAGAAATTGAAGGAGGGGATTGATCATTATAGCATGATTTACACAATGCAACATACAATCCTGGTTTTTTAAGCCAAAGTAAAGTATTTTTCTAGATACAATGGCTTATTTCAACTAGAAAGAGGTGGCAAAGGGCTGATTCTCCACTGAAGGATTCATGAAATTAATTGTTCAACCACCAAGAGCATTTATGGACATGTCTTGCTTTGTCTGCCCTGAGCCTGTTCTCTCTTCTTTGATCATCACATGAGAAACCACTCCTTCTCTGCTATAGATTCATGTGGTTTGAACTGACGCCAAGGAGAGCAGATGATTCAGGGTTGGCCAATGGCCACAGGTCAACCATGGACATATGACCTAACTCAGCATGCCATTCTAGAACTTTTGATAAGGCAGTTTAGGGGAGAAAAATCCTTTTACTCAAGGACTCCTAACATCACAAATGATGCTAGCCTGGATCTTCTGGGAAACATCACAGAAAGGACTTCCTGGAGCGTGAAGTCAATACACAGCCAAAAGATCGAGAATCAGATTTCCCCGTGGCTTAATCTGAGCTCCTAGATCCAAGCATATCTGAAGTTATTTACCTTGGATTGTTCAGATACATTAACAAATATATTACTTTCTGCTTAAGTCATTTGTGACTGGATATCTATCACTTTTAATAAAAAGTCATGATAAATGTAGTATCCAATCCAAGAGTATAATTTTCCAGGGGAGGAATTAAGGTCCAGAGAGAGATAAGAACATCCTCAAGATAGCACAGTAATCAGTAGCAGAATCTAGGCACAAATGCGGATACCAAAGTCTAATGTCATTTACCTATACTAAAGATTCATTTTGCAAATAATTAGGCATGCAAAACTAAGGTGTCACCTGTAAGCAAAAGCTGTGCAATAAAAGCATTGGTTTATCTGTTTCTAAAATTACACATTTGCTCTCAGAACACTAAAAAGCAACAAGCATTAGCACACACCCACTGGCTCCCCATATTATTGGAATGGAATTCAAACTCCTTTCTATAGACTTCATACAGTGACTAATAATAGCACCACTGATAGTGACTCTCTTGCAACATCATCTTTGCTCTCCATCTGTCACTATGCTATAGCCAACCTGGCTTTCTTGGGCCTTTGAAAGGCCCTCTCTCTTGTTCCACCCCAGCCTCAGGCTAGGATGCTTGTCCTGTGCTCCTCACACACCTGGCTCCTTCCCACCTCCAGGTCTCAGCTCCAGTGTCATTCCAGCAGGTAGACCTTCCATCACAGCAGATACCGCTCCCTGTATTTCTTTAACTCGGAACTTTGTTTTCATAGGTTACCTATATTACATTATCATTTTATTCACTTGCTTATATATTTGTTGTCTATCTCCCTCCTGGACTTCATGTGAGCCGAGATGTGTCTCCACAGATAACTGTTAGACCCCCAGGCTTTACACTTACAATGCCTGACTAAATATTCTAACTGAAGGGAGAAACAGGAAAAGAAGTTCCCTTTTCCTAAATGGTGCTCACAGCTCCCTCCCTAACAGGCCTACATCTTTATGCCAACACCGGAAAGCTTTGCTGTGCTTCCATTACCTCTCAGAAAACCATTACAAGAGCATTTTTGCCATTAAAACAGCAATTATTTCCCATAGCCATTTTTTAACCTAAGTAGGTTGGCAGCTAGCTTCACCAGAACCTGGGTCTAACACAGTCAGGCGGGGGGCTCAGTGATCCTTTCCCTTGGTATTTGAATTGCCCTTCCGGGTGATTTATCCTGTTATTGTTTTGATATGGAACCATTTATTAATTCTGACATTAGCACCACTAGCTGCATCAAATCAAGTGTCTCTGCTGCCAGCTTGAATCGCTACATGTTATATTTTAGCCTAATTCAATTGTAAATCTCAAAAGCCAAGCCTTGAGGAAAGGTGCATCTAACCTCTAGTGCATTGCAGACAATTGCTAAATCAGTAATGCAGGCAGCGGTAAGCCAGGAAGCTTGGTCACTGCTCATCCACTGGCAGATAAATCAATTCTCTTGCTCACCTAGACCTTGTTAGGACCTTTTTGGTTGTAAAAGACAAAAATAAATGGTTCAAGCAAAAATAGAAATTTACTGGGTCACTTCACTAAAAAATGGAGGAGTGTTTCTGTGTCTGGATTCAGGATTTCACATGATGTCATCCTCCACTCTGAGCATTCACATGCTTCCCTTTCAGGCTCCTGGCGGTGGCAAGATGGCTGAGGGCAGTGCCAGGCGCACATGCTCACAGGTCAAGGCATAAAGACACAAGGACACGTTTCCGTCAGTCTCCATGGCTCTTACTAGCTCACATGTTGATTCTTAAAATAATCACTGTGTCTCATGAGTATAATGCTCTGAATGCTCAGGCATAATCATATGGTCACCCAAACCTTTGGATGGGTAGAAGGCATAGAGAGGATAAATGGTGTTGGGGGGAAAACACATCTTCAAAAGGACTCCCTCCAGCCTCGCTGGAGTGAACTATGGCAAATATTGCTGACCAATCCCTGCATTGCATTGTTAAAAAGTACTGATACATAAATTTGTGCTATTCATTCTAAAAGGCCCCCAAAATTGTACCTCATTCACCTGATTGAATACCCCAGGCTGTAGAAGATTTCAAATTAGACTTATCCAGAACTTGGCTTTTGCCTTGACAGTTTTTCATTAAATGTATTTTATTTGAGTCTGTATTTATCTTGCTGAAAGAGATCAGAAAAAAATTTTATATTTGGTTAATATTATTTCTTCAGCAATTACAAAAACCATTCTTATAAATGGATATTAACTCATAGACTGGAAGCTTTTGTTGAAATTATCTCTCCCTTCTTCTTCCTGCGTTTATTCTAATCTCTGACTGGAACTGATGAGGTAACTCCCTTTGGATCACAATCAGCTCAGCAACAGAGACTGTTACGCTTAGGAGCTGAGTATCACTGATGTAGGTAAAAGTAACGAACTAACATGTTGTCGAGGGAAAAGCTCACAGGCTAATCCCTCTAAAGATTACCTTTACACAAACTGAGTCTTTAGGAGGAAAATATTAAAAGGAAATAATTACTAGAATAATAACTTAGACATGTTATTAAAAGATTCCACGTGCTGAAAGAGGAAACCTTTCTTCTAAGATGAGTTTGAAGCATGTGTCAAAGCTCTTCCTATGTCCTCAAGCCTACCTGCTCCCTCTCTGCCTCCATAAAGGGTAGAATTTGCCCCAACATGTTACCTCGCCCTTTGCAGCACTGCAGAAATTCTTTCACCCAGAGTTTTCAGTGTGTTTACAAAAGTAAATTAACAAGCCTCATCATCGTTTCTCTCCACAGAGATGGTTCATTTAAATAGGACAGAAATTTACCTAAGGGGCCTACACAGGGTCAGAAGTCCTCTGTGTAATCTGTCAATGGATATTCAAAGTGTAAAAATATGTTGCAGCCTCATTGCAGATCCAAAGTCAATGCACCTGCTGCAGGGATGGATCCTTCCCTTTAACCTCAATAGCAAGGCTCCTACAGGTTGGCCTCTCCTCAGCCTCACTGAGCACCCACATGCCTGGAAACCCGGACTTCAGCCCTCCTCTGTCCTGTCTTATCTGCCCCAACAGCTGAGTGAGGACATAAAAAGTATTAAAGATACTTTTTATGCTGAAACTGGTTTGGCTCAGTGGATAGAGCATCAGCCTGCAGACTGAAGGGTCCCAGATTCGATTCCGGTCAAGGGCGTGTGCCTTGGTTGCGGGCACATCCCCAGTGGGGGGTGTGCAGGAGGCAGCTGATTGATGTTTCTCTCTCATCAATGTTTCTAACTTTCTCTCTCCCTTCCTCTATGCAAAAAATCAATAAAATATATTTTTTAAAAGATACTTTTTATGAATCACTTTGATTAAAAGTAGTTGGCAATATTTTATTTTGTTCCCAAAAACTTTTCTATGTATTACATACTTGCTTTGTTGCCACTCACTGTGCTAGGCCCAGTGAACACTATAGTCATATAGCTCCTCCCTTCACGGCAAGGACAGACAGTAAACAAGAACCAGCCACACTGCAGTCAGTGCTACGAAGATGACCAACTTGGAGATAGGGTCTCCACAAAGTCATTAAAATGGGCTCCAAATCAATATGACTGACTGGTATCTTTATTGGCAGCATTTATCAGCATGCCATTTCTTTTGATTGATGAATATCCCTACTAACATCAGGCGCTTCTGCTCCATCTACACTGACCACAAGTACATGCAAAGAAACAACTACCCATTCCACCTCCTCCACAGCACATATGCCCCAATGTTCCAAATGGCAGTCAGGAAATGTGTAAGCCCTTTCACATAACAGCTTGGCGGAGCTGTAAATGGGGAGTGCAGAGCAAGTACAATTAGTCTCGGGCTATCAACTTCTCCAGCATGTTCAAGAACGTCTCGCTCTCTTTTGTCTGGAGTCAAAGGTAAATGTGGCCAATCTGGTAGACTCTCCACAACTCGCTGTGCTGAAAGGTGTGTGAAAAGCAAAAAATCTCTGCCAGCAGAAGAGAGGAAATAACCCATCCTGCCCAGTCTTAGGACACAGACTACTATGCCACTGACCCTTCCTGAAATGAATCAGAGGTACCTGCTGTGGCATGCAGACAGTTTTAAGCTAGGGATGCTTCCCTGTCCTTTGGATTTGTTGAAGTTGCAACACTTCATACTTATAACACAGACCACGGTACAAAACAGTGTGATGCAAACTGGAACTAGTCTTCGCCATACCTAACTGTGCCTGAGTGTTTCCTGTGTTATGAACACAGCACTAAGCATTGTACACAAATAAGCTTGCTGAATCCTCACTTTATTGGTAAGAAGTAGATTTTATAATTAATGCCATCTTATAAATGGAGAGACCAAGAGTAAGAGGCGTTATGAACTTGGACTGAGTTTGCTGCTGGGAGCGGTGAGCCTAGGACTTGTTCTTAGCTAAGTTTCCTGTTTTTAATCACCATGCTAAAAATGTGCTAATCAGAAGACCTGTTTGAAAGTGCTAGCTCTAGTACTGACAGCCACCAGCTGTGGGGAACCTAAACAGTCTCATTATTCTGTGTATCTCTGTATCTTTTCCCTTGTAAAAGAGGGAAATTTATATTTATTTAGTCTTGGGGGGGGAGGATTGATAGTGAAGATCAAGCTGACATAATGGACTTGAGAGTTTTATGAATAGTGTGAGAGCATCAGAGAAACCCAAGGAAACGTATAAGATGATTAGCATCATGCATAAAATCTCCACTAACTGATAATTTGGGAACTTCCCATGGGAGGAAATATTAATATTCACATATATGACCCATGTAAATATCAGTTTGGATGGGGAGGGTTACAGTAGTTAAATTTTGGTAAGGAACACGTAGTTTATTCTGGTTATATCACCCTAGCTAATCCGTATCATTTCATCCATAAATTTTATTGCTCTCAGTCAGAGCAATAATTGTGCAATTGTATTTTCTGGACCATTGAAGTTTAAGGATACTGTCAAGCCAGGACAAGAGGAGTCAAGTATCAGATTTATGGAACACATAATTTAACTGTAGGGCCTTCACCCATTTAAATCAGATAAGCAAACAGAGTTGTCTATGGACATTGGTAAAAAAGTGAATCATGCCTGGCCAGTGTGGCTCAGTGGTTGAGCATCAACCTATGAATCAGCAGGTAACGGTTTGATTCACAGTCAAGGCATATGCCCAGGTTGTGGGCTTGATTCCTGGTGTGGGGAGTGCAAGAGGGAGCCGATCAATGATTCTCTCTCATCCTTGGTGTTCCTCTCTCTTTCTCCATCTCCCTTCCTCTCTCTGAAATCAATAAAAATATATTTTTTAAAAAGAACAAACAAGTGAATCATTGACGAGCCCTCCTTGGGGTTACAATCAGTTGTGAGATGTGCTACTCGTAATATTTTTAGTCATATCATTGTGGTTAAGAACACAGTCTGTGGGGGAGGTCCACAAAACTTAGTTTGGGTCCCAATACCATCTCTTTTGCTAGGGAAACACTTGTGCAGATCCCTTCCTTTCTCAGTCTGTTTTTTCATCTATAAAATGGCAATACTAATAATAAACAATTTACACTGGTTAGCATAAATAAGGTAATCCACGTTAAACACCTGATATGGAGCCAGACACATGGAAGAGATGAGAATACTTGCCCCTGCCTCATAGGGTTATTGTGAGTGAACTAAATTAGCTCCTATAACAATATCAACTCTGCTTACTTGTATTCTAGTATGTTTTCTTAGATGGGAAAGAATAGACATGTCAGCTTGGGAGCCATGATCACTGCAAAGCATTAGTAGACCAAGGAGAGGAGCACACTGCATGTATAAACTTTTCCCCCAGGTATCATCACAGATAAAAGGTTGTGAGTCCACAAATCACCACCATGATCATGCAAATAAATGTCTGTGCTCTTGGGACCTACAGAGATGTCACACTCACCCAAAGATCCTGAGTATACCATTCTAGACTATTGATATCCCTTCCATTAGAACTCTAGTTATGTATCCACTAGAACACAGTTTCCTATCCACTGACAACTCATTTTCTGACCACTCACTTTGACCACATACTAGCTCATACTGTTATTTAATTATTTCCTTCTTCCCTCAAGAAGAACATAAGCTCCCTGTGGGCATGCTTCTCCTCCATCTTCCAAAAGTCACTACATCCTTGAGCATGTGAGAGGTCAGACTCACCAAATTTTATAAAGGGAATGAAAATTATATCACTAAATCCAAACCCCTAACGTTACTGATGAGAAATCTCTGACCCAATTTAAATAACTGTTCAATTCAAACATACAGAACCAGTACTGTAACCATAACCTTCTATATATCACTACCCTGTGTGACCCAAAAATCACTGTTGTCTCTAATTTCAAGGAAAGAAACTATGACAAAGAATAAGACAGAGAAGGGTGACAAAACCGGTTTGGCTCAGTGGAAAGAGTGTCGGCCTGTGAACTGAAAGGTCCTGAGTTTGATTCCAGTCAAGGGCACGTACCTTGGTTACGGGCACATCCCCAGTGGGGGGTGTGCAGGAGGCAGCTGATCAATGTTTCTCTCTCACCGATGTTTCTAGCTCTCTGTCCCTCTCCCATCCTTTCTGTAAAAAAATCAATAAAATATATTTTTTAAAGACAGAGGAGGAAATAAATAGGACAAACACACACACACACACACACACACACACACACACACACACACACACTATTCAGTGTAAGACAATGGTTACTGTGAAAGGCGAAGAATCTAGAGCTGACTTGGCCTGGCATCAGGTTAATGCTGTGAATAACTTGTGTGTCATTACTCACAATGGGGTAATTGTGGTCAATAAAATTAAGATACAACATGGAGCTAGGAAACACCTGGTAAACATTAGATCCAGCCACATTCACCATTCATTATCAACAGCAAAAAACTCTACTATTGGTGAGTTAAACTTGGCCTCTGCCTGATGTCACGAAGCTGGAAAAGGAGTATACAACAGCTTATTGTCTGGCCGGTATGTGATGTTTTGTGATAACAGTTCTTCTCAAGCTCAGATAACACGGACAGCTATGTTGTTCTTTGGGACAGTACAATTCACTTCCAGCCTTTGGTGGCTGAAATGTCTTATCTATCGGGAAGTTTTTGAAAGAGGCCAATGACAAGTTGACTTTCTCCTCTTCATGCATCTTTAATTAACATCTGCTGACAGAGCATATAACCATGAAAAGAGAGTCATAAAATTCAGCTCTAATTTTGCAGGAGATACTAAAACATATCTTTTGGGGCAGTACCGAAACTAGTGTAATGATGTTTACAATGGGGCATAAGTAGTAAATTTGGCTTTTTTCTATATTACTTTGAGAAAGCATAATACTTTATATCCATTCTTATTAGAAATTCCTTATGGAATCCTATCAGTTTATAATAAGGTGCACAAGTTAAACTTTACAAACAGACAATCATCTTCTTCTTATAAAGTTGCAACCCAACTATAATATGTTATTTCCATTTCCTTGATTTCCTAGTAACTGACTCAAATTCTCTTTAGATGACTCATCTACTCTCTGGATAAAAATGAGCTTTGAAGATAAATTAATTTTTACAGTTCACTGGGGTACCACTGAGTGATTTACTTGGAAGTATCATCGCAAATGAGTAACAAGGAATATTTTGTTTCTGCCATACAAGCATCCACAAAATTAGAAAGAGAGAAGTAGAAGATTTCTTATAGTGATTATTCTTGCCTAGTATCTGGGTTTTATGTACAAGAAGCAGAGGTGAAAAAAGAAAATTCTCTTTCCCCTCCATCACAGGAAACATGGTCCTGTGAGAAATCTTTACATGGACTGTTTCAACTCTATGTACTTGTGTTTCAAGGGATGCCTGTCATTTTTTAAATAATAGCCATTTATTCTGATTATAAATGTAGTAAGTGCTCATTGTAAAACATTTGGAAAATACAGAAAATAAGAAAATAAAAGCTATCTATAATCTTCTCTCCAGTTTATTATTACTACAGTAATTGTTTGGTATATTTTCTTCCAGAGAGAGGGAGAAAGAGCTGGAGCAAATGAGCTGTGGAAGCTATATAAACACAAAATTAATTTTTTTGTTGTATGAGATACCTACTATACAGTTTAGAATTCTGTTTTTGTGCCTTGACTTATATCACATGTATTACCCCTTATCCTTTAAAAATCTGCAAAAGCTGAATATTCAACAGTTGCATTAATCTTGTGCCTTTCCCCTAAGCTGAGCATTTAGGTCACTACCCATTTTTTCCTCTTTCAAACCATGCTCTTGCAAACGTCCTTGCATTTATTTATTTATTTATTTATTTATTTGATATATATTTTATTGATATTTTACAGAGAGGAAGGGGGAGAGAAGAAGAGAGAGCTAGAAACGTCGATGAGAGAGAAACATCGACCAGCTGCCTCTTGCACATCCCCTACTGGTGATGTGCCCACAACCAATGTACATGCCCTTGACCGGAATCGAACCCGGGACCTTTCAGTCCGCAGACCGACGCTTTACCACTGAACCAAACTGGTTTCAGCAGTCCTTGCATTGAAATCTTTACCCCCCACCTCTTATTATTCCCTTCAGAAAGGGGGTAACAGATGTTAAATAACTCTCTCCAAGGTAAATTTTAATCTTAATATTTTATACATATTCCAAAAATATAAAGATTAAAAAATAAAAGAGAACAATTCATATGAAAAGTACCTGAGCATCAAAATTACGGAATAATTTTTTCTTTGCCACTGTAACAGACAAAAATCTTATCATTCCTTTTGTTTTTTATAACTTTTATTTCTAGTAAGGTAGAATCTTTTTATAAGTTCAGAGAGTCTGTATTTACTCTTATTTGTGTTAACTGTCCATGTCTCCTGCTGTCTTATGAATTGAGATGTTAGTACTTCCTTGGCTCCTTTTATAAGCTTTTATGCATTGCCATATTTATTGGAGACATTTTTCTAATATTTCCCTCTGTAATTTGTTGTCATTGCTTTTATGTTATGAAGTACTTTCTCACCTAATAGATAAATGTAAATATTTATCCATTTTTTCCATCTTGTATTTTATGGTTCTATTTTTATGTTAAAATTTTTAATCCAGCCGAAACCGGTTTGGCTCAGTGGTAGAGCATCGGTCTGGGGACTAAAAGGTCCCGGGTTCGATTCCGGTCAAGGGCATGTACCTTGGTTGAAGGCTCATCCCCGGTAGGGGGTGTGCAAGAGGCAGCTGGTCGATGTTTCTCTCTCATCGACGTTTCTAGCTCTCTATCTCTCTCCCTTCCTCTCTGTAAAATATCAATAAAATATATTTTTTAAAATTTTTTAATCCACTCCTAATGTATTTTATTATATAGTTTGATAAGGATATAATTATTTTTGCTCAAATAATAGTTTATTTGACAACACTTTTTAATGGCCCACCAGCTCCTCATTGGGTTGCAGTGCATTATTTAATAATTAATTATGTACTAGGATGATGAAGGAAGTTTTGAACTATACTTAACAGACTTCTAAGACACTGTATATTATCAGATGATTTATTTGTATCATTATGACTTCTGTTTTAAAATCATTTCCACAAGAGTTCATTTCTGATCACCCCTCAGATGTTCCTATTCTCTCACAATATTTTATTTTCTTCATATATAGTTCCTATTCTCTCACCCTATTTTACTTTCTTCATATGTTCCTATTCTCTCACAGTATTTTATTTTCTTCTAAAAAATGTATGTACACATTTTGAATAATTATAAGGCAGTGTTTATTAAAATACATTTCATTTTCAAAATTGAGCTAACAGCTACTAAAGTATAATACATTTTTGGGACACCCTGTATTTATCATCATCTAATACTTGCTTATTTATTTATGAGTTTGCTTATTTATTGACTATTTCCTCTGCTAATATGGACACTCATGGAGAGCTGGAACCTTGTCTGTTTTGGTCACTACCTTGTTCTTAAAGCCTAGAACATGGTAAGTAATCAATCAATAAATACCTAATTAAAAATAATAATTTTAGAAATTTCATCAATATTTCTGTATATACTTGAATTTGTACCAATCTTGCTAAATTATTACAAGTCTAAAAATTTTTTAATTTTGTTAGGCAAATTTTCATTTTACTTTTTTTCAAAATTACCTATTTATTAGTCCAGATAATCTTAGAATTAGTTTATCAGATTCTTAGCCTCACCTATACCATACTTTATGCCCTCACCCTGAGAAAAACATTGACATTAAATTAAACCATGAATACATTAAGGAGGAATTGATGCTGTTCCAAAAGATGAAAATATTGAATTGTTCAGTGTTCTGATAAGACGGCAGGAAAACACCTGATGCCCAAGCTCACAGAAACATATATTCTTAAATTTTAATAGATCATCATGCCTTAAGAATTTTAGACTGGCCCTAACCGGTCTGGCTTGTTGGATAGTGTGTTGACCTGCGGACTGAAGGATCAAGAGCATGAACCTTAGTTGTAGGTACATCCCCGGTGGGGGTGTGCAGGAGGCAGCTGATCAATGTTTCTCTCTCATCGATGTTTCTAACTTCCTCTCTGTTAAAAAAATAAATAAATTAAAAATTAAAAAAAATATATATCTTTTAAAGAATTTGAGACTCACATTGATTTGACCATAACATCACAGCTAGCAAGGCAATATCCCCCTCCAAAAACATATTTGTCAAAATATGTATGTCAAAATATAGTGCTGAGAATAATAAAACAAAATTTTAATTATTTCCTACATTGAAGAAGAGATTATTTAATAGTATCAAGAAGGAAGTAGAAACTCCTCAATTTCAAGAAAAATTGGACCACGGAAAATAATAACTTATGCAATTTGAATGTTATAATGAAATTAGTATGCTCATGGCAGCACTGTGGCAATGATGTCAGAAGGGTACTTTAGTTGGCAAAGTGCTCAGGTCTCACTGGTTACTCAAAAGCTTTTGAGAATATTTTTTCCATAGAAATAGCACAAATATCATATATATATATATATATATATATATATATATATATATATATATATATATATCAAAGCCTCCCTGGTAGAAAGCTAAATGTATGAACCTACATTGAAGAACCCTCCCAGTAAACACATTTTTCCCCCGAGTCACTTGGCTAAGCCACATTTACTAATGTTCACATGAGCATTTTACTCCCACATTCTAAACCTTCTCTCCATCTCCTTTGTCCTGAAATAAAGACCAAACTTCCTCAGCTTGACACTAATGACCATTTGGTATTGAATGCCACTGTGCTACGGTCTGGATCAGCAATTTTCAACCTTTTTCATTCCATGGCACACAAACTAATTACTAATATTCTGCAGCGCACCAAAAAAAAAAAAAAGATGTTCTATTTTTGCCAATCTGACAAAAAAATAGGCATAATTCTGATTCATTCACACTGGGAAGCTATAGTCATGTTGGCTGTTGTAATTTTTTTTTATTTGACAATCTAAAAGAAAAGAGATCAGTATCCCTGACTAAATAGTCAGGTATTGTGTGTTTTAAAAATTCTTGCAGCACACTGGTTGAAAATTGCTGGTCTATATCTATCCTATCAATCTCTTTGCTTGGTACACACATCTCACCTTGATGTCATCCTACATTCTTTAAACTACATACTGAATGTACCCAGAGAGGAAAATTTCTTCAGAGGCAGAAATCCTTTCTGGAAAAATACACATTTGAGGTGGGCCCAAAGTGGTTATTTATTAAACACAGTGTGATTTATAACAATAAAAGACTGGTGAGAACCAGATTGCCCATCTGTAAAGGACTTGTTAAATCCAATATGGAGATCTATGCAGCTGTAAAAAAAAAATCAAAAAAGAAATGGGTGCTATCTGTATATACTACTATAGAGTTAATGCCACAAGAAAATGAGAAGTGTAAGCAAGTTGGAGACAAAAATATAAAGTCGACTAACATTCATCTAAATATTGTGTGTGTGTGTGTGTGTGTGTGTGTGTGTGTGTGTGAATGTCTACATTATTCTTTAAAAATTGAAAATTCAAACCATGAAAATTTTTAATTGTTTCTTATAAGAGGAAGAAGAAAATAAGTTTGAGGAATAAGAATGAAAGCCAAGCCGAAACCGGTTTGGCTCAGTGGACGGAGCATCAACTTGTGGACTGAAGGGTCCCGGGTTCGATTCCAGTCAAGGGCATGTACCTTGGTTGCGGGCACACCCCCTGTGGGGTGTTGTGCAGGAGGCAGCTGATTGATGATTCTCTCTCGTTGATGTTTCTAGCTCTCTATCCCTCTCTCTTCCTCTCTGTAAAAAATCAATTAAAAATAAATAAATAAAAAGAAAGGTTTTAAAAAAAAAGAAGAATGAAAGCCAGACTTAACTATCTTGTTTTACAATTTTGACATCAAAAACATGTACTTGAAAAGTTATAAAATTTAATATAAAAATACAAATTGTAAACACTGGAAGCAAAAGAAAACAAGTTCATCTGTTTTGAGTTGTGGTACAAGAAAAGACAAAATAACTATTCCAAGTGCCTACAGCAAGGACAACAAATGCAGAGTACTTCCTCCAGACAAGCCCTCAGACCTCTCAGTAAGAACCTCTAGACAGCTGGAGCCTAAACATCAGAATTAGTACAGGATATAAAGTCCTGACTTTAAAGGGAGTTTCCAAAATGAAGATTTAAAGAAAATACATAGAATGCAGTGTCTTGAACAACGTACGCATTTGTTTGCATATCGCAAGTGTAGCTGAAGAAGCAGAATCAAAGTGTCTCATGCCAACGAATCTGCTCACTAGTGGCTTTTCCTGGTTTGAGCCCAACATTTCTTCCCTCAGTGATGAGTAATTTGTCACTGTTCTGTAATCTATGGTGAAGATGGACGATAAACATTAGATGCAAATTAAGCAATCCATATGTCAAAAAACTACTACATAACATAAAACATAAGCACATTAGTAGAGATAAGCTTGCTAAACCTAAGTAATTAGAAACTGTTACTACTATCAGCCCAAATATTGATATGAAAATTAAGTAGTTGAATTTTGATCAAAGATTTCTAGATCTAAGAAAATTCATTACATTTTATTAATTTACAAGGCTCCTGTGAATAACATTTAAATAAATAGACAAATTGGCCTAAGTATTATCAAATGAATGTAATTTAATGCACTACCACTTAGTACCAGAATATTTATTTTCATCCCCTCTCCTTAGAAAAGACAGTAGTCAGTCTTACATATCTGTAAGATTCAAGCCGCCTAGCTGTAGCTATACAACCTACTTGATCTGGATATCTGCCAACTATTTTATGATAGATGCACATTGCACTAATTCATTGGCATGAATCCTGACAGCAGGGGTTCTTCACAAAGTAGAAAAATTTTCACGTTAGAAAAAAATGTGGAATAATCTAAAATTCAAAATTAGCAAGTATTAGGTTGAACAGGAAGCTGCCAATATTTGACAATTTTTTGCCTATAAATAAGACAATTTCATATACTTCAAATGAATTTAGGATATGTAAACTGCCACTTCCTTTGCCTCACACTGGCAAACATACTGGCATGGTAATACTGCTGAGCCAAGATTCTCAGCTCTGTGCTCAAAGTATCCGACATCAACAATCACTGTAAGAAGAGTAGATGAAACTTATCTGACATGCCAGATCTATATTATTCTTTAACATATTACTCCCATGCCGAAACCGGTTTGGCTCAGTGGATAGATAGAGCGTCGGCCTGCAGACTGAAGGGTCCCAGGTTCAATTCTGGTCAAGGGCATGTACCTTGGTTGTGGGCACATCCCCAGTGGGGCATGTGCAGGAGGCAGATGATCGATGATTCTCTCTTGTCGATGTTTCTAGCTCTCTATCCCTCTCTCTTCCTCTCTGTAAAAAATCAATAAAATATATATTTTTTAAAAATATAGCGGAGGACTGAGAAGGTGGGGCAGTTCTGTACCGTGCTGCCTTCCACTGGTTAAGACCTCCAAGAGCAAAGGCCTACCAAGGTGAGGATGCCCCTACTGTCACCTGTAGAGGGGCAGCACTGAGCTGGCCAATATTTGTGGTGGTACTGCTTGTCCTGGCTCAGGGGAAGCGTTCCACTAAGTCTGAAAGACTAAGACATCGCGGGGACTCTCCGTCACCGCCCGAGGCCTGCTCTGCCAGGCCTTCGCGCGCGCTGTGCTGGCGCTGCGCCTTCCATTGGCAGACCCGGAGAATCCTCTCTCCGCTGCCACATGGCCAGGCCAAAGCATCAGACACTACCACCATGCGGATTTTAAAACTACAGGGGAAATTGAGCCACAGGAGCTACCATCGCTGCCGCACCCACCACCGCCCCCAAGAATGGGAATCCACCGAAATCAGAGCTCACTACGCCCCGGGCTCACAGGGAGTGTGGCTTCAGAAATTAGCCTCTGCATCCACAGCAGCTCCACATCCACAACAAAGAGGACACCATTGAGGGCGGACTATCCCCATGCAGCCATCACAGCCCGCCCACAATCTTCCCAGCACACCCACCATGCTGGGAGGGAGATGGAGCGCACTGGTGAGGAAATGGCACGGTGCCTTGCATTACCCACCCAGGCGAGCCCATCCTCCGATGCCACATGGCCAAGCCGAAGCTCTCACCACCACCGCCATGCGAACTTTAAAACTACAGTGGTAATTGAACCACAGGAGCGACTGTCAATATTGCACCTGGCACCGCCACCCGCCACTGCCGCTGAGAATAAAGGAAATCCACCAAGAACAGAGCTCACCACGCCTTGGGCTCAGGGAGTGGGCGACCGCAGAACTTAGCCTCCATGTCTGCAGCTGCTCCGCTCCCACACCGAACGAGACACCATTGAAGGTGGTACCCCTGCCTGCAGCCATCTCAGCCCAACTGCAGCTGTCCCAGCCTGCCCGCCATGCTAGCAAGGAGCTAGCGTGGCGCCTCCAATATGTGACCCCAACACCCTAGAGGGGCCATGTGCCCCGGGTGAGCCGAGTGTCCCAGGGGGCCATGTGCCCCGGGTGAGCCGAGTGTCCCAGGGGGCCATGTGCCCCGGGTGAACCGTACCCCCCAAAGGGGAAGGGGATCCCGGGTGAGCCGAGTGTCCCAGGGGGCCGAGTGCCCCGGGTGAGCCGAGTGTCTCATGGGGCCAAGAGCCCCGGGTGAGCCGAGTGTCCCAGGGGGCCGAGTGCCCCGGGTGAGCCGAGTGTCCCAGGGGGCCGAGTGCCCCGGGTGAACCGAGTGTCCCAGGGGGCCGAGTGCCCCGGGTGAGCCGAGTGTCCCAGGGGGCCGAGTGCCCCGGGTGAGCCGAGAGTCCCAGGGGGCCGAGTGCCCCGGGTGAGCCGAGAGTCCCAGGGGGCCGAGTGCCCCGGGTGAGCCGGGTGAGCCGAGTGTCCCACGGGTCCGAGTGCCCCGGGTGAGCCGAGTGTCCCATGGGGCCGAGTGCCCCGGGTGAGCCGAGTGTCCCAGGGGGCCGAGTGCCCCGGGTGAGCCGAGTGTCCCAGGGGGCCGAGTGCCCCGGGTGAGCCGAGTGTCCCAGGGGGCCGAGTGCCCCGGGTGAGCCGAGTGTCCCAGGGGGCCGAGTGCCCCGGGTGAGCCGAGAGTCCCAGGGGGCCGAGTGCCCCGGGTGAGCCGAGAGTCCCAGGGGGCCGAGTGCCCCGGGTGAGCCGAGTGTCCCAGGGGGCCGAGTGCCCCGGGTGAGCCGAGTGTCCCAGGGGGCCGAGTGTCCCACGGGTCCGAGTGCCCCGGGTGAGCCGAGTGTCTCATGGGGCCGAGTGCCCCGGGTGAGCCGAGTGTCCCAGGGGGCCGAGTGCCCCGGGTGAGCCGAGAGTCCCAGGGGGCCGAGTGCCCCGGGTGAGCCGAGTGTCCCAGGGGGCCGAGTGCCCCGGGTGAGCCGAGTGTCCCAGGGGGCCGAGTGCCCCGGGTGAGCCGAGTGTCCCAGGGGGCCGAGTGCCCCGGGTGAGCCGAGTGTCCCAGGGGGCCGAGTGCCCCGGGTGAGCCGAGAGTCCCAGGGGGCCGAGTGCCCCGGGTGAGCCGAGTGTCCCAGGGGGCCATGTGCCCCGGGTCAGCCGTACCCCCCAAAGGGGAAGGGTGTCCCGGGTGAGCCGTGTGTCCCAGGGGGCCGAGTGCTCCGGGTGAGCCAAGTGTCCCACGGGGCCAAGTGCCCCGGGTGAGCCGAGTGTCCCACGGGTCCGAGTGCCCCGGGAGAGCCGAGTGTCCCATGGGGCCGAGTGCCCCGGGTGAGCCGAGTGTCCCATTGGGCCGAGTGCCCCGGGTGAGCCGAGTGTCCCAGGGGGCCATGTGCCCCGGGTGAGCCTAGTGTCCCAGGGGGCCGAGTGCCCTGGGTGAGCCGAGTGTCCCAGGGTGCAGTGTGCCCCGGGTGAGCCGTGTGTCCCAGGGGAAGCAGTGGGACCCAGGGGAAGGGGCGGTGAAAACCAGAGGAGGAGCGGACTCTATTCATATGGTCCTGAGATAGTCACCATAAAACAAGCAGACAGCCAAATGACAGCGTGGAGGGGAAGGAGTCCTGGGGGGAGATAGGAGAACAACCGAGGGACTGGTATGCATGAACATAAGTACAACCAATGAACACAGAACTCTGGGGAGGGAGGGCATAAATGGGAGGTGGGGGGGTAATGGTAAACTATGTACACAGAAAATACCTTAATAAAATAAAATTTAAAAGAAAAAAAAAGAAAAAAAAATATATTACTCCCACAATATGTATTTATTAATTCATTTCTTCATGTAGCAATTAATGTTTAAGTGCCTACCCTATTAATAACACTGAGTAAGGAATAAGGAGTTAGGAGGAATACAGAGAGTCTATACACTGGGATTTATAAGGTACTTTTATGTGCAGATTATATACACATGAAAATATATGTGCCAAAGTCAGATAAAAAGCATATGATGTTATTGGGGAAAATACAGGAATATTTGGAGTGTGGGACAATAAGGAGGAATATACAATCGTATGGGAAAGATCAATCTGAAAGGCTTTATTAAAAGGCTTCATTCTTTAGACAGATAGGATTTCAATATAGTGAAAGATAGATTGCATATTACTTGGAAGAAGCCATGTGACCAACTGGGAATGTTTGTGATATATTTGAAAGAAGCAAGGGGTAGTGGAAGAAGAGAGGTCTGTAAGTGTGAGAGAAGTAGAAATTTCACCACAGGAGAATGAAGGGTAATGTTGGAGAAGAAAGTTGACATGAGAGTAAGGAAAACTCTAATATTTTATGGTATCCTCTAAATAATCTGATGCTACTGAATGCACTGAACAAAGGCATGGTGGGATAGAATGATCTAGAAAAAACTAGTCTGGCATCTATGTTTAGGGTGGATTGAAAGCAGAGAAAATCAGAAGCCAACTAAGAGATTATTTCCCTAACATAATAAGGAATGGAGATAATTAAAATACATCTAAAAAATTATACCAAAAAAATGTAAAAGAATATTTATGAATTGGAAGGGATAAGTAATTTTTTTATGAATTCATATTCATTTCACCACACTAATTCAGCATTCTATACTAAAGTGGCACTTTGGAACTTCATTTATTCAACTAACATCTAAAAGCCATTTCTAGGCTCTGAAGATGCAAAGATGAACTGAGCAGACACAATCTATTGTCTCAAATAGTTGCATTTTAGTGAAAAAATAAACAGTAAACATGAAAAAAGAACAAATAAACATACTACAACCTATGATGTGTTGTGAAGCGATCAAATAGGGTTCTATAACAGAAAATAACAAAGGGTTCTTTTTTTTTTCAAGAGTTCACAGATGAATTTTAAGCTAAATCCTAAAGGAATTATTAGTCCTGGCTCTACAATGGTAAATATTCTGCAACCATAAATTTCAAAGCCAACATAATTTCCCTTCCCTGTCCTTTTCCTCTTCCAGCTCTATGTCAAAGCTTGATTTAGCCTATAGTTTGTTACCCTTTCTAACTAATGATTAGCTGAAATCGTTATGGGACAGAAAGTGCTGCTGAGGTGGTCATTAACTTACTAGCTGGGAATCAACAGAGAGATGGCCATTTGCGGCAATAAATCCAAACCTTAGTAGTAAATATTTATTGGCAGGAAGTCATATTTCTGCCTCTGATGACTCTGTTACAAAACAGGCATTCAAGGCTGGAAGCCATTTTAGCAACTACTTAGCAAAGTCTAGAGAGATAGGGTATACTTGTTAGACTCTTAAAATTCCAGGTAACTCATATACCTAGTTAAATTAGCATAAAGAAAAATCTGTTGTGTTCACTGAATCTCTACTAAAATAAACCCATAGCCTTAGAAAGCTGGTCTTCTATATTTCTTCTGATTCTGCTCTCTTAAGGCTTTTAGTTTCTATGATGTCTGAGTTTTAATTGGCCATAAAGTGGCCAATAGTCCTGATTACTACTGGAAGAATTCCCACGATTCCTTCTTTGTCAGCACTGGACTCCATGTGTTATGCTTATGATATTGCAAACATGCAATATATTTGAGTGCATGACAATCCATATAGACTATAAACTCCTTGAAGATGTCTTTTATTAATCTTATGTTCTCCATAGCTTAGTAAATACATGGGGGGAAATGAATGAGCAAACGAGTGAATGGGAAAATGAATTTTAGAGAAGAACCCTTAAAATATCAAATCAGATACTTCTAGATCAGTGGTTTCTAAACTTACTTGTAAATCAAACTCACCAGGAAATTCATTCAAAAATGTAAATTTCTGAGCCAATCTGGTTTAGACTTAACAAATCTATGACTTAAAAAGCCCTCCCTGCCAAAACCGGTTTTGATTAGTGGATAGAGCGTTGGTCTGCGGACTGGAAGGTCCCAGGTTCGATTCCGGTCAAGGGCATGTACATTGGTTGCGGGCACATCCCCGGTGGGGGTGTGCAGGAGGCAGCCAATCGATGTTTCTCTCTCATTGATTTTTCTAGCTCTCTATCCCTCTCCCTTCCTCTGTAAAAAATCAATAAAATATATTTTTTTAAAGTCTTCCCAGTTGTTTCTAATGTACAAGTAGTTTTTGAAATCTGCTGATCTAGCAATCAATTTCAATAAAGAAAACCAAATGGAATACCAATAAATGACTTTAGTGTGGACAAGTTTGGGGGCTTACAAAGAAATATATTCTACATGTTGCCTGTGAAATTTTTAACATTGTTACGAAGACCAGATATAAATAACGAAAAAACAAAAACAAAATCTGAAACCAAGTGTTGGTTTCTAAATAGTTAGCAAAGATAACCTTTTCACCCAATAAATCTTATTTTTACCATTGACCCTGAACTGTAGTAAAATTAAAAATTTTACATGCTTCTTTCAGTGTGGCACATTAGGTAATATGAAGATCTTTTGTATGCCAAAACAACTATATCCTGGGTAAAATATCTTTGTTGTTGTTGCATTGTTGGGGTTTAGAAAATAAGAGAAATTACAAATAAGAGGGGGAAAGTAAGCTGATACCTGATGCTGAACAGTAAATCCATCCAAAGGCATGGGCTGCTCTGAGAAAAAGAATTTAAATGATAACCCTGATGGGACAACCAAGAAGAAAGGTAGAAAAATTGAATCTGAGACTCACATATTAAGTCAAGAACCCTGGACTAGGAGTAAAGTGACCAACATTCAATAATCCCCTGACGTTCAGCAAAATCAAAAATAATTTCTCCTTGGAGGAAGAAACTCTCAAATTAGACTCCGGAATTTACTACAGATTAATTAAGAGCACATTTGAGTTCATATTGAAGGTGTAACATACAAGGAAATAAATGACCATGAGAAAGAAAAGGGAAAGGGAAATGGAAAGGGAAAGGGAAAGGGAAAGGGAACGGAAGAATGGCAGACAGACCAAGGACTTCAGATGCCAGAATCATAAATTAACTGTGCATGAAATGTTTAAAGAAACAAAAATGAAAAGTCAAAAATAAGCATCAGAAATATTTTGGTAAAAAAAGAATTAGAAAATATGATTGTGAAGAGAGAAATTTAGATTTTCACCACAGATTAGAATCAGTTGATAAAAGAATTAAAATAGAAGATAGAACTAAGTAAATTAATTCTCAGATCATAACATAGAGAGAAAAGAAATGGAAAATATGGCAAAGAGATTATAAGATATTCAAGAAAGAATGGGAAAGTATAAAATATGTCTAATTAGAATCCCTAAGAAAATGATGAAAGAATGAACAGAAAAAAATGTTTGAAGAGATAACAACTGAAGCCACATCTGTTAATAGTGGGTTAAGAATTTGGAGTAAAACTCCATTGAAGATAATTTTTTAAAATTAGTAAAATATTTTTAAGAACTTCTAAATAATATCAAAGAGTTGATAAGAGTAAGAAATTACTGAACTGAGATCCAATATATGACACCACTGTATACCCAAAATGGTACTACAGAGCAGTGGGGGAATAATAGGACAACTAAATATCCATATGGGGAAAAAATGTTTTAACTTGATCCCTACCTCACACAATACACAATTGTGGTTGCCATTAAGCTTATGAAAAAGAAAGTTGCATATATACAGTTGTTTTTTTCTTTTGAGTGCAGCTCATGTTTACTTTATGTTTTTGTTGACACAAATTATCCCTGTTTTTGCTATAAGTTTTTTGGTGATTTTACTCATAGTATTGTGACCTTCTGCTTTTTGTTTCAGGTAGAATACCCCCTTGAGTATTTCCTGTAATGGTGATAAATTTCCTCAGCTTCTGTATGTCTAGAAAATTCTTTATTTCTCCTTCATATTTAAAAAATAATATTGTTGGATATATTACTCTTGGCTGGTAATTTCTCTTTCAGTCATTTGAATATTTGGTTCCACTCTCTTCTGGCTTGTAGAAAAAGTAAATTCAGGAGTCTAATTTGAGAGTTTCTTCTGGCTTGTAGAAACTGAGAAGGTGGATAGATTCTGAAAGGTTTTTCTTTGCAGGTCACTTCCTTCTTTCCCAGGCTGCTTTGATAATTCTTTCTTTCGTTTTAATAGACAGTTTTAATACAATGTGCCCTGGAGAGAGCCTCTTTAGATTAAGGTAACTAGGTGTTCTGTTTGTTTCTTGGATTTGAGGATCTAGTTCTTTCCATAAGTTGGGAAGTTCTCATCCACTATTGTTTGAATAGGCTCTATGTTCCCTGTTCCCTCTCTTATTCTGGTATGCCTATATTCCAATATTGCTTTTTCTGATGGAGTCGGATAGTTCTCATAAAGTTCCTTTTCTGTTTGTTTGTTTTTAAGCTTTGGTCTCTCTCTTCTTACCTCTGTGTCATTTCTAGATTCTTATCTTTGATATCACTAATTTTTTGTCTACCTGGTCGGCTCTATTTCCTATGCTCATTCCTGATATGAATTGAGTTGTTCAATTCCATAATTTCTGTTTGGTTCTTTTTTAAAACTTCAATCACTTTGGTAAAGTACTCATTTTTGTTCATTACTTTGCTTTCTGAATGCATTAAATTGCCTATGTGTATTTTCTCACATCTCATGGAGTATATTTAGAATTGCAATCTTGAATTCTCTGTCATTTATATCACAAATCTCCATGAGTTCCTATTTGCTTTCTGGAGATTTTTCTTTTTTTTCTGAACTGCCTGGCTATGTTGGTTATTTATGGTATTTGATGGGCTCCTTCTCTGTCCTGGCATCTATGTTTTAGTACTTCTGTAGCAGATTACAATGAAGAGGGTTTTCTACTATTTTCCAATAGGTGGCACTAAATCACAAGTTCTTTAGCTCTGTGAAATCTAAAAACTGACCCCCACAACTGCCATCAGTATAGTCTAGATCAGCCATGGGCAAACTACAGCCAACGGGGCCGGATCTGGCCCATTCGGCTGTTCTATCCAGCCCACGGAGCTGAAAGGGCAGAGGGTTCTCTTGCTCTCCCCTCGGCTCCTTCACCAGCAGCCCAAGATGTGCCAGCATGATCAGGTTGCTTTTGTTCCGGCCTTCCAGTCCAGTTTAAGAACCCATTGTGGCCCTTGAGTCAAAAAGTTTGCCTAAACCCTGGTCTAGATACTAAGGGGTGAGGTTTGTTTTGCCCTCTCTGTAATGGTGACCTCAGACCTCTGAAGGGTCCCCAGTCATGTGTCTCAAACAAGAATCAGACACAGAGGGAAAGAGCAATTCCACAATCTAGTTCTCTGGTTTGCAGATAATGTGCTCTGCAATCCAACCCAGTGCAATGGGAGATGAATTTTGAGATTCTAAGAGGTGGCAGGGCTCTATAGTTTCATTTCTTTGTTTGGAATACCCACCACCCAGCAGCAAATAACTGCAGGAGAACCCTTTCACTATGTCCTTGCTCTATGTTGAGCAGAGAGTACTTCGTTGAGTTACAGCTGATCAACTTGTTGAAATTTCAGGGGGAGAGACAAAGGGGATTTCTAATGCTGCCTTTCCTCTGATGTCACTCCTGAAAATGTCTATATGTGCAAAACGGCTCCCACCTCAGGGCCTTAGCATATACTACTAAATATCTAACTAAATAAAAATGGGTCCCTCCATGAACAAATGATAAATATGAGTCATGATCCAATGTTTAGGATTTATTCAATCCAGTGTACCAGTGATACAATAAAACCATCATATCAGGACAATGTAGAAAAGATGGTGTCTTACATGAAAGAATGTTTGGGAATACTTTACATAAATTACTTGGAAGCCATTTACACATTATATTTTATACAAATTGTCTAATTACCCAAAATATACTATCTCTATAAGGCAATCAGGCATTCTGCAGGGGTGCTATTAAATATATATATTCCTCTCATGCTCCAGTTAGCCTATCCATACTTTCTCCTCCCTTCATGAAGAAGTGTGTTTTCTTTATTAAATACATAATCTTAATGAGATTTTGAATGATCACCTAAACTTGGATGAATTATCCTTTGTATCACAGCCAGCCCCTCCTATTCTTCAGGAACAACTTTCATCTCTGGCTATTAGCTGAGCATTTTATGGGCATAAAATAGAAATGGAGACAGGAGAACCATAATTCAAGTAATAATCTGGCTTCTCCTCAATTAAAGTGATATTATCAGCCCACACAGGGTTGCAGAATGATTGGAATCCCTCCAGAAAGTACAATAAATGATGCTTTAGCCCAGCACAGCTTGTAGCACACCCAGAAAGTCCAGAGAAAATAAAAAAAGAAGCAGATATGGGAATAAGGTGCAAGGAAGGTGGATTGAAAATTTGCTTTGTCTGTGCTGAATGGAATTTATTCCTGGTCTCTGAGGAGTAAAAATCAGTGCTCTCAGACCTAATCTACCAGAATCAAAAGGTTAGCCATCCTTTGCTCCATGTGGCCACTCATGAAGACAGTGGGGCTCAGGAATAGCTCCTATCACCCGCTTCTGTGGCCCAGGAACTCTGAGAGAACAGAGCTGTGGTTGGGCCTCAGAAGTCCTTAAAACAAGTGACAAGAAGATAAACTTCAGTATGCAGGGCCTTCTGAAAGGATGGATGAATGAAAAGAGATTCTATTCATCAAAGAGCCACACTGAGTCCATGGGGAGGGTGTGGATGGTGCACCACTGCCTGCCTAATTTAGAAAATATACCTAGACTGCAAAAGGGACCACTGCTAATATTTAAGGCCAACATACATATAGTATACCAGAGGCCCAGTGCACGAATTTGTGCATGGGTGGGGTCCCTCAGCTTGGCTCACAATGATCGGAGCTGATCAGGGCTGTGAGATGTTGCGAGGAGGACGGGGAGTGACGGTCGGCATGATTGGGGCCATCAGGGCCAGCCAGCTAGAGTAGGGGTCGTGGGAGGTTGGACGGTCAGCCCTGATTGGGGCCAATCCAGACCAGCTGGCCAGGGGGAGGGGCCACAGGAGGTTGGCCAACCGGAAGAGGGACCAAGGTAGATTGGGCTGATGGCCTGATCAAGGTTATTAGGACTGGCTGGCCTGGGAGAGGGACTGAGGGGTCAGTGCACATCATAGCAACCAAGCAACCAGTCAATTGGTCATTCGATAGCTCAGTCATTAGTCACTTAGGCTTTTAGATAGATAGATAGATAGATAGATAGATAGATACCAAATAGTCCCAGAATTATCTCATTCATTATTCATATGATTACTGAAATTCTATAGTCCAATGAATTTTCAGCAAGAAAATATACACAGGGGCTTATCTATCTTCATCATGACATGTTCTGCCTGATTAACCATGCAGTCTGGACCAAATCACTTAACCATTTCTCTATGACTCAATTTTCCTCAGATGAGAGAAATTGATAATTCTGCTTATCTCATATGATCATAGAGAAAACCATTCTTAGTGTAGTCCTCTTCCCACCATACCCTGAAAGGATCCCTGCTGCCTGTGGAATTTTATCTCATGAAAAAGTCTCTTCCAATAAATTAAAATGCCTAAAAGATCTTAAAAACACCAGTTAGTAATTCACTGTCTCAGATCATCACTCAGTTATTAGTAAGTAACCCAAGAATCTATGTAACTGTGTGTCTGCTTTGCTCCTATGAAGGAGTACCATATATCTGGTTGCACTATCTCTCCCCTTTATAAAACATGTGACTTTGGATAAGCCCTATAACCTATCGATTCCTAGAGTTCACATGTACAATGTTGGATTAATAATACTTCCCTCCTTTCTCCTACTAGTTTGCAGGGTGTATATCAATAAGGCAATATGTCAAAGCATCTCAAAACAAAAAGACTAAAAGTATACACCATAGAATATATTGTATCTTCCTTTAAAATGTAGACTTAGGGAAAACAGGGATGGTTGTTTTATTCACTACTGTATCTTCAGTATCTTTTTAGAATAGTGCCTAGCAAATCATAGGTATTCAATAAATATTTTTAGTGAATGATTAACAAATACAAGTACTCTACAGATTCATTTATGTGTAATTTAAACTTTCAATATACATACTATAGAAGCAATTTGTTCTCTTAAATACAGGAAAAAAACAGAATTTAGAAAACTACATCCCAGGCTCTACAATGAACATAGCATTTGCAAATAGGGAGACCACTCTGAAAATCGGTTCTAGATATTTTCAGAACAAATAAACTAGTTGCACTATTTAAAAATAATATCAAGCCAATAATTAGGGGGATGCTACTGTACAGGAAATTAGGAGCCGCTAAGACCTACCTAAGGAACTGAGATGATGGGTCTTTGGTGAGCGGTTATAAAGGAAGCTCCCAAATCCCGTATGCTGCTTCATTTCACTCCGAAAAGCCACTCACTCCCACCCTTGGGTAAACATAGGCCACAGAGCCCTGCACCTTTCTCTTACATAGGGCAAACAGTGAACACTTAGAAATGGTCACCATTGACATCTTTCTTAAAGCCTATTTTAGCAGTATCTATCAAAAACAAAGTCTTAAAATTGCCCATACTCTTTGACTCCATTAATTACAAAAATAAGAAATTATAAACTTCTTATATGTCAATAAGTAATA